>JAGFNQ010008268.1:0-20935 GCA_024364735.1 Boesenbergia rotunda | reverse complement strand
CAGGGCAGTAAAGCTGCCATGGGTTCAGTCTAACAATTGACCCTTTCCTTAATGAGACATGACAATTCTGACAAGACAGAGAGCTTCGCCTCCCCTATATATACCCCCCTTTTGGGCTCCAAAGGGGGGGATTGCTGCCACTTGCAACCATCACCACCATCTTATAAGCCCCATTTTGGTTCGAGCCGAGTGACTGGAGTCTGATCCCTATTTGAGCCCAACCTCGACTCCCAAGTTACAGCAGACCGGGTCACCTTGGTCAAACCGAGTCAATCGGACGAGAATCGATCTTCGCTTGTCAACAGGATCACTTGCCACTGTCAATACCAAATGTTATATCTAAAGGGTAAAAATCAAAAGAACAGCTCTATTATTTACAATCATCAAGATGATGTCTGATTTTGATTTTTATCAAAAGAAAATTTCACTCTTGTATAATTATTTATTAAATTATTATCATTATTATCTCTTATGTATATTTTTCATTTAAATCTTAAATCAGGAAATTATGAAAAATCATAACTTTTAACTCAATTAAATTATAAAATATATAATATATCAAATCAAAATTTATTTGGAAATCTATATTAATATTTATTATGGTACGTAACCTATAACAACCCATTATATTCTTAGGCAAAAAAATCATTTAAAACCTTTTCAATGCTTCGAAGAATTTATCCTCTTTACTAAGGTTAATAATTATAGTGTAGTAGATACGGTGTCGTAGCTGTTATAATTATTATAGTTATAACAGTTTATAAAATAGTAATTGTTATAACTATTATTATAGTTATAGTAATTATGAAACTATATATAACTATTATAATATGTATACCAATTATGTTAAAATATGCCCAATCAATTTAAGATTTAGAGATTTTAATGAAACATTTATATCATTTTAAGTGGGATGAAACATCATTTAATAAAAATATTAAAATGAATTGTCCGTTTAAAAAAACAAAATAAGGGCGCTTGTGTGTTTTTTTTTTTTTTTGAATAATAATTGGGAGAGTGAAAATGAGAGAGCGAAAACCATAATAAATGACGTGGTACCTTACATGCACGATCTCCGATGGGTTCATCGTGCCCCCAGGGTATAGTTTGATTCGGGACGGCGGCCGCCGATGGTGTCCAAATAATAATCGGATGTGTGCATGTAAAATGTCATATCATGTCATATAATACCATATCATTTACTATGATTTTTTACATTCTCATTTTCACTCTCTCTATCATTATTTTTTTTTAATTTTAATTGCCATATTTAAAAGGAGTAGTGTTTGCATGCATTCCGTGTGATCATTTGTATGAATACTATTATAAGACTGATCTACCGGCTCCACGTGATAATTGCCTTATGTAGTTATTATTCAAATATATATCCCTCGAGGCGTATCATTTGCCACCTAGAAACAACGGGGGTTCCACCTCCCCTAGCTCCTCCTCTTTTATGTATTATAATTTTTTGGGATCAAGTCGATTAGATTCAATTTATCTGCTGTCTGATTCATTATTTTTTTTATTTTTTTTTCTTCTTCTTTTATGTATTATATATAACCATGATCTCTCTCAAGGCTGGCTGCAAATTCTTAAAGCAGACTAGCTTAGATCATGGACATGGACATGAAGGTTTCTGGAAGTAGCAGTTCTTCCGGTCCTCCTAGGTGGTGGTCAGAGAAGACCGTGGCGGTGGTGACCGGCGCGAACAAGGGCATCGGCTTCGCTCTCGTCAAGAGGCTAGCAGAGTTGGGACTCACGGTGGTGCTCACCTCGAGAGACATCGGCCGAGGAAAGGCGGCAGCTGAGTCGCTCCGAGCCCAGGGAATGCTCGTGGAGTTCTGTCAACTGGATGTCAGTGACCCTTCTTCTATCCACGTCTTTGTTGCTTGGCTGAAGGGCAGATTTGGAGGCTTGGACATTCTTGTGAGTTCTGATCTTCTCTCGTTAATTAATTCTAATTAACGTACGTGTTGAATTAATTGTTATTAACATATTGTTTAGGTGAACAATGCTGGAGTTTCATTCAATGATGTGTATAGCAACTCGATTGAGCATGCCCATACTGTAATCGACACCAACTTTTACGGCGCTAAGCGGCTGACAGAAGCGCTGATACCGGTGTTCCGGCGATCAGCCACCGTTAGCCGAATACTCAACATTAGCTCTCAACTTGGCCTTCTAAATGTAAGCATCCATGTGAAACAACAACAACGACGACGATAACCAAGCTCTTTATGGACTTTTTTTGTTTGATTAATTGTGTTGCAGAAGGTGAGGAATTTGGGTGTGAAGAAATTACTTGAGGACGAAGGAGCACTGACCGTGGCGGCGATTGACGGCGTGGTGTCGCAGTTTCTCCAGCATGTTAAAATGGGGACGTGGGAAGAAGAAGGGTGGCCAAAGGTGTGGACGGACTACGCCGTGTCAAAGCTCGCGCTGAATGCGTACTCGAGGGTTTTGGCGAGGAAGGAGGAGGGACGAGGTCTGAGCGTGAACTGCTTCTGCCCGGGATTCACCAGGACGGACATGACGGGCGGCCAGGGCCAGCACTCCGCCGAGGAGGCGGCTGAGGTCGCTGCCAGGCTCGCCTTGATGCCCCCTCGCGGGCTGCTCACAGGGAAATTCTTCAAGTGGTCCCGACCTTTCATGTACTCCATGTTGTAGTCCTGAAACACATGGGGAAAGAGTTAAATAAAGATCTCCACAATTTTTGTGGTTGCGCTGTAATCACCAATGACAAAGGGCACTAATGCCTCTCGGTGATCGCTGCCAATATAGATACAAGTCACCTACAACAACATTATATGTGGGGTCTGCATGGTAGTCACATTTAATCCTTGTGTTGCAACATAGGCAGTAGGAATACCCATCATGTATGCATGCGACTTCTTGTATTCAAAAGTTTTTCCGTCCTTATCGTTCCCCATGGATTGTCACTTATGCATACCCATGTTAACATATAAGCTGGGCATGTTAACATACAAGATGGGCATTGGAGGGAGCTGGGTGGATAAATTGCATTTGTTTAGTTTCAGATAATTGGAGAGGGTTTAGTTTCTATCGTTGGAATTTGTTTCAGGTAATTGCGTTGTGATCTTGAGTCACTAAATCGGTAATTGGAGAAGGTTTAGTTTCTGCTCTTGTAGGTGAATAGTTTTGTTTGTGCCATAGGGATGTTTAGCTCAAAGTTCTGTCGCTACCCTCTGTTGTGCCATGAGCTTATGTAAGAACATGTTATTAGACACTACAAGAAAATTATGATTTCACATCACTTGAAAGACAACATTTTTTTTAAAAAGCGTTGTCTTTTTTTTTAACAACGCTTTTAGTGAAAACCGTTGTCTATGTTTTTTTATTTCTTATTAAAGACAACGCTTTCAAATACACGTTGTCTATTGGCCTTTTTTTTTAGATCAAAGACAACGCTTTTCAAAAAGCATTGTGTTTGAGTATTTTTTTAGTATATATAATAATAAAACTTTAGCAAGTTTTGTCTATGTAAAATACAGTGTAAAAAAATAAAATAATATAAATTTAAATTAAAAATAATAATTAATTAATAAATAAAAACATATATATATACATACAAATATATATATACACATATATAAAAATACTATAAATATGAGTTAAAATTAGAAATAACTTTATGAAAAATTTTAGAATAATTTTTTTAAATTTTAAAAATATTTGCAGGGATAATTTTGAATTATTTAAGAAAAAAATTTACTTTAAATTATCTAATTTAAAAATTAAATAAGTTTTAAATTAGAATTTAAAAATTATATATTTTTTAAATTAGATTTTAAAATTTTTTAACTCCTCCTCCCGTATAAAATTAGAGTCCCGTGCCCTAAACCTCATCGCGCCGATCGACCCGACTCCTCCTCCCCGATCTCTTAACTCGCGCATCGCCGTCGAGTTAACAAATCTTTTTTGCCCTAACTTCACCGTTCCTCTCACCTTTGTCCGATGCCTCCCCCTTGTACTCGACAACGCGCCTCCTCTTCTGCTCGACGATGTGCCTCCCCTTCTACCCAACGATGCACAAGCGCCTCCCCCTCTAACCGACACACAAGCTCGAGGTTTCCTCTCTGCAGAGCTAGCTTTGTTCCCTGTCTGACCCCCTTGTTTTCTTTTGTCCCTACTACGCCATTAGGTTTCTTTTCCCTTTCTCTCTGCTACGCTGTTAGGTTTCTTTTCGTTTACCCTATGCTGCGCCATCTCTAACCGATTTGAGGCAATTGCTATTCTCTAGTTTATTGGTATTATTTTTTTAACATGAATGTTGAAGTAAAACCTGATGGAGCATGACAAGGATTATGTACAGATTTTTTTGGCAATTGTTATTTCTAACCATTGTTTCCAATTGAAAGTTAGTCAAGATCTTCATTGCTCAAGTATGGTGGGGCTTCATTCAAATTATGTATAGATTTACTTGACACACTTCAGGTGGTTCAAACCTTCACTTCTTCTGTAGCTATATTTTTGTTTTGTGAAGCTTTCTTAAACCTAGACATTTTCAACTTCAGGTGGCAATTCACACCATCAGACTTCCTACGAATACTACTATAGCCGATGTAATCAACGACCTCGAGACCAAGGTAATTACATGTATGTGATGTGATTATTATCTTCTTGAATATGCAATTTATGATGGAAGAAAGAGAGTTTACTAGTTGTTGCATTGATCTTATTGTTTTAATGCTGCTTTATTTATGACTTACAGTTTTTTATGATTCTTTTTTCTCATTTAGGTTGAACTCTCTCGTTCTGATGCTGAAGTCAGACTGCTTGAGGTTTTCTTTCACAAAATCTACAAGGTAACTTTTTGTTATTGATGTTGTTAGAGGAAAATTCAAAAGCTCACATAAGCATGGTTATCTATATGAGATTGGTCCATAAAATTAACTCTTTGCTCAACTACAGTTGTTAGGTATAGAGGTTGAGCTTTACCTTGTCCAATTTCAAGCCTTTTAGCTGATATTTGTGTCGTATACTTTAAATGTGAGAATGTGCTTACACATGAATGTTTTTTTCTAGTGTGTATTGGTTTTTGACAGATATTTTAAAGTTAAATTCTATCCTAGTTAAAATTGAAAACATTAATGATCAGTATTGGAATTTATGTGCAGCGGAGGTGATGCTTTTAATGTATTTGTTGTTTTTATATTTTTTGTTGATGTTTGTTATTATGTTGTTTTATGCTCTAGTAACGAGTCTAATGAAGTATCATCCTTCTAGATTCCAGAAGAAGAGAAAAGCCTTGGGCATGATTCATGTTTATCACTTTACTCTAGAGATTTTAATCAGAATCAAATGGTAATTTTAGTAAGTTTGAGTTCTCATTTTATTATATCTTCACAAAGTAGAATAGATTCATTTTTCTTTTCTAATAATTAAAATCTGGTATAGTTTATGTTCTCCAACAAAATTCCTGTATATTTTCATTTACCTATATTATAATATTTTTCTCAACATGGTTTCTAAGCTTTACAGCATGAAATTTTTTCTCAACAAAGTTCCAGTCTATGGTTGCAACTTAACAGATAGGTTAGTCTTTGCCTCCCTTCTGTTGGTCTCTTTCTCTCATGAAGATGTCAAGACTTTATAGTTTTCTTTTGACATATTATAATCTTTTTAGAGTAAAACCACACTTTACTCAATCTGTCAAAACTTGTAGCTATTCTTCTCCTCATCTTGTATGTTCTTACTACTGTGTACAGATTAACAAAGCTTCCAAATTGTTAAATACTTTTTATTGCAACTAGGATCTTGATTTCAAGATACGGAACGTTCTTTTCTTCTTAACTAATTCCCTTTGTTCTTATGCAGGAACAATCAAGAATCAATATTACCAGCAATCCGAATATGATAAGTTATATGCACTAATTGTATGTCTATGCCTAGTTTCCACTGGATTCTCACTGTCATTGAACCTTACAAGGATGCTATTTATTTGTTGGATTCCCTAAGTCATCGCATTCACGATGAAGATTGGAAATATATAGTGAAAATGTGAGTTCATATATGCTCTTTTTTAGTAAACCTTTATTTTATTCAATAAAAAACTCATATATCAAATATTATTAACTTATGAAGGGCCTTAAGATTGTTTAATTCAAATAACGGATGGAAAGGTCGAAAAAACGCTAAGTGGGAAGTACTAAAGGTACGTGTAATTTTGTTTAACATGTATTTTAATGTGTATATTTGTCATTAATAATTTGGCTGCCATAAAGCAAGATCATATTTATGAGTAGGTATGTAATGATGGTTGCCATAATTCTTTTTAGATTTAAGTTTATGGAATGATGACCATCATTTTCACATTCATTTAAAGCAAACATATGAATTGTGAAATGTATGTTGTTACATGTTTCATTTTGAGATCCACGTTTCATAAATCGCTTTTCTGTTTATTAGTTACAAGTTTATGCTTGCTATAGGGCTGATTTTTAAATTTCCTTGCTCAGATGATGTTCATCCAATATTGAAGAAGCCATCAGCAAAGTTCACCACGGATCGAAAAGTAAGTACCTTTGACGACTATTTCATCACGGATCCAACATTTAACTTGCTTATGGATTTTATCGATGTCGTTTATCTCATTCACACAGAATCTCTAACACGAATTTTTATTTTGATGCAGTGTTAAATCATAGTTAAAGAGCTTGAGAAGTTGAGGCCAAAGAAAAGTGTCATATCTACCGGTGAAGGATATTTTGATGATGATCTTGTTAAACTTAATATGGATATAAAGTTAATTTGAGGATTGTGCGACCATATATATTTTTTGTTTGGATAATATGAAGTTGTATCTTTTGTTAAATAGTTATATTTTAAAAAGGATTGTGGATGTTTTTATTTTTTATTTATGGATATTCATATTTACTGTTTGTGGATATTTTTTTGTATGTTTTGGTAAAATATTTATGTTTTAAAAAACAAATACTTTTTATCTATTTAAAAAACGTGTTATTTGTTAAAAAAGACAACGCTTTTTAAGCATTGTAAAAATTTTGACCTTGTAGTAAATGACAACGCTTTTTAAGCGTTGTAAAAGCTTTGTCCTGGAAAAGAATGACAACGCTTTATAAACGTTGCAAAAGTGTGGTCTTTGTAAAAATCAACAACGTTGTTTAAGTGTTGCAAAAATGTTGTCTTTATAAAAAACAACAACGCTTTTTAAACATTACAAAAGCGTTGTCTTTGCACAAATTAACAACGCTTTTTAAGTGTTGTCTTTGAACAGACTTTTAACAACAGTGCTTTTAACAACGCTTTTTAAGCCACATAGACAACGCGTAAAAAACGTTGTTGTTTA
This sequence comes from Boesenbergia rotunda, assembly GCA_024364735.1. Lineage (NCBI taxonomy): Eukaryota > Viridiplantae > Streptophyta > Magnoliopsida > Zingiberales > Zingiberaceae > Boesenbergia > Boesenbergia rotunda. The sequence continues at coordinate 13,602 of JAGFNQ010008268.1, read as the reverse complement.
ACTTTTTTCTTGTAGTGAGAGTAAAAGAAGTAGAGAGAGAAGAGAGGTAGAGAGAAAGAAAGAGATAACAAAATAACTTTATTGATTGAAAAAACTTATCCATGAGATACACAATTTATAGGGACCTTAGGAGACCTAGTCAAATGAAAAATTAATAACGAAAATGTTAATTAACAGATTTATAAAGAATCTGTCAATTAACAGATTAATAAGGAAAATGTCTAATAATATAATAATATAAATTTATTATATTATTATATTATTATATTATTATATTATATAATCTCTTTTACCCCCCGACAAACTTAACGGGAGATCTCGGACGTTGAGTTTGCATGATAATTTGCTAAATCGTTGTTTGGATAATGGCTTGGTAAAGATATCAGCAATTTGATCTTCTGAAAAGATATAAGAAACAGATAATTGTTTGTTTGCCACGCGCTCTCGAACAAAATGATAATCAATTTCAACATGTTTTGTACGAGCATGAAATACTGGATTTGATGTAAGATATGTTGCTCCAATATTATCACACCAAATTTTTGGTGCAATATCTGATGCAAGATGAAGTTCCGAAAGAAGGGATTGAAGCCAAATAATTTCTGACGTTGCATTGGCTATAACTTTATATTCAGATTCAGTGCTTGAACGAGATACTGTAGGTTGCTTTTTCGAATTCCAAGAAATAAGATTTCGTCCAAGAAATATTGCATATCCACTAGTAGATCATCTATCTTCAGGAGAACTAGCCCAATCCGCATCGCTATAAGCATGTAAATCTCGAGATGAGTGTCGATATAAAAGAAGACCATGTAGAATAGTGCCTTTGAGATAACGAAGTATTCTCTTCACACCTTCCCAATTTTGTTCAGTAGGAGTATGCATGAACTGACAAGCACGATTTACTGCAAATGTAATATCAGGGCGCGTAATAGTAACATACTGTAAAGCTCCAACAATACTTCGATAAACTTGGGGATCAGCCATCACTGAAGAGGAAGAAGGTGTAGAGACATTATTTGGAGCAATAGATGTAGAGATCGGACGTGCTCCATCCATTTTTGTTCTTTGAAGAAGCCCAGTAATATATTTGCTCTGAGAGAGGATATAAGCTTCATCATGTGGAATAAGTTCAATACCAAGAAAAAAACGAGCATTTCCTAAATCTCGAATAGGAAATTCCTGATTGAGAAGGCTTAATAAATTTGAGATGCCCTTTTGATCATTACCAGTTAATAGAATGTCATCCACATAAATAAGAAAAAATATCATAGATCCATCATTATGCTTGTAGAATAGAGAGGAGTCAGTTTTTTATCCAGAAAAACCTTGAGCCTGTAACCATTTAGATAATCGATGAAACCATGCACGAGGAGCTTGCCGAAGACCATATATGAGATGACAAACATGAGATGGAAATTGTGGATGAATAAACCCAGGTGGTTGCTCCATAAAAACCGTTTCCTCAAGAATACCATGAAGAAATGCATTAGAAACGTCTAATTGTCGGATAGACCAATTAGAACTAATAGCTATTGATAACAATAATCTGACAGATGTAATTTTGATGACTAGGTTGAAGGTGTCATTGAAGTCAATACCTGGTTGTTGACTAAATCCTTTGGCTACAAGGCGAGCTTTATACCGTTCAAGAGAACCATCAGCTCAATGCTTAAGACGGAATATCCATTTTGAGCCCACAACATTCATAGATGGAGTGCGCGGAACTAGGCTCCATGTTCCATTGCGAAGAAGTGCATCAAATTCTGTAGTCATTGCATTACGCCAATTTGGATCCTTGTTTACCTGTGTAAAGCAAGTTGGTTCAATAGTTTTTGAGGAAACCACTAGAGCTCGAGGAAGAGGATATCGAGTAGCCATTGGTGGGCATCGTGCATATATGTCACTCAAGGGAAGCATGCGACGAGGAGCATTATCATCTGAATCACTTGTTGATGGTGATGAGGAAGTGGGTTGGCATGGTGAGTTTGTTGCCGGACTTGAATTATTCGAGGATCCAGGGCTAGAGAGCATATTATCGTTTGCGGGTGAGTTTGTTGCCGGACTTGAATTATCCGAGGATCCAGGGCTAGAGAGCATATTATCGTTGGCTGGTGAGACTTCTAAGATTGGAGCAGTAACTTGAGGTGATTCTGATGGTATAGGAGACTTATTATGGAGCTCCGGAGCAGGACCTAGGATGCCATCTCTTTTGATAATGTTGGGTGACATCAAGAAAGTACCACTTGTATCTAGAGGAGAGATTGAAGAGGCTGCCGAAAAAGGGAATAAAGATTCATCAAAAGTAACATGTCGTGATGTATATATCCGTCCAGTTGGTATATGTAAGCAACGATACCCATGATGCATATTACTATAACCAAGGAAAACACATAATAATGAACGAGAGTCAAGTTTGTGTTTAGAATAGGGGCGTAACCATGGATAACATGCGCAACCAAAGATTCGAAGAAAGGTGTATTCAGGAGTTTGATTATAAAGTTTTTCCAAAGGACACTTATGATTGAGCAATGGAGTAGGAAGTCGATTTATGAGATATACTACTGTACAAACAGCTTCATCCCAAAATTTACGCGGAACCGATGCATGATGAAGAAGAGCTAAGGCAGTTTCAACTATATGTCTATGTTTTCTCTCAGCAGAGCCATTTTGTTCTGGAGTGTGAGGGCAAGAGACTCGATGAACAATCCCACAAGAGACAAGATGTCGATGAAGAGCTTGATATTCTCCTCCCCAATCAGAATGAAGAGAGAGTATTTTGCGATTAAAATATCGTTCAACTTGTTTTTGAAAATTACAGAATATATCAAATAAATCAGATTTTCTTTTCATAGGATAAAGCCAAGTGTATTTACTAAAATGATCAATGAAGGTAACACAATATAAGAAACCTTGGTTAGACAAGATATGTGTAGGACCCCAAATATCCGAATGTATTATTTCAAGTGAAAAATTGGAAACGCGTTCAGATGAAGAAAAAGGTAACTTATGACTTTTAGATTCCATGCATGCCTGACATGAATGAGATGGAGATGAAGTAAAGGAAGTAGGTAAATCATACCTATTTATGATCGATTGAACAATACGAAGGGAAGGATGACTAAGTCGAGCATGCCAGGTTGGTTTATTTGTGCGTTCACCAATAAAAGCTTTGATTGAAGAATTTTGAAGATAGTAGAGGCTATTTTTTATTTTTCCAAGAAATACAGTAGTATTTGTTCCTCTATCTTTTATAAGATAATGATCATGATGAAATTCAAAAAAGACATTGTTATCAAGGGAAAACTAACGTACGGAGAGTAAATTTTTAGTAATGGATGAAACATGAAAGATGTTACGCATGTGAAAAGTATGATTAGATAAATGAATATATGTGTTTCCAAGATTAGTAATATGCAAACCTGAGCCATCACCTACTTGTACCGTATCCAAACCAGTGTATGGTAATACTTCTGTAAAGATATTGTAGTCTGATGTGACATGATGAGTTGCTCCAGTGTCAATATACCATTCAGTAGATAAAAATTTTGAAGGTTTGCCATGAGTAGGCACAGATGAGAGAACTTTAGGACGGACTTGTGAAGTTAAAGATCTTCTTAAAGCTGAAGGGCCACCGATGAAGGTTCTGTCGAGTCTTTTAGGACATTGAATACCAGTATGTCCAATTTGGAGACAAATTTGACATCTTCTTAAAGCTGAAGGACCACCGATGAAGGTTCTGTCAAGTCTTTTAGGACATTGAATACCAGTGTGTCCAAATTGAAGACAAATTTGACATCTCTGAACATTCGACATCAAAATAATAATAAAGAACCAAAAATTCTTGTAGCTTGAGCCAAAAGGCACGGAGACGAGACTATTCCTCTTTTCCCCTACTTTCCCATCATGAGTTGGCGGGTGATAAAAACGAGGAACGAGGATGACGATCAAAAATAAAAATAATAGAGGAGGATGAAAAAAAAATGGTGATAGCAAGTGTCACATGAAGAAGAAGAAAGACGTTGCATAAAAATAGCGACACGTAAGGTATGAGGAGCTATGACTCTGATACCATATTAGAGTAAAAGAAGTAGAGAGAGAGAAGAGAGGTAGAGAGAAAGAAAGAGATAACAAAATAACTTTCTTGATTGAAAAAACTTGTCCATGAGATACACAATTTATAGGGACCTTAGGAGACCTAGTCAAATGAAAAATTAATAACGAAACTGTTAATTAACAGATTTATAAAGAATCTGTCAATTAACAGATTAATAAGGAAAATGTCTAATAATATAATAATATAAATTTATTATATTATTATATTATATAATCTCTTTTACATGTCTCTGTGTTGGGTTGTACTTCCATTGTTATGTGATGGATTTTGGATGTTGTAATTGGGATTCGTCGTAATCATGTTTAGTATTTTATTTAGCTAATTTATTAATTTTATAATTAGCTAAACTTTATCATTGATATAGGACCTTGAGTTGGACTCGTTCGGGTGATCGTGGAAAGTCTACGTTTACGAAATTCTTCAATAAAAGACGGGTACTTCTTAGTTGTACTCTTGTAGTTCTTTTATCTTTAAGCATAGTTGTTTATGTCTAACTAGGATGCTTGACTTTGTTCTTTGCCGTTGATTGTTTATTATCGCCGTTGATACCTTTCTTCGTTGATCTTCGAGTTATTCGAAATTTCGTATCCGTACAGTATTCCGTTGAATTTCTGTTCTGTAAAGTACCGCTTGTACGCGAGTACTTAGAAGTTCATTAAACACAAGTAGGTTTATTTGACGTTAGAAATATCCTACCTATTAGTTTAGTTGCATGTTCGTTGGTTTTTGGTTGGTTTCTGATACTTCTTGTTTCTACCGGTGCATCGTAGGTTTTCAGTTGTTCGTGCAACTGGTATCAAGCACCATATATGCACGTTGCATACTAATGACTATTGACTTTCATTTGATTAAGCCATCATTAGTTATTTAGTTGCTCAGTTCACTCAACCATTTGTTGTCGTGGTAGTTGCTAGAGTGCGAGCAACTGTCCTGTTATGTCACACATGTTAGAGTTGTATGCAAACAGTGACACCCTCACCGTTGTTTCAGAAGGATATTAGAACTGTTGATAGCTCCCCTTTATTCCGGGGTTTGGAGCAGTTAGCTCCCAGCATTAGAGTTGCTGATAGCTCCCCCTTTATTCCGAGGTTTGGAGCAGTTAGCTCCCTGCATTAGAGTTGTTGATAGCTCCCCCTTTATTCCGGGGTTTGGAGCAGTTGGCTCCCCACCCACTCGATCACACAGATGTGATGTGTTGGCAGCTTAACTGACGTCAGGGGTGACATGATAGGATCGATCGTGTCCGCTAGAGGGGGGGGTGAATAGCATTTCTTCGAAGCTTTCTTCCTACAAGGTTAGTTTGCATAGCGGAAATAATAATAAACAAAACTAACAATGAAGAACAAACGCTAACAACCTGATTTACTTGGTATCCACCCCGGACGGGTGACTAATCCAAGAATCCGTCGGTGGATCAATCCCCGGATAACCTCCGGCTAGCCCTCGTCGCTCCTTGTGGGTGGAGAAACCTCGCCACAAACTCAAACGAAGCACTAAGCACAAAGACTACTATCTTGCCTTTAACCAAGACAAGATTAGTCAAAAATCTCAGCCACCACGAAGTCCTCTTTAAATAGGACTCGGGCTGAAACCCTCGCTACCAGTCGACTGCCCCAGGGCAGTCGACTGGTGCCACTGAAATTTGACCGTTGAACCCCAACGTTCGAATTCTCAGCCAACTCACTAGCCACCTACAAGTCGACTACCCCCAGGGCAGTCGGCTGGTCCCAGGCCAGAACCCCTTCTGTGAGTTTTATCAGACGACTGACCCAAGGGCAGTCGACTGCCCTACTCACTTACCTAGGGTTTCCCTTCTCGAGTACATTCCCACAACACTCGTATCCTCACGACTCGACTGACTCCTCCACAGCAGCCTCGAATGTTGCCTTCGCGCCCTCTTTATCTTCGGCTCTCGTCCCTCGGATGCACACAAGCCTCCAGCTTGCCTCTATGCCATCCTTCACGCATGCCTCGAAGTCCGCACCCCTCAGCTCATCGTCCTTGCTCTCCAAGATCCCTCGGGTGCACACAAGCCTCCAGCTTGTCTCCATGCCACCCTTCACCGTACCGAGGCCGTCCAGTCAAGTCCATATGTGTAACCTGTACAACCTGCACACTCAACATACACATATTGAAGGATCGATGTGGCGTGCAGAGGGGGGGGGGGTGAATGCACTTTTTCGGATCGTTGAACTCTACACAGATGTTAGCGCAGCGGAAATAATATGCAAAAGACAAATAACAATGCTAACACTTTCAGTTACTTGGTATCCACCTAGATGGGTGACTAGTCCAAGGATCCACGCCGCGAGCACCACTTTTCACTATAGAAAAGTCTCCTTTAGGTGGAGAAACCTTCACAGCACGAGCTTCCTCTTTACAGATGTAGAATTGAGATGGAGGAAGCAAAGAATCACTTTACAATTCGGCAGCACTTCGTTACTGTACGGAACGGTACAGACACGTGTAACGAGGCCTCCTTTTATAGGTGAAAAGGACAGATTCGCAGTCTGTCCAGACGCCTACCAGTCGACTGCCCCAAGGGCAGTCGACTGGCCCGACATTAAATGCCGGCCAACGGCTAGCCAACGGCTAGCAAACAGCTAGCCAACGGCTAGTTTTGGGGTATACCAGTCGACTGCCCCAAGGCCAGTCGATTGGTCCGAAGCTGCGAACTCTCTGTGGGTTTTGGCAGTAGACTGCCTTCGGGCCAGTCGACTGCCCTGCCTCCCAGCTCAGCTCCAGCCACTCCGAACCCTCTCCTTCGTGTGTGCCTTCAGGTCTGCTCCCTTGGCTCGCCCCTTGAAGTCCTCTTCCTCTGGCTATCGTCCCTCGGATGCGCACACAAGCCTTCCCTTGGCTTGCCTCCATGCCACCCTTCACGTGTGCCCTTTGAAGTCCACTTCCCGGCTTGCCCTTGGAGCTCTCCTCCCTCGGCTCTCGTCCCTCGGATAGGTCCACCATGTGTGATTCTCCAAGTCTTGCAAACTCAATCACACAAATCAAATACAACATAACACTCTAACTTTAAACTTATTCGCCCACACATCAAAACCATGATCTTCCAATCATTTCAAGGGCCGATTGCCTCAACAATCTCCACCTTTTTGATGCGTGGCAATATGTTTAAGTTAGAGATAAATAGCAACAATAGTAATAGCAAAAGATAGCAATTGAAACATTATGAGACATAATAAACCTAAGAGGTAACCTCCCCCTTAACCTATGTCCTCTCCACAGTTTCAATTCTAATCATATTCCAAGTTAAGTTTCCACTTAACACCATCAATAAGAATGTAAGACATATCCGAACCTAAGAGGTACCTCCCCCTTAATCCATGTCTTCTTTTCAGGTTTTAACCTTACACGGTCTAAGTTAGACAAAAATACCTAAAACTCCCCATTTTAAGTCAAGAGTCTAACTTAAACCACCCATTCTCCCCCTTTGACACCATCAAAATGATTGCCTCAAGCAACCAATCCCTAAGGTATCAAATGTGAGATTTATTGATTCCTGAATTTTCTCTCAGCTTCTGAAAATTCCTGTACCAGTCGACTGCCCATAGGGTAGTCGACTGATACACTATTAGTCTGAAATTACAGGTTTTCTGCCGAGATTCAGAAACTCCCAGAAAATTCCAGAAAATTCAAAAAATTGTAAAATTTTGCGTACATGTTTGAAATGTTATACTCTATCAGGGAAAAATAATAAACCATATAAAATTTCAAACATGCATGTCTTTTGATAAAAACCCAAAAGTTTTGAAAAACACTACATTTTGTATCAACCTTTGAAACCAATTTTGCAAATTTATGACTTTTAAGAGCATGGCACAATATGTAAAACATAAAATGGTTTTCAAAGGTTTAAAATGTCCAACTATGATCTTTAGCAAAGTGTCCATTGATTAAACACTTGCCTCCCCCATAATTGGTCTAGTTTTGATATTTTGATACTCTCAATGGTCCAACAACGTGCCACAAGCACAAGTGAGCCAAATGTATCATCCTAATGGATCAAGCACCCTTTTTCAAAGCTAATGTCTCCAAGTTCATTCTATACTTCCACAAAACACATTCCAAGGCCTCTTCTTAAGGATGTAAACTCTGATTCGGGAAGAGGCTTGGTAAAGATGTCGGCTAGGTTCGACTTTGATTCAACATAGTATAGTTCTATGTCTCCCCTTGCCACATGGTCTCTAATGAAGTGATGTTTCACTTCAATGTGCTTTGTCCTAGAATGGTGAACCGGATTTTTAGTTAGGTTGATCGTGCTTACATTATCACACAAGACTTTGACCTTGGTGTAATGTAGCTCATAGTCCTCTAAGGTGTGCATGATCCAAAGGAGTTGGGAAACATATCCACCCATTGCCACATATTCTGCTTCCGTTGTTGATAGGGCAACGCATGGTTGTTTCCTACTACTCCAACTAACTAATGAAGACTCAAGAAATTGACACCCTCCACTTGTACTCTTTCTGTCTAACTTGCAACCCGCATAGTCCGAGTCGGTGTATCCAATTAGGTCAACATTTGGGGTTCTAGGATACCAAAGTCCGACATTTAGGGTTCCTTTCACATACCTTAGGATCCTTTTGACTACAATTAAATGGGACTCTTTTGCACAAGATTGGTACCTAGCACACATACCTACCGCGAAAAGTATGTCGGGTCTACTAGCGGTTAGGTATAGGAGGCTACCAATCATGCTCCTATATTGTTTAGAGTCTACCATTTTGCCTTCAAGATCACTATCCATTTTCACATTGGTTCCTATGGGTGTAGATGCTTCCTTAGCATGTTCTAAACCAAATTTCTTTAGCATCTCCTTAGCATATTTGGTTTGAAACACATGTGTACCTTCATTAGTTTGCTTAACTTGAAGGCCTAAGAAAAAGGTTAACTCTCCTACAAGACTCATCTCAAATTCCTCTTCCATACACTTGATGAATTCTTGTAGGAAGTCATTATTTGTTGACCCAAAGATGATATCGTCTACATAGACTTGGGCAACAAATATGTCCTTATCCTTAGATTTTAGGAACAATGTAGGGTCAATTGTTCCTCTTCTAAACCCCTTAGATACCAAAAATGAAGAAAGCCTCTCATACCAAGCCCGGGGGGCTTGTTTCAATCCATACAAGGCTTTTCTTAATTTGAACACATGTCTTGGAAAGTTAGGGTCCTCAAACCCGGGGGGTTGTTCTACATAAACTTCTTTCTTAATGATCCCATTTAAGAATGCCGACTTTACATCCATTTGATGAAGTGTGAAACTCATATGAGCGGCATAAGCTAATAAAATTCTAATTGATTCTAACCTAGCTACGGGGGCATAGGTCTCATCATAATCCAATCCCTCAACTTGGTTAAACCCCCTAGCTACCAATCTAGCCTTGTTCCTAGTGATTTTACCTTGGTCATCTAATTTGTTCCTAAAGACCCATCTAGTGGTTACAATGATACAATCAGTGGGCCTAGGAACTAACTCCCAAACTTCACTCCTTTCAAATTGGTTTAGCTCTTCTTGCATGGCCAACACCCAATCAACATCTCCCAATGCTTCATCAATGTTCTTTGGTTCTAATTGGGAGATTAGAGCTATTTGGCTAGTCTGATCCCTAAAGTATGACCTAGTCCTTACTCCTTGAGTGACATCACTAACAATTTGGTCAATGGGATGATCATGATGATGTCTCAAAGGTCTAGAGGTTGTAGGTGCATTTACTTCTTCTTCCTCATCCTCTAGGATGCTTCTTACTCCCCCTTGATCATTGCCCTTCAATTGTAGGTCTTGAAGTCTTTGGGCAAGGGGTTGGACTTCTTCTATATCCTTATCAATTGAGGCCTTTCTAGGATAGGTACTAGTGGTTTCATCAAATTTGATGTTTGATGACTCCTCAATCACTTTTGTCCTCTTGTTGTACACTCTATAACCCCTACTTGTCAATGAATACCCTACTAAGATTCCTTCATCGGCCTTTGACTCAAATTTTCTTAGGTCATCTTTGGTGTTTAAGATGTAAGCTTTACATCCAAAGACCCTAAAATAGTGGACTTGGGGTACCCTTCCATTCCAAAGTTCAAAGGGGGTTTTTCCTAAAAACCTATGCACCAACACTCGGTTTTGAATATAGCAAGCGATGTTAACCGCTTCGGCCCAAAAGTAGCTAGGAAGAGAGTATGCATTAAGCATAGTCCTAGCGGCTTCTTGTACGGCTCGGTTTTTCCTCTCAGCTACCCCATTTTGTTGAGGAGTCCTAGGGCATGAAAACGTATGCTTGTATCCATTTTCAACACAAAATTGTGTGAAGTTAGCGTTTTGGAACTCCCCACCATGGTCACTTCTAATTCGGTTTATTTTGGTATTCTTTTCATTTTCTACCCTTTTGCTAAAGCCTATGAATAAATTTAGGGTATCGTCCTTATGTTTCATGAAGTGAACCCAAGTGAACCTAGAAAAATCATCTACTATCACTAAGCAATACTTACTTCCTACAAGTGATGGAGTACTATGACAATCAAATAAATCTATATGTAAGAGTTCTAAGGGCAAAGATGTAGTACTTAAAGTTTTACCTTTGTGTGATTCTTTTGATTGCTTACCCTCTTGACATGCATCATATAACTTGTTCTTTTCGTACTTGATCATTGGGAGCCCGTTCACCAATTCTTCCTTGGCCACTCTTGTAATGTTCCTCATGTTGATGTGTCCAAGTCTTCGGTGCCATAACCACCCTTCTTCTTCTTTAGACATGAGACACTTAACAACATTGTTAGTAGCATAAGATAGATCAAGATAATACAAGTTTGCTTCTCTAAACCCTTCTAATATGATAGTGTTTGATTCACATTGTTTTATTACACATTTCTTATCATGAAATTCTACTCTAAACCCGGCATCGCATAATTGACTTACACTTAATAAATTGAACTTCATATCCTTAATCAAGAGTACCTTATGAATTGAAATAGTGGGAGATACCTCAATTGTGCCCCTACCAATGATCCTTAACTTTCCACTGTTTCCAAAGGAGACCGTTCCTTCTCTTAGGTAGCTAATAGTGGTGAACTTGCTCACATCCCCGGTCATGTGTCTTGAGCATCCACTATCTACTATCCACAAGGTTGGGGCCTCCTTCACCTTTACCTAGACAACATGGAAAACATATTCTTTTGGTACCCAAATCTTAGATCCATAAGCATCATTTAAAAATTTCTTAGGCACCCATGCCTTCTTGGTGGTTCCCCTAGCCTCTAATCTCCTAGTTGTACCAATCCTACCGGTAAGTGAAACAAAAGCTACTTCCTTGGTCTTAGGCCTATAACCTAATCCGGCCTTGTTGTATACAGTCCTTTGACTGTTTATGATCATGTCAAGGTTTCTTGATCCTACTTGAAATTTTCTAAGTGCTTTTGTGAGGTCATCTATTTGTTTCCTTAACTCCTTATTTTCATTTTCAATACATGAGACATGTGAAGAAGTAGAGCTAGCATGCAAATCCTTAAGTTTAATAGCTTCTACTTTAAGCATGACAATTTCTTCCTTAAGATCCTTAATTTTGCTTCTAGCCTTAGCTAAGTCCATGTTAGTGCTAGTAATGATTTTCACTAAAGTGGAAGATGGTAAGTGGTATACTCACTTACCGAAGCCTCTGACTCTGATGTGATGAGGTGGAGGAGCTCTCATCTTCACTGCTTGAGCTCCGTTCATCGTCTGAAGAATCTGAACCATCTTGTGCCATAAGAGCGAAGTGTGAGACTTGCTCTTCTTCTTCCTCTGAGGATGAGGGATCGTCCCAGGTCGCCTTGAGGTTCGTGGCACTCTTCTCCTTTCCCTTCGACTTCTTCTTGTCATTCTTCTTCCTTTCTTCTTTCTTGTCCTCCCTCTTCTTCAACTGGGGACATTCGTTCTTCTGTGTCCCTCTTGGTGACAGTTGTAGCATATGATCTCCTTGGCCTTACCCTTACCTTTGGCCCCTTTCCTAGCATATGATTTGTTAGAAAAACTTTTAAATATCTTACGAAATTTCCTTACCATAAAGACTTCTTGGTCACTATCCATGGAGGCGCTTGACTCCTCCGAGTCCGAGGATGATGAGTAGATCACCTTCTTCTTCTCCTTTCTCCTCTTCTTCTCTTTCTCTGCAACAAAAGCAACACCTTTCTCTTTTGCCGAAATGTTAGCTTGTTCGTGCAGTTCAAATTCACAAAATAGATCGTCCAATTTAACTAAAGATAAATCCCTTGATACCTTGTAGGCATCAACCATGGATGCCCACAGGGTGGTTCTCGGGAAGGCTTGTAAGACATACCTGACGATGTCCCGGTTTTCGATTTTCTCTCCAATTACATGGAGCTCGTTGATCACTTCCTTTACTCTTCCATGCAGCTGACTGACGGTCTCGTTGCTCTTCATGGAGAGTGATTGCAGTTGGGCCACCAACAAGTCCTTTTTGGCTCTTCTGGACTCGTTTGACCCCTCGTTCAGTTCTACCAACTTGTCCCATAGCTCTTTGGCGCTCTTGAATGGCCCCACTTTGTTCAGTTGCTCCTTAGAGAGTCCGCACTGTAGTGTAGTGGTGGCCTTGGCATTTGATTGCGCCCTCTTCATCACTTCTTTGGACCATGTCCTCATGGGCGTAGGATCTCCTCTTTCATCGACGGGCGCCTCGAAGCCATCTGCAACACTTATCCAAGTTTCTATGTCATTCATAAGATAGTATTGCATTCTACCTTTCCAGTACGCGAAGTCGATGCCGTCGAAGAACGGTGGTTGTGCGGTGGAGTATCCCTCTTGAAATGCCATTTCAGATGTTCTGGTTGATTGTTAGATCTTCCAAAACGCACCGGCTCTGATACCAACTGAAGGATCGATGTGGCGTGCAGAGGGGGGGGGGTGAATGCACTTTTTCGGATCGTTGAACTCTACACAGATGTTAGCGCAGCGGAAATAATATGCAAAAGACAAATAACAATGCTAACCTTTCAGTTACTTGGTATCCACCAGATTGGGTGACTAGTCCAAGGATCCACGCCGCGAGCACCACTTTTCACTATAGAAAAGTCTCCTTTAAGGTGGAGAAACCTTCACAGCACGAGCTTCCTCTTTACAGATGTAGAATTGAGATGGAGGAAGCAAAGAATCACTTTACAATTCGGCAGCACTTCGTTACTGTACGGAACGGTACAGACACGTGTAACGAGGCCTCCTTTTATAGGTGAAAAGGACAGATTCGCAGTCTGTCCAGACGCCTTACCAGTCGACTGCCCCAAGGGCAGTCGACTGGCCGGCATTAAATGCCGGCCAACGGCTAGTTTTGGGGTATACCAGTCGACTGCCCCAAGGCCAGTCGACTGGTCCGAAGCTGCGAACTCTCTGTGGGTTTTGGCAGTCGACTGCCTTCGGGCCAGTCGACTGCCCTGCCTCCCAGCTCAGCTCCAGCCACTCCGAACCTTCTCCTTCGCGTGTGCCTTCAGGT
>JAGFNQ010008267.1:0-285683 GCA_024364735.1 Boesenbergia rotunda | reverse complement strand
CGAAAACCGCCTTTTCGCGTCGCGGAAACCCCGAGAACCCAAAGCCATGGATCTCGTGCGAAGAAAAATTCCGAAACAAAATTCACGTATTCATTTCATGCTCAAAACTCGATCTACTCCTAGATCTAAAGAGGGATAAACTATTTTACCTTTGGTGCGTGCCCCGCTTAATCCCGCTCGCTCCTTTTGGATTCGGATCTCTAGGACGTCAAGTGCCGTCCCTCTAGAAGTATCCACGCGAACAAAGTGGATGGAGGAAACCCTTTAGGTGTGCTAGCACCTTTCAAGGGTTCGGCCAAGAGGAGAAGAAGAAGAAGAGATCCAACACTTGGAGGAGGAAGAAGAGAAGACACACAATGAGAAAAATGGAACAAAACCTTGTTTTGTTCTCTCATTGTGGCCGGCCACATAATGGCCATTAATGGCCATTAAGTGGCCGGCCATAATGGCCATTAATGGCCATTAAGTGGCCTGCCATAACCCCCTTTCAATTTGAATTCAAATTCAAATGGGGGAGTTACAACCTTTGGAGATGATGTGGAGCATCATCATTGGTCAAATACCAAGCCAAGTCATCACTTGGTCAAGTCAAGGTGAGGTGGCCTTTTGGTCAAGTCAAACTTGCCTTTTATGGACTTTCCATATTTAGTCAAGTCAAACTTGACTCCATTTCTTCTCCCATGTCAAGTCTAACTTGAATGGAACCAAGTCAAGTCAAACTTGATTTGGATTTGGGTCAAGTCAAACTTGCCTTTTATGGACTTTCCATATTTAGTCAAGTCAAACTTGACTCCATTTCTTCTCCCATGTCAAGTCTAACTTGAAGTGGAACCAAGTCAAGTCAAACTTGATTTGGATTTGGGTCAAGTCAAACTTGCCTTTTATGGACTTTCCATATTTAGTCAAGTCAAACTTGACTCCATTTCTTCTCCCATGTCAAGTCTAACTTGAAGTGGAACCAAGTCAAGTCAAACTTGATTTGGATTTGGGTCAAGTCAAACTTGCCTTTTATGGACTTTCCATATTTAGCCAAGTCGAACTTGACTTCATTTTTTCTCCATCTATTTGTTCTTTGCGTGTGACCCTATAGGTTCTTGTAACGTTGGCAATGCTTCTAACCTCTTAGAAACATAAGCAATGAGCGGTATCTAGCAACACATCATTGCTACCCAAGTTACAAGAATGTTGAGATCCAACATCACCAATGTGACTACTAATTATGACTTTCATAATATGTGACAATGTCCTTCTATCGTCGATATCTAGATTGATCTTCTATGAAGCATAGACCGTGTCATCCTCCAATCAATCTATGTGTCTTGAACTCCAAGTAGACTCACTATAATCAAATAAGCTCAATATCTCATATTGCCTTATTTGGGCATGGCCATGCACTTAGTGATCTCACTCTATCAAGACTATGATATCTCTCCCGTCATATAGGAGGGATAGATCCCATCTACATCACTCACATCCCTCCGCATAATTTGTTACATACCCAGTAATCGCCTTTATAGTCCACCCAGTTACGGGTGACGTTTGACGAAACCAAAGTACATAACTCCTTATGTAGGGAACTATGGTGACTTCAGGTCTAAGGACTAATAGTCATACTAATAGTCACATGAGAAAGTATATGACACTCATATAACGATCCATGATACTTTCTCATGGTGGGTCATTCAGTATACATTCTCCAATGCATACTCATGTGTCAACTTGATATCTCATATCCATGACTTGTGAGATCAAGTCATCGTGTTGACCTACATGCTAGTCTCTATGCATTAACATTGTCCCTGAATGTTAATACTTGACTAGGAATAATTAAGAGTAGTGTTCTCTATATCATCTCACTATCGATTCAACCAATCGATTGATATAGATATGAACCTACTACCAAGGACGTTATTACACTTAGTTATTTGGCACCAATACAAGTAAGTATAATAACCATAATCAAATGCCTTTATATATATATATGAAATATGATACAATGAGTCCATACAACAACCATCACATGATTGGCTCTAGGGCTCTCACTAACAATCTCCCACTAGAACTAGTGCCAATCACTGTAGTATCTAATACCCAATGACCTAGTGTGACCATCATGCTTGGTCTGTGCCAAAGCCTTGGTCAAGGGATCTGCAATGTTAGCCTCTGTGGGTACTCTGCATATCTTCACATCTCCTCGATCGATGATCTCTCGAATGAGATGGAAACGCCGTAGTATGTGTTTGGTCCGCTGGTGTGACCGAGGTTCCTTAGCCTGCGCAATAGCTCCATTGTTGTCACAATAGAGCTGTACTGGGTCGGCTATGCTAGGAACCACTCCAAGCTCAGTAATGAACTTGCGGATCCAAACTGCCTCCTTTGCTGCCTCAGATGCAGCAATGTACTCAGCTTCTGTTGTAGAATCAGCAACTGTATCCTGCTTTGAACTCTTCCAGCTGACAGCGCCACCATTTAAGCAAAACACGAACCCTGACTGCGATCTGTAGTCATCCTGGTCAGTTTGGAAGCTTGCATCACTGTAACCTTTTACAGTTAGCTCCTCTTCGCCTCCAAATATCAAGAAATATTCTTTAGTCCTTCTCAAGTACTTAAGAATATTCTTGACTGCTATCCAGTGACGTTCACCTGGATCTGACTGGTATCTGCTCGTCATGCTCAAAGCATACGAGACATCAGGACGAGTACATAACATGGCGTACATGATAGATCCTATGGCTGAGGCATAAGGGATCTTACTCATGCGGTCTCTCTCCTCTCTAGAAGAGGGACCTTGAGTCTTCGAAAGACTCACGCCATGTGACACTGGCAGATTTCCCTTCTTGGAATTCTGCATGGCAAACCGTTGCAAAACGGTATCAATGTATGTACTCTGACTTAGGCCAAGCAATCTCTTAGATCTATCTCTATAGATCTTTATGCCTAGAATATAGGCTGCTTCACCTAAGTCTTTCATTGAGAAGGAATTCCCCAACCAAGTCTTCACAGACTGTAGTGAAGGAATGTCATTCCCAATGAGTAGTATGTCATCTACATACAAAACAAGGAAGACAACTGTGCTCCCACTAACCCTTTTGTAGACACAAGGTTCATCTTCATTCTTGATGAAACCAAACTGTTTGATTGCATCATCGAATCGAAGATTCCAGCTTCGAGAAGCTTGCTTTAGTCCATAAAGGGACTTATGCAGCTTGCATACTCTACCAGTATGCTTTGGATCTACAAAACCCTCAGGTTGTGTCATGTACACTTCCTCGAGGAGGTTTCCATTCAGAAACGCAGTTTTGACGTCCATCTGCCAGATCTCATAATCGTGGTATGCTGCAATAGCAAGCAAGATCCTAATGGACTTGAACATCGCGACTGGAGAAAAAGTTTCATCATAGTCAATACCATGAATTTGCTTGAAACCTTTAGCTACTAGTCTACCCTTATAGGTATGTACAAGTCCATCCATGTCAGTCTTTCTCTTAAAGACCCACTTACACCCAATGGGTTTGACCCCTTCAGGTGGATCAACCAAAGTCCATACTTGGTTGGTGTACATGGAATCCATCTCGGATCTCATGGCCTCTAGCCATTTCTCAGAATCTGGGCTCATCACAGCTTCCTGATAGGAGGTAGGCTCGTTCTCAACGAGCATAACGTCATCATGGTCAGACAAGAGAAATGAGTATCTCTCAGGCTGACGACGTACCCTATCAGACCTGCGAAGAGGTAGGTCTACATGAACAGGTTGTTGTTCCACAGCTTCTTGTGCAACAACCTCATCAACCACCACACTTTGTGGTTCCTGTTCAACTTCCATCAAGGCTTCAGTGCTATTGTCCATGTCTTGAACTTCTTCAAGACTGAACGTACTCCCACTAGTCTTTCTAGAAACAAAGTCCCTTTCTAGAAATACTCCAGTCTTAGCAACAAACACTTTGTGCTGACTAGGAATGTAGAAGTAATATCCCTTCGTTTCCTTGGGATACCCTATGAAATAACACTTATTAGATTTGGGTCCCAGTTTTTCTGAGACTTGACGTCGTACGTAAGCCTCACAACCCCAAACCCTCATGAAAGACATCTTGGGACTCCTCCCTGTCCATATCGTATATGGTGTCTTCATGACAGCCTTTGATGGAACACGATTTAGTGTGAACGCTGCCGTGTCTAGAGCATATCCCCAAAAGGATATAGGAAGATCTGCGTGACTCATCATAGATCGTACCATATCTAATAAGGTACGATTCCTCCTTTCGGATACACCATTCCACTGTGGTGTTCCAGGGGGAGTGAGTTGGGATAGAATCCCACACTCAGCTAGGTAGTCACGAAACTCATGGCTCAAGTATTCTCCACCTCGATCTGATCGAAGTATCTTAATACTCTTGCCAAGTTGGTTCTGTACTTCATTTCTGAATTCTTTGAACTTTTCAAAGGATTCTGACTTATGTGTCATCAAATACACATAGCCATATCTACTGAAGTCATCAGTAAATGTGATGAAGTACCTGTAACCACCTCTGGCAGCGACATTGAAAGGGCCACATACATCACTATGTATGAGTCCTAACAAGTCTGTCGCTCTTTCGCTATGTCCACTAAAGGGAGTCTTAGTCATCTTGCCTAGAAGGCATGACTCGCATGTCTCATATGACTCAAAATCAAATGAGTCCAGCAAACCATCCTTATGGAGCTGGGACAAGCGACTCTCATTTATGTGGCCTAAGCGACAGTGCCAGAGATAGGTTGGGTTCAACTCATTTGATCTCAACCTCTTGGTATTCACGTTATAGATAGGGCTCTCTAAGTCTAGAATATAGAGGCCATTCATCAGATGTGCGCTACAATAGAACATATCCTTTAAATAAACAGAACAACATTTGTCCTTTATTATGAATGAAAAACCTTTGTTATCTAAACATGAAACTGAAATGATATTCTTTGTTAGTACAGGTACATAACAACAGTTATTCAATTCCAGTACAAGCCCAGAGGGTAGAGATAGAAAGTAAGACCCTATAGCAACAGCAGCAACCCTTGCTCCATTGCCTACTCGTAGGTCACCTCGCCCTTGGCCAATGCCCTGCTATTTCTCAGCGCCTGCACATTAGTACAAATGTGAGAAGCACACCCAGTATCTAATACCCATGATGTAGAAATAGAAAGGTTGACTTCTATAATATTTATACCTGATGTAGAAGTCTCACTTCTCTTCTTCTTCAGATCTTCCAGGTATACCTTGCAGTTCCGCTTCCAATGCCCAGTCTTACCGCAGTGGAAGCAGGTAGCATCCTTAGCAACCCCACCTTTAGGTTTGAGTGTTGAAGAGCTGGCTTTGCCCTTGGTTTGGGTCTTACCCTTACCTTTGGGCTTCCACTTGCCCTTACCCTTGCCCTTTTGTACCATTAGGACGGTACTGGACTTGGCAGTGGTGAGATTAGGCTCAGCAGTTCTTAACATGTTGAGTATCTCGGGCAGTGGTTTGTCTAATTCATTCATGTTGTAGTTCATGACGAATTGACGGTAACTCACCGGCAACGATTGCAGGATCAGATCGGTAGCCAGCTCTTGGCCCAAAGGGAACCCCAACCTCTCGAGGTTCTCGACGTACCCAATCATTTGGAGTGCGTGAGTTCCTACAGGGGTTCCCTCTTTCATCTTGCATGAAAAGAGGGCCTGAGTCACTTCAAACCTCTCATGCCTTGCCTGCCCTTGATATAGTTGCTTGAGATGGCCAATCATATCAAAAGCATTCATTTTCTAGTGTTGCTTCTGAAGCTCAGGAGACATACAGCATAACATTAGGCATGACACGTCTAACGCGTCATCTAGATGCTTCTGATGAGCATCTCTAACACTACGAGCGGCAGAGGCTGGTGGTGCATCAGGAACTGCTTGCTCCAGAACGTACAGCTTACGTTCCTGCATGAGGACTATCCTCAGATTCCTGTACCAGTCCAGGAAATTAGCTCCTAGGAGCTTGTCCTTCTCAAGAACAGATCGTAGAGAGAGAGTGTTCGTGTTTGACATGGTAATCTACAACATAAAATGCAGAAAATAAATATCCACCATTGTATCATATTTTATTTATCATTTAACTAGGCCTTTAATTAAATGATGCTCCCACTGAATTATAGGGCTTTGGTAG
This sequence comes from Boesenbergia rotunda, assembly GCA_024364735.1. Classification (NCBI taxonomy): domain Eukaryota; kingdom Viridiplantae; phylum Streptophyta; class Magnoliopsida; order Zingiberales; family Zingiberaceae; genus Boesenbergia; species Boesenbergia rotunda. The sequence continues at coordinate 279,529 of JAGFNQ010008267.1, read as the reverse complement.
AATCGAGTCATAGATGTGGTAAAACCACACTACTAGATCCACACCAACTAACTATAATTCTCGTAGGTCAAGATCCACATCATACTACGCCTTGAGTTAGCTTTGGCTAAATCGCCCAAGACTTAGTATGATCGGTAGGTACTAATTACCAATTACATCTCTATGCAACTCTTGTTTATAGGATCAAGAATTAACATTTATGAATAATCTTGAGTTAGCTTTGGCTAAATCGCCCAAGACTATTGATAAATGCGATCTTGTCCTACCTTTCCAACTATTGGAGTATGCCTATAGTTAGGCTCGATCCAATTGAGCTAACTAGTTACTCAATCTAATTGAGCTCAATCTAACCCAAGCGTGATAGGCGGGACCAAGGTTGTCCCTCCGCATCCCACCACGATTAAATGCATTGCTCTGCTTTGGCAGATTCAACAATCACATATGATCGTGGTAGTGATGGGTATCAAGGCTCGTTAGGCATATACGAGTTGATATCGATTTAGATCTAATCTAATCGATGATGTGCATCGTATTTAGGCATTTATTAAATCTAATTTAACCTAAATGTGTATTAGGTGCACATCAAGATGTGGTTCCCACATTACATGTGCATCACATACACTCATGTATATTCTATTGTATACTAACATGCATCACATACATATAAGCAAAAATAAAATATACAAGAAAATTAAAGTGTGATTAGTCATGGCCCTACTAAGATCTTCTCAAGCCAATGAGAAGATCCTTTGGTCAACCTAGGGTCTAGGCAGCAGCTTCTCCAAGCTCCTCCTTCCAGAACCCCATGTGTTGTCGGCTTGCTTCCCACGAGTCCGTCTTCTCCAGAATTTCCTTCATCTTCAATTTTGTACATTACAAAATTTATACTCGAGTTACATTCGAGTCTTAAACTAATTTTAACAGAAATAATAAATAAAAGGCCGACACGCAGGTCGCAATCACAATACAACACACACAACACAAATAACGGCACGCAGGCCGTAATATGAATTACACACATATTTTAATCTAATTAAAATAGGGTCTTGGGCCATGACCATCACACTACTGTACATAATTCAAAATTATGTATTTTACAGAAATTTATCTAATTTTTCTATGTATTTTACGAATTTTATGAGTCACAACTCCACGGCGGTCCCGTTAAGCGGGTTTCGGGCACAATCACGTGACAAGGCCCCTTGCGGGGTTAGGGGCGGCGCCCCTACTCACGAAATTAATTTCGTGAGTGTCGTATCGCGATCTAACAATGCCTAACCCACTGTCCCAAAATCTATTTGGGCGAAACTTGCCGTTTCGGAGAAGTTTTTCGCGGTGGTCGAAGTGTACAAGTGCTTCGCACTCGTTGCTTCGCCTCTACGAGAAAAATACTCATAAAATCCTAAAAATTAGAAAAATTACAGAATCATAAACTACTCTAAAATTTGCATCCCATACAAAAAAAATAAATACGTGCTTCGCACGTGGCTCTGATACCACTGTTGGGTTTTTCGGGCCGCGAAAACCGCCTTTTCGCATCGCGGAAACCCCGAGAACCCAAAGCCATGGATCTCGTGCGAAGAAAAATTCCGAAACAAAAATTCACGTATTCATTTCATGCTCAAAACTCGATCTACTCCTAGATCTAAAGAGGGATAAACTATTTTACCTTTGGTGCGTGCCCCGCTTAATCCCGCTCGCTTCTTTTGGATGTCGGATCTCTAGGACGTCAAGTGCCGTCCCTCTAGAAGTATCCACGCGAACAAAGTGGATGGAGGAAACCCTTTAGGTGTGCTAGCACCTTTCAAGGGTTCGGCCAAGAGGAGAAGAAGAAGAAGAGCTCCAACACTTGGAGGAGGAAGAAGAGAAGACACACAATGAGAAAAATGGAACAAAACCTTGTTTTGTTCTCTCATTGTGGCCGGCCACATAATGGCCATTAATGGCCATTAAGTGGCCGGCCATAATGGCCATTAAGTGGCCTGCCATAACCCCCTTTCAATTTGAATTCAAATTCAAATGGGGGGTTACAACCTTTGGAGATGATGTGGAGCATCATCATTGGTCAAATACCAAGCCAAGTCATCACTTGGTCAAGTCAAGGTGAGGTGGCCTTTTGGTCAAGTCAAACTTGCCTTTTATGGACTTTCCATATTTAGTCAAGTCAAACTTGACTCCATTTCTTCTCCCATGTCAAGTCTAACTTGAATTGGAACCAAGTCAAGTCAAACTTGATTTGGATTTGGGTCAAGTCAAACTTGCCTTTTATGGACTTTCCATATTTAGTCAAGTCAAACTTGACTCCATTTCTTCTCCCATGTCAAGTCTAACTTGAAGTGGAACCAAGTCAAGTCAAACTTGATTTGGATTTGGGTCAAGTCAAACTTGCCTTTTATGGACTTTCCATATTTAGTCAAGTCAAACTTGACTCCATTTCTTCTCCCATGTCAAGTCTAACTTGAAGTGGAACCAAGTCAAGTCAAACTTGATTTGGATTTGGGTCAAGTCAAACTTGCCTTTTATGGACTTTCCATATTTAGCCAGGTCGAACTTGACTTCATTTTTTCTCCATCTATTTGTTCTTTGCGTGTGACCCTATAGGTTCTTGTAACGTTGGCAATGCTTCTAACCTCTTAGAAACATAAGCAATGAGCGGTATCTAGCAACACATCATTGCTACCCAAGTTACAAGAATGTTGAGATCCAACATCACCAATGTGACTACTAATTATGACTTTCATAATATGTGACAATGTCCTTCTATCGTCGATATCTAGATTGATCTTCTATGAAGCATAGACCGTGTCATCCTCTAATCAATCTATGTGTCTTGAACTCCAAGTAGACTCACTATAATCAAATAAGCTCAATATCTCATATTGCCTTATTTGGGCATGGCCATGCACTTAGTGATCTCACTCTATCAAGACTATGATATCTCTCCCGTCATATAGGAGGGATAGATCCCATCTACATCACTCACATCCCTCCGCATAATTTGTTACATACCCAGTAATCGCCTTTATAGTCCACCAGTTACGGGTGACGTTTGACGAAACCAAAGTACATAACTCCTTATGTAGGGAACTATGGTGACTTCAGGTCTAAGGACTAATAGTCATACTAATAGTCACATGAGAAAGTATATGACACTCATATAACGATCCATGATACTTTCTCATGGTGGGTCATTCAGTATACATTCTCGAATGCATACTCATGTGTCAACTTGATATCTCATATCCATGACTTGTGAGATCAAGTCATCGTGTTGACCTACATGCTAGTCTCTATGCATTAACATTGTCCCTGAATGTTAATACTTGACTAGGAATAATTAAGAGTAGTGTTCTCTATATCATCTCACTATCGATTCAACCAATCGATTGATATAGATATGAACCTACTATCAAGGACGTTATTACACTTAGTTATTTGGCACCAATACAAGTAAGTATAATAACCATAATCAAATGCCTTTATATATATATATGAAATATGATACAATGAGTCCATACAACAACCATCACATGATTGGCTCTAGGGCTCTCACTAACAAAGTACTTGTAAGATATGTGAACATGAACGATACTTTCTTTTATTTTATTTAAATATATATATATATATATATATATATATTAATTAAATAATTTAGAATTTAATATGGGGGAGGTATAACAATAACTCATATTATTCATACTTGTCCTTTATGAAGGAAAGCATGGCTAGAAGACAGAGTAACAGACTTAATGAGACTGCTCCCTCGCCTGACCTGATGCAATTAGTGACCCAACTTCAACGTCAAGTCACTGAGCAGCAGCAAACCATTAATACCCTGATGAATCATTCTACCACTCCACCGGTGAACCATACAGCTATACCCGTCGCGCTCACGGTTGCGCAAACCCCTCCGACGGGCCCGACCACTGTGGCACGACAAGAAGCTTATCTGATCCAGTGGTTGAGGCTGAAACCGGAGAATTTCTCGGGTGCTGGCGAACCATGGGACGCCCAAGCGTGGTTCAAGACAGTGGAATGTACAATGGAGCTGCTGGACTGGCCTGAACATGAGAAGATCAAGTGTGCATCATTCTGCCTTTCTGGAGATGCCAGAATGTGGTGGGAAATGGTCAAGGCCAGAGACAGGTGAACCAGATGGCATGGTCAGATTTTGAATCAGAATTCTTCGAAGAATTCTTCAACATGCGGGTCACCAATAAGCACTACGACGAGTTCACGGAATTTCGACAGGGCCACCTCTCAGTCAACGAAGCCATGAAGAAATTTAATCGACTGGCTCGCCTATGCCCTGAGCTGGTCTGCACTGAGAAGGAGAGGGTTCGACTTATGTTAAAGATGTTGCGACCTGAAATAGCTCTGAACGTGGCTGGCGGAGTTAACAGACCGCAGACCGCTGAGGAGCTATTTAGTAGTGCCCTACTCACCGAGCATTACCTGAACAATATCAATCAGCAAAGGAAGGCATTAAATGAAAGTAAAAATCAAGTTCACTCCGGGATTCTCGATTCTTCATTTTTCATTATCCCTAATGTTCCTCCCTTCCATTATCACCCAGGAGGTCAGAAACCTCAGATTACCAACGCTAGTTGGAAAGAAAACCAGGGTGGTAAACGATAGCCATGGGACAACCCCCAAGGGGGCACAGCAAATAAACAGTCCAGGTTTCCCCTGTGCGCTACATGCGGGAAAATGCATCCCGGGGAATGCCGCAAAGGTATGAACCGGTGTTTCATTTGCGGGGTGGAAGGGCACATAGCCTCTTACTGTCCTACCAAGAACCAGGCATCTCCCCAACAGCTTGTTCCATACCAGGGTGCACCAGCGAAACTACATTATATGCAAGCTGAGCTAGAAGGTACCCCGATGAGCCAAGGGAGATTGGAGGCCCCACCAACTATGGCGGATGCCAGGGTTTTCTCTATTACTAAGGAGGATGCCGCGAATGCTTCAACGGTTGTCACAGGTCAGATACTAATTTACAGTCAGTATGCTACTGTATTATTTGATACTGGGGCAACACACTCGTTCATCTCTATGTTCTACACTAAGAAGATAGATATGTCTCCACAAGTTTTAGACTGCAAGTTCTTGACAACCCTGCCTTCGAGAGAAATAATGACATCCACTCACGTGCTGCGTGCTGTGCCAGTCGGAATCGCAGGAAGAGAACTCTACTGCGATCTGATAGTACTCGACATGCAGGATTATGATGTTATAATGGGAATGAATTTTTTGAGCAAATACGGTGCTTCTGTCGAGTGCCGTAAACGAAAGGTGGTCTTTCAACTTGAGGTCGATTCTATGTTCGAATTTATCGGAGAGCCGAGAAAAAGAACCAGGAAATTTTTATCGACTCTCAAGGCACAAAAGATGATAGACAAGGGATACACTGGATTCTAGCACATGTGGTTGACGTAAGTCAAACCAAGGACTAGAAGCTAGAAGATGTTAGGGCTGTATGTAATTATCCAGAGGTATTCCCAGATGAATTGCCAGGATTAGCTCCTGATAGAGAAGTGAAATCCGAGATCGAATTGGTTTCTGGTACTAACCCGTTCCCCAAGGCACCTTACCGTATGGCAAGGTCAACGGTTCGAAGAAGCTACCTGGGAACGCGAGGACGAGATGAGGCGCAAGTACCCGAGCTATTCTAACTTCGAGGACGAACTTTCACGAGGTATGAGGGATTGTAACGACCCAAAAAATTCTCTTAATATTTTCTTAAAATATTAAGCATGTCTGGATAATTTTCTGAGGGACCTAGAAATATTAATGCGAACTTTAGCTTAGAAAATCCATATTTTCTCATTTAAATTTGGGAAAAAGAGCACTAATGGGCCTTATATGAGCTTTTTAGTATCATAATTATTGGTGGATTTTAGGTGAAAATTAGTATAAATATAAAGGGGTTTTAAGGAGAAATATTTACATGATTATGGGGGAATTTTTAAGGGAATTTCGAAATTTATATAAAATAAATAAAAATAAAATAGAAAAAAATTAGTGCATGGACCAAGGATTTGTACCTTGGACCTCTTGTACAACCATGTATGCTTTAACCAACTCACCTAGCAAGGGATTTCTATGAGGAAATGAAGTGGATATAGGTTAAGGCTTCGAAGAAGATGAAGGGTCATGAAGAGACTCTTCATTTGCCTCCTTGATGAGTTATAAAGAGGGGGTTTGGGAGTTACTTCTTCCTTCCATCAATTGCATTTTCTTCATCCTCCTCCCCTCATCGTAGCTGAAACCTCAAGGAGAGGTTCTCCCTTGGAAAACTCCACAAGAAGGTCTCATCACCAAGATCTAAGGGTTTTCCAAGGATACAAAGGCAAGGGGGTTCAAGTGTCCAAAGGATTTGCAATCTTCTTCTCTTTTAAGGTTTAAAAATCAAGATCAACCAAAGTAAGACTCCCTCACCTGTGGTATAATAGTTCCTTATGTTTTTAGCATGATATATTGGTTGGTTTTTGGGATTTGATGTTGAAAGAAAGAAAAACCAAGGACCCTAGTTTTATGGGTTTCGGCCACTAGGTTTTTGGGTCCATGATGATGCTAAAAATCTTCCTAATATTGTCTAATGTACTCTCATGATATTTAGAGATTAAATATAATTTTTGAGAATTTTTGGGGTACCCTAGGATCCCCAAAAGTTTCGGCCAACTTCAAGAACCCATGGGTAGGGTTGGGTCTAAAACTTCAAGTATGTGTTTTATGTATTATCATGATATAAGGGAGATGGAGGATGATTATGTGAATTTTCACATGGCCTAGAGACCCTATGAGTTTCGGCCAAGATGTGCTAATAGGGTAAAAGTTAGGACTTAGTTCAAGTAAGGGCTCCAATGGCCCCTATGGTAAGGTATGGTTGATGTTTAATGATTGATTGGGGATTTTAATGGAATTTTTCCATGCCCCCATGACCTTACATGTTTCGGCCAGCCCTAGGAAGGAGGGCTAAAGGTTAGGGTTAACCCTAATCATGAGCCCCAATAGCTTCCTATGGACTCATAGATGATGTATGATTGTTCCTTTACCTTATGCTATCTTACATGTTTATGGAATTGATGGAACTCCTCCCTATAGGTTTCGGCCAAGCCATGTATCTAGGGTTTGGGGTGGAGTTAAGGTTCAAAGAATGATGGTCTATGCTTATCATGAAGTATATATATATATATATATATATATAGGTCCAAGCATGTGGTAGAACTCATGTTACCTATAACCCTAACTTTAAGCACCATGTTTTATGTTTATGTTATGATTTGGATGCCATGCCTAATAGGGTTTATTATGAATGTCTTATGTTTTATGCCATGCACTTGGATGGTAGGTAGCATGTTTATGGAGGTCCCACCTATGTATGCTTATGTTATGTAGAGAATCATGCTATGTTATATACTCATGTTATGTTAAGAACCATGCTATGTTATTGTGTATCTTCATGATATGAATGATGCCATGATAAGTATGTTAGGTTTATGCTCATGATATGAATGATGCATGCTAAGTATGTTAGGTTTATGTTCATGATAAGAATGATGCCATGATAAGTATGTTAGGTTTATGTTTATGATAAGAACGATGCCACGATGAGCATGTTAGGTTTATGTTCATGATAAGAACGATGCCACGATGAGCATGTTAGGTTTATGTTCATGATAAGAATAATGTCATGATAAGTACGTTATGTTTAAGTTCCTGATAAGAATGATATATGCCATGTCTTACGAATGATGATGCATGCCATGTTTTATGAATGATGATGCAAGCCATGTTTTATGAAAGAAGATGCATGCCATGTTATGAATGAAAGATGATGCTTATGTCTTTAAGGCATAAATATGCTAAACGGCACGGTCGATGGTCGACGGTACGACGGTCGTGAGGACCGGTAAATGGGCCGGTAGACGGGCCGAGCCGTAACAAGTTATGCTATGTTAAAATGCCATGAATGTCTTATGAATGATGAAGCATGTAAAGTATTTTACTTTATGAATGGGCTTGTACTGGACCGAAGTATAGGTCCAAGGTGTTGGATCGAGAGATGCGATAGAGGGGGGGGGTGAATGTCGCAAATTGTTCGGATTAAATAAAAAGAGTAAGTGCACGGCGGAAATAGAGACAAAGCAACACAACGCTAACAAGGTCGTTTTACTTGGTTCGGAGCCTGGGTCGACTCCTACTCCAAGGCCCACAGTCGTTGACCGTTTACTTTGGGCAATTCTATAATACGTAGAATGAGTACAGAAGAGAAATACAAATTTCAATAAGAAAGATTACACTTCTGTATTTACCAACTCCCGGGGTAGGCTCGAGTTTCGGTGCAGCGGGAGGTCGACGGCGCTTCGGACTTGAGTCGGGAAGTTCCTGGAGCAGAGCGCGGTCGTCAGAGAGTTTGGATGTGTTGAATGAAAGCGGTGTTCTGAAGAGGAGGGTCGAGGCCCTTTTTATAGTGCCTGGGGGCGCCCTGGTCGACGGGGGCGTCCCCCCACGTGGCAGCAGATCCACAAGAGGCGCGGTCGTCGACTTATCCCTTAATCCTCGGGATAAGGCCTTGACTGGGGCGCCCTGGACGCTGGGGGCGCCCTGGTTGACCAGGTCAAACCTTATCCACAGCGCTGAGCTCTCCTTGGTAAGGCTAGGGGCGCCCGGGACAGCGGGGGCGCCCTGGGTGCGCAGTGCAGACGCGGCAGCAGTTTAACTCTTCAGTGGTTTGCCATGGGGGCGCCCGGGACAGCGGGGGTGCCCTGGGTATGTACTGTCGAAGTCCTTCTTGTCTTGTTGTGTTTTGTGTTCACCATGGGGGCGCCCGGGACACTCCGGGCGTCCTGGTCAGCTGTTGCCTCACTCCTTTGAGGCACTCTGAGCTGCAGACACTCGTTCCTTCGGTCCTGCATCCAGGGTTAGTCCAAAACACAATAAAACAATAAAATAATAGGTTATACAGCCTCAGCTATCTTGGTTCTGACTTTTGGTCTCCAAAATGGAGCCCTAGGTCGAACCGACGCCTAATGTTCCCTCAAGGGGAACGCGTCCTCACCTACTCCTCTCGGGAGAGTTTACCTGGTGCCAACCGGATCCTCCAGTTGGACTTTTGCCCGGCAGCCCTTCGCCAGGTCTTGGTTTTTGCCTAGCAGCCCTTCGCCAGGACTTGGTTTTCGCCTAGCAGCCCTTCGCCAGGACTTGGTTTTCGCCTAGCAGCCCTTCGCCAGGACTTGGTTTTCGCCCAGCAACCCTTCGCCAGGACTTGGTTTTCGCCTAGCAGCCCTTCGCCAGGACTTGGTTTTCGCCTAGCAACCCTTCGCCAGGACTTGGTTTTCGCCCAGCAACCCTTCGCCAGGACTTGGTTTCCTGACAGCCCATCGTCAGGTGCCTAGCAGCCCTTCGCCAGGACTTTGTTTCCTGCACTCTCAAGCAGCATTGTTAGACAACAAATAACCCTTAACTTTGAATCCTTTGCCAATATCAAAACAAGGTTCGATCTGGTGCTTCCTGCACCAACACAAGGGATGGGCACCTTAAGAACGCCCCGGTTCTAGACTACCGACTATGCTGTCCACGGTTCTGGCACTACCGAAGCTGTGCAACAGGGATGGGCACCTTAAGAACGCCTCGGTTCGGGGACTACCAACTATGCTGTCCTTACTCTAGTAGGTCGAGGCTAGCTACCTCGTATTTACTTAGGGATGTGCGCTTATGATGTATGTATGTGGTACAAGCCAGGGCCCAATGATATGATGATTATGTTTAAGCATTTAAAAGTATGTTTTAAAAGTTAAGCATCCTTATGTATATGCATTCCACTCATGCATTCATCCATGTTATGCATTATGCTATGCTGATAAGATTTTTATGCTTACGTTTCATGTTAAGAAATATGCATGAGAGTAAATGATCTATGTCATGATTATGTTAAGAGGATGCTCATATGCTATGATAGGAAGTATGCCTATGTATTATGCCATGCTAGGAATGTTTATTATGTTATGTTTATACCATGTATTATGTCATGCTAGGAATGTTTATTATTTTATGTTTATACCATGTATTATGTCATGCTAGGAATGTTTATTATGCTATGTTTATACCATGTATTATGCCATGCTTAGAATGTTTACTATGTTTATGCTTATGTCATATAGCATGCTATGCTTAGAATGTTACCATGTTTATGTTTATGCCACGTAGGATGCCATGCTTAAAATGTTTACTATGCTTACGTTTATGCCCTGTTTTATGCTATGCTAGGAATGTTCACTTATGTTTATGATCATGCCATGTTAAGTATATGATAAGTGATTCAAGTTGTTATGTTCTAAGTAGAGCACCAAGTATGCTAATGTTTCATGTGCTCATTATGAAATGACGAATTGTTTTGTGAGTAGGAAAGAGTCTTACTAAGCCTGTGTGCTTATAATCTTATTTCCTTATACCGCAGATCATTCTAGGGGACAATGAGGAAGCAGCAGGAGGGCAAGAACGCATGTGTGTGATAGTGACTTGGCCCAGGAAACCATGTGTTTATCATTTATGCTAGAACCTTACTTTGGTCACTTATATGCTTGAATGCTTGAATAATGACTCATGGAACTCTATGATGTGATGTTAAGTATGACATGATATGATGTTTAAGTATGAAGGCAATATGTCGAGTTTCCATGTCATTATGATAAGAATGGTAGTAGGGCATGTATGTATAAGTCTAAAAGTCTTATTCCGCTGCCTTATGATGTCTACATGCCCTAAGTATGTTAACGTAACGCCGCTTAAGGAAAAAAAAAGCGGCCGTTACAGTGCTTATCTCTGTTGGAACTCAGATGGCTAGCGAGGGGAGGGGGGTGAATATAGGCAGACACTTAAGCGTGAAGCTTTTAAAATCTTTCTACACTTCAGAGTTAGGCAGCGGAAGCAAATGCAGAAACAGAAAACTAAAAACAACAAACCAAAGCAAAAGGAAAGCAAACCAACGCTAACTACTCGATATATAAGGTTCAGGGATAACTTGCCCCTACTCCTTTGCGTGCCCTTAAGTTGGGTGATCCCTTGATCGTCGGCAGATCAAGCCCCGGTGAACACCGGATAAGATAGAGCCTCCTTCTCGGTGGAGAAACCTCTCCACAGATCTCACAAATGGTTGAGCTTGAGTACAAGAGATCACACAAGAAGAAACACTCACAAAGATCTCACAGGAATGCAACAAGAACGCTTAAGCACAAAGCAACAGAGAGCACGAACACACCCCAACAAAACTTCCTAAGTTTCTGTCTTGTTCGCCTCCGCTCCTCTGCATCCAGCTTTGTCACTTAAGCTCCCTCTCACCATCGCATGATTCATCAGCCTCCACTAAGCCATCCTGAACCCACTGACCTCCCTGAGCACTCAGTCCACTGAAGACCTCCTCTCCAGCTGAGTCTCCGTCAGTCGCCAGCTGCTCCAGTTGGCGTTGAAACCTGAGAAGGAGAAACAAACAATCCTGCTCCAAGGAAAGCCCCCATTGACCCTCCTTGAGTGTTTGAATCACCTGCTATCACCTGCATACTCCAACAGAGGCTTAGCAATGCATATCAAAAAGAATCGGCAATGTATCAGAGAATTGGCAGAGAAAACAGACGCGATCAGACACTTCTGACAGCATATTTGAATTAAAGTTCTGCTCCTGATCGGTCACAAGACCGATTAGGAAGGACCCTGATCGATCACCAGACCGATCCAGCAGTCTTCTGCACACTCCTGATTGGTCCCCAGACCAATCCAGCATTCTGCTGCACACTCCAGATTGGTCCCCAGACCAATCAGGCTCCAGCCTGATCGGTCACCAGACCAATCAGGTTGTTTCTTGATCGATCAGGCTCCATCCTGATCGGTCACTACAGTGAGAAAACATTAATCGTGTACATCAGATCCTAGGTCTTGGATCGGTCACCGGACTGTTCAGGAGCTGATCAGCGGGGGAACTCAACTCACTGTGTGCTCCCTGATCGCTCACCAGACCGATCAGGACCTGTGCAGTGAGTGAAACGCATACTCCCTGATCGGTCACCAGACCGATCAGTCATCGCTGGATCGGTCACCAGACCGATCCACGAAGGAGCATCGTGCCAACTTCCCTGATCGGTCACCAGACCGATCCAGGCAAGCCCAAATGCATTCTAAGTCACGAGAACAAGACTCCAGCCCTACTTTGACTCGTGCCATGCCCAGCTTCACTCATTGGGACTTCAACCTAGCCCTCCAAGCTAGGACCTGGCTTTACTCACCAGGGTTTCGGTCACCCGGCTTCACTCACCGGGACCCGGTTTCACTCACCGGGATTTCAACCTAGCTTCACTCACTAGGATTTCAATCACCTGGCTTCACTCACCAGGACCCGGCTTCACTCACCGGGATTTCCATCACTTGGCTTGACTCACCGGGATTTCCATCACCTGGCTTCACTCACCAGGACCCGGTTTCACTCACCTGGATTTTAGTCAACCTAGCTTCCAGAATTTTAGTCATCCTAGTTTCCCAAGCTAGGACCTGGCTTCACTCACCAGGGTTTCATGCCCAGTCCCCGACCAGGACTTAACCCAAATTTGCTCAACCAAACTTAAATCGGTGTCAACACCAAAACAATAATCAGGGTCAGACTGCATCAACAATCTCCCCCTTTTTGTTGTTTGACACCCCGATTTAAGTTTAGGCATTGATGATCAATTGAAGGCAGTTCAATTATCGTAAGGGAATCAAAATCCTCCCCCTACAATAACCCTAAACTTAATCAACCATTTTCTCCCCCTTGTCAAACATCGAAAAGGGTATGGTTATTAAGTTTGAACATACCTCCCCCTCAAACATGGGTCTCTCCTCAAAACCCAAAATAATCAAAGGTGAAATTTTGAATTGAATATGAGAGGCATATACCATGAATATATCATGGCAACAATGTATATGCATCATACGACAATAAGTGTAGATTTTTGAATTGAATATGAAAACATATACCAAGTAATATCATGGTAAGTATGTATATGTTTCATATGACAAGTAATAATGGAGCTTCATTAGACTTATGATTGATACAGAAAAATTTCTGATGTATCTATGAACAATCAGTTTTCAGAAAAATTTCTGTAATTCTGATTCATTCAAGATCAGACTGCATTAACATTCGAAATTTCATGTGAAGACATATACAGAAGTATATCATGGTCAAATACGTATATGTTTCACATTACAGGTAAGGAATGCATTTGTATTTGACACATAGTCCTGATTGGTCTCCGTGACCGATTAGGTTCATTGATCACGTGATACAGAAACATATCTGATTAGTCTGGGGAGCGATCGTATTTCAGAAAATTTCTAAAACTCTGATACATTCCTCATCAGACTGCATTAACAATTGGCATTCCATAACAGGAGAGTAGACTCTATTGATATTCGATATTTCAGAAAAATTTCTGAAACACGACATTAAGAACAAGAGTCATGATTCAACAAACCCTTTTCTTATGAATTTGAACATTCCAACATAGGTTTGTATCAAATCAATATTAGGTTCAGTATGAGTAGCCAAACCTCATTCCAGCACTTGATGTTTCAGCAAAATTTCTGAGAATCAAGGGTCCAAAAACTTCCTACCCATATTTTACCACTTGAACAAATTTGTACCCACTTTGTACCAGGTTTGTACCAATGGATGATCAAATATGTTTCAATTGTAAACGGATTGTATCATGTTTGTTTGTAGTATGATCATTAAACTGATACAATTTTATGGAAGGTGATTGGTCTCAGGAGTTTTTGGATCAATTTGGAATGATCTGGGGGTTCCTTGATCAGAACTGATCTGATCGGTCACCAGACCAATCAGAGTAAGTCCTGATCGGTCGGTGGACCGATCAGGTATGACACAGAGAGGTTTTTGAAACTGAAAAGTTTCAGAAACAGTTTTGTTTCAACGTTTGAACACTCTAAACCCTAACACAATCAAATTTAACTCCTAATAGAGTTCCGTTAAACAATACTCATGTTCCTTAACCAAAGAAAACAATATGATTTGCATCTCTTTAACTAACATGTATATTTTCAAATCATGCAACATCTTCAAAATAACTTGAGTGTAAAACTCATAAATACAAAGTTTAAAGTGTGATTCAGAAAATACATGGTAAGCATGAATGTGATGAGCTAGACTTTCTATAGTAAATACAAAGTGACTAGTGTCCCTTAACTAAGGTTTATTCCACATTCAGAATTTCTATGAAAAGAGACACAAACATGTTTGTATCGATTTCAATGAGTGATCACATCTCCAAAACATGCTTGTAGTTTGCCCGACATGCATTTATTTTATTTACCTCATTTAGACAGTTTCGAAAACATGCATTCACAAAAACATGAAGTTGTCATGGAATTGTCTAAATTCTTTAATTGTATGCAGTCAAAAGAAATTAACCTAGACCTCAAATTTATGATGAGATATTGCAAGAGTAAACTGTTATTCTAACTTATCTCTCATATTGCAGTAACCTCAAACTTGCAATAATAAAGCTACACATTCTAGGCAATCCACAGTAGAAACAATTCATGTGTCAACCTAAACCATTCATGCAAAATATATAATTTTTTTTCAAAACTTGAAGATTTATTTTGAAGCATGGATATACCATCATTCATTGCATGAAAAGTTTCCTTATTGCCCAAATGAGATTTCATAAATCACTAGCCAAGAGATCATATTGTTATAAGATAATGAAGATCAAAGCACTTAATTCGAATTTTCTATAACCAATCATGTGAATGACAATTTTTTTTTTGTTAGTCATGGGTTTGGAGCACCAAATATCAACCTTCCATGTTGATAGATGCTCCCCCACAATCAAAGCTATACAATTCTAAATATGGAGGTTTTAGGTACCCAAATTTTGGGACTTAAAGCGTCAACAATGAAGGACTTAGGCACCCATGCCTTAGTCAATTTCTTTTTGACCTTTTGAATCCTAGAATTAGTTTGTGATCTAAAATGGGTTCTAGACATCAAGGATACAAAGGTTGTCTTTAGGTCGGTAACCCATACCGGCCTTATTGTAAACCGCCCTTTGGGAATTGAGTATTATGTCTAATGTTTTAGAGCTAGTTGAAAACTTCTCAAGAATATTCTTGAGGTCCTCAATTTTGCTCCTTAAGTCCTTATTGTCATTCTCAAGGGTCTTAACATGCAAGTCATCAATTTCTTCAACCTTAGAGGTTTTCAATTTTTCTACCTCTAACTTTAAAGATTTGATCTTGCTCTTAGACTTTTTGAGCATGTTTATCAAGCAAGCTATTGTTCTATAGCACTTATCTAATTCCGGAGAGATTACCTTTTCATCATCCGAAGATGATGAAGGCACGGTTGAGGAGTTACTCGATTCGTTATCACTCTCCTTGGTTGACTTTTCTAATGCCATGAAGACCATGTGGCAGTAGCCTTCCTCCTTTTCCTTCTCCTTCTTCTTCCTTCGGTCACCTGCCACAAAAGCACACCCTTTCTCCTTAGGGCCTTGGTTAGAGATCTCGTGTAGCTCCATCTCACAAAATAAATCCTCTAACTTAACAATAGATAAGTCCTTGGAAACCTTGTAAGCATCCACCATGGATGACCATAAGGCATTCCTAGGAAAAGCTTTGAGAACTAACCTTACTAGATCCCGGTTTTCTACCTTCTCATTGATGGAGTGGAGGCCATTGAGGATCTCTTTGAATCTTCAATGGAGTTCACTTACCTTTTCATTTTCTTCCATGGACAGATTTTGGAGTTGACTGTGTAGGAGGTCCTTCTTGGCTATTCGGGTATCTTGAGTTTCCTCATGGAGCTCAATGAGTTTGTTCCACAAGTCTCTGGCAGAGGTGAAGGGACCAATCTTGATCCATTACTCTTTGGTCATCCCACATTGTAAGGTGACCACAGCTTTGACATTTGCTTCCCCCTTCCGGATTTGCTCAGCCGACCACTTGGAAAACTCAAGCTCCTTTCCTTCATTATCCTTTGGAAGGGAAAACCCCTCCTTGACAGCGAACCACAAGCTCATGTTTGTCTTCAAGTAAAACTCCATTCTTGACTTCCAATATGAAAAATCAGTGCCGTCGAGGAATGGAGGTCGGTTTGTGCTCATTCCTTCTCTTCCAGCCATCTTGTTGATAACTCTCGGATGTTAAGCCGCTTGTACAGAGCCCCAATCTCTGATACCACTTGTTGGAACTCGGATTGCTAGAGAGGGGGGGTGAATATAACCAGACACTTAAGCTTGAAGCTTTTAAAATCTTTCTGCACTTCAGAGTTAGGCAGCGGAAGCAAATGCAGAAACAGAAAACTAAAAACAACAAACCAAAGCAAAAGGAAAGCAAACCAACGCTAACTCCTCGATATACAAGGTTCGGGGATAACTTGCCCCTACTCCTTGGCGTGCCCTTAAGGTGGGTGATCCCTTAATCATCGGCAGATCAAGCCCCGGTGAACACCGGATAAGATAGAGCCTCCTTCTTGGTGGAGAAACCTCTCCACAGATCTCACAAATGGTTGAGCTTGAGTACAAGAGATCACACAAGAAGAAACACTCACAAAGATCTCACAGGAATGCAACAAGAACTCTTAAACACAAAGCAACAGAGAGCACGAACATAGCTTAGCCAAACTTCCTAAGTTTCTGTCTTATTCGCCTCCGCTCCTCTGCTTCCAGCTTCGTCACATAAGCTCCCTCTCACCATCGCAAGATTCATCAGCATCCACTAAGCCAACCTGAACCCACTGACCTCCCAGAGCACTCAGTCCACTGAAGACCTCCTCTCCAGCTGAGTCTCCATCAGTCGCCAGCTGCTCCAGTTGCCGTTGAAACCTGAGAAGGAGAAACAAACAAACCTGCTCCAAGGAAAGCCTCCCATTGACCCTCCTTGAGTGTTTGAATCACCTCCTATCACCTGCACACTCCAACAGAGGCTTAGCAATGCATATCAAAAAGAATCGGCAATGTATCAGAGAATCGGCAGAGAAAATAGACGCGATCAGACACTTCTGACAGCATATTTGAATTAAAGTTCTGCTCCTGATCGGTCACAAGACCGATCAGGAAGGACCCTGATCGATCACCAGACCGATCCAGCAGTCTTCTGCACACTCCTGATTGGTCCCCAGACCAATCCAGCATTCTGCTGCACACTCCAGATCGGTCCCCAGACCAATCAGGCTCCAGCCTGATCGGTCACCAGACCAATCAGGTTGTTTATTGATCGATCAGGCTCCATCCTGATCGGTCACTACAGTGAGAAAACATTAATCGTGTACATCAGATCCTAGGTCTTGGATCGGTCACCGGACCGTTCAGGAGCTGATCAGCGGGGGAACTCAACTCACTGTGTGCTCCCTGATCGGTCACCAGACCGATCAGGACCTGTGCAGTGAGTGAAACGCATACTCCCTGATCGGTCACCAGACTGATCAGTCATCGCTGGATCGGTCAACAGACCGATCCACGAAGGAGCATCGTGCCAACTTCCCGGATCGGTCACCAGACCGATCCAGGCAAGCCCAAATGCACTCTAAGTCACGAGAACAACCTCCAGCCCTTCTATGACTCGTGCCATGCCCAGCTTCACTCACTGGGACTTCAACCTAGCCCTCCAAGCTAGGACCTGGCTTTACTCACCAGGGTTTCGGTCACCCGGCTTCACTCACCGGGACCCGGTTTCACTCACCGGGATTTCAACCTAGCTTCACTCACTAGGATTTCAATCACCTGGCTTCACTCACCAGGACCCGGCTTCACTCACCGGGATTTCCATCACATGGCTTTACTCACCAGGACCCGGCTTCACTCACCGGGATTTCCATCACCTGGCTTCACTCACCGGATTTCCATCACCTGGCTTCACTCACCACCCTCACTCACCAGGACCCGGCTTCACTCACCGGGATTTCCATCACTTGGCTTCACTCACCGGGATTTCCATCACCTGGCTTCACTCACCAGGACCCGGTTTCACTCACCGGGATTTTAGTCAACCTAGCTTCCAGGATTTTAGTCATCCTAGTTTCCCAAGCTAGGACCTGGCTTCACTCACCAGGGTTTCATGCCCAGTCCCCGACCAGGACTTAACCCAAATTTGCTCAACCAAACTTAAATCGGTGTCAACACCAAAACAACAATCAGGGTCAGACTGCATCAACAATCTCCCCCTTTTTGTTGTTTGACACCCCGATTTAAGTTTAGGCATTGATGATCAATTGAAGGCAGTTCAATTATCGTAAGGGAATCAAAATCCTCCCCCTACAATAACCCTAAACTTAATCAACCATTTTCTCCCCCTTGTCAAACATCGAAAAGGGTATGGTTATTAAGTTTGAACATACCTCCCCCTCAAACATGGGTCTCTCCTCAAAACCCAAAATAATCAAAGGTGAAATTTTTGAATTGAATATGAGAGGCATATACCATAAATGTATCATGGCAACAATGTATATGCATCATACGACAATAAGTGTAGATTTTTGAATTGAATATGAAAACATATACCAAGTAATATCATGGTAAGTAAGTATATGTTTCATATGACAAGTAATAATGCAGCTTCATCAGACTTATGATTGATACAGAAAAATTTCTGATGTATCTATGAACAATCAGTTTTCAGAAAAATTTCTGTAATTCTGATTCATTCAAGATCAGACTGCATTAACATTCGAAATTTCATGTGAAGACATATACAGAAGTATATCATGGTCAAATACGTATATGTTTCACATTACAGGTAAGGAATGCATTTGTATCTGACACATAGTCCTGATTGGTCTCCGTGACCGATCAGGTTCATTGATCACGTGATACAGAAACATATCTGATTAGTCTGGGGAGCGATCGTATTTCAGAAAAATTTCTAAAACTTTGATACATTCCTCATCAGACTGCATTAACAATTGACATTCCATAACAGGAGAGTAGACTCTATTGATATTCGATATTTCAGAAAAATTTCTGAAACACGACATTAAGAACAAGAGTCATGATTCAACAAACCATTTTCTTATGAATTTGAACATTCCAACATAGGTTTGTATCAAATCAATATTAGGTTCAGTATGAGTAGCCAAACCTCATTCCAGCACTTGATGTTTCAGCAAAATTTCTGAGAATCAAGGGTCCAAAAACTTCCTACCCATATTTTACCACTTGAACAAATTTGTACCCCCTTTGTACCAGGTTTGTACCAATGGATGATCAAATATGTTTCAATTGTAAACGGATTGTATCATGTTTGTTTGTAGTATGATCATTAAACTGATACAATTTTATGGAAGGTGATTGGTCTCAGGAGTTTTTGGATCAATTTGGAATGATCTGGGGGTACCTTGATCAGAACTGATCTGATCGGTCACCAGACCAATCAGAGTAAGTCCTGATCGGTCGGTGGACCGATCGGTATGACACAGAGAGGTTTTTGAAACTGAGAAGTTTCAGAAACAGTTTTGTTTCAACGTTTGAACACTCTAAACCCTAACACAATCAAATTTAACTCCTAATAGAGTTCCGTTAAACAATACTCATGTTCCTTAACCAAAGAAAACAATATGATTTGCATCTCTTTAACTAACATGTATATTTTCAAATCATGCAACATCTTCAAAATAACTTGAGTGTAAAACTCATAAATACAAAGTTTAAAGTGTGATTCAGAAAATACATGGTAAGCATGAATGTGATGAGCTAGACTTTCTATAGTAAATACAAAGTGACTAGTGTCCCTTAACTAAGGTTTATTCCACATTCAGAATTTCTATGAAAAGAGACACAAACATGTTTGTATCGATTTCAATGAGTGATCACATCTCCAAAACATGCTTGTAGTTTGCCCGACATGCATTTATTTTATTTACCTCATTTAGACAGTTTCGAAAACATGCATTCACAAAAACATGAAGTTGTCATGGAATTGTCTAAATTCTTTAATTGTATGCAGTCAAAAGAAATTAACCTAGACCTCAAATTTATGATGAGATATTGCAAGAGTAAACTGTTATTCTAACTTATCTCTCATATTGCAGTAACCTCAAACTTGCAATAATAAAGCTACACATTCTAGGCAATCCACAGTAGAAACAGTTCATGTGTCAACCTAAACCATTCATGCAAAATATATAATTTTTTTTCAAAACTTGAAGATTTATTTTGAAGCATGGATATACCATCATTCATTGCATGAAAAGTTTCCTTATTGCCCAAATGAGATTTCATAAATCACTAGCCA
The DNA here is from genome assembly GCA_024364735.1 of Boesenbergia rotunda. Taxonomy (NCBI): domain Eukaryota; kingdom Viridiplantae; phylum Streptophyta; class Magnoliopsida; order Zingiberales; family Zingiberaceae; genus Boesenbergia; species Boesenbergia rotunda. The sequence goes on along the minus strand of JAGFNQ010008267.1, from coordinate 259,243 downwards.
AGAGATCATATTGTTATAAGATAATGAAGATCAAAGCACTTAATTCGAATTTTCTATAACCAATCATGTGAATGACAATTTTTTTTTTGTTGGTCATGGGTTTGGAGCACCAAATATCAACCTTCCATGTTGATAGATGCTCCCCCACAATCAAAGCTATACAATTCTAAATATAGAGGTTTTAGGTACCCAAATTTTGGGACTTAAAGCGTCAACAATGAAGGACTTAGGCACCCATGCCTTAGTCAATTTCTGACAGCATATTTGAATTAAAGTTCTGCTCCTGATCGGTCACAAGACCGATCAGGAAGGACCCTGATCGATCACCAGACCGATCCAGCAGTCTTCTGCACACTCCTGATTGGTCCCCAGACCAATCCAGCATTCTGCTGCACACTCCAGATCGGTCCCTAGACCAATTAGGCTCCAGCCTAATCGGTCACCAGACCAATCAGGTTGTTTATTGATCGATCAGGCTCCATCCTGATCGGTCACTACAGTGAGAAAACATTAATCGTGTACATCAGATCCTAGGTCTTGGATCGGTCACCGGACCGTTCAGGAGCTGATCAGCGGGGGAACTCAACTCACTGTGTGCTCCCTGATCGGTCACCAGACCGATCAGGACCTGTGCAGTGAGTGAAACGCATACTCCCTGATCGGTCACCAGACTGATCAGTCATCGCTGGATCGGTCAACAGACCGATCCACGAAGGAGCATCGTGCCAACTTCCCGGATCGGTCACCAGACCGATCCAGGCAAGCCCAAATCCACTCTAAGTCACGAGAACAAGCCTCCAGCCCTTCTCTGACTCGTGACATGCCCAGCTTCACTCACTGGGACTTCAACCTAGCCCTCCAAGCTAGGACCTGGCTTCACTCACCAAGGTTTCGGTCACCCGGCTTCACTCACCGGGACCCGGCTTCACTCACCGGGATTTCAACCTAGCTTCACTCACTAGGATTTCAATCACCTGGCTTCACTCACCAGGACCCGGATTCACTCACTGGGATTTCCATCACTTGGCTTTACTCACCAGGACCCGGCTTCACTCACCGGGATTTCCATCACCTGACTTCACTCACTAGGACCCGGCTTCACTCACCAGGATTTCCATCACGTGGCTTCACTCACCAGGGCCCGGCTTCACTCACCAGGATTTCCATCACCTGGCTTCACTCACCAGGACCCGGCTTCACTCACCGGGATTTCCATCACCTGGCTTCACTCACCAGGACCCGTCTTCACTCACCGGGATTTTAGTCAACCTAGCTTCCCAAGCTAGGACCTGGCTTCACTCACCAGGGTTTCATGCCCAGTCCCCGACCAGGACTTAACCCAAATTTGCTCAACCAAACTTAAATCAAAACATAAATCGGTGTCAACACCAAAACAACAATCAGGGTCAGACTGCATCAACAATCTCAAGCTTCGTATATTGACACTATCCTAGCTCGTTTTAGTATGCAAAACTCCAAGAAAGGTTTTCTACCTTTTTAGCATGGAGTACCTTATCTAAGGAGATGTGTCCTAAAACATCAAAGGAGATAGAGGTGATAAAGGCAGTCCCTTATGCTTCAGCTGTAGGAAGCCTAATGTATGCTATGTTATGTATGAGACCGGATATCTGCTTTACCATGGGCATGGTTAGCATATATCAAAGTAATCCAGGACAAGGACATTGGACTACGGTAAAGCATATATTAAAGTACCTGAAAAGGACTAGAAATTATATGCTAGTTTACCAGGTAGATCATTTGCTCCCTGTGGGTTACACGGATTTTGATTTCTAATCAGATAGGGATAACAGTGTAACGCCCGTAAAATCCTCTCAATATTTTTCTTTAAAATATTTATCATGCCTATATGGATTCTTGAGTAACATATGAATACTAGCATGAACCTTAGAATGATTTCTTATATAGATTAAAAAGTTATATACTAATGGGCCTTACATGGGCTCTTCTAGTACCATGGCTATTAGTGGACCTTAGGTAGAATTTTAACATAGATAGGAATGAATTCCAATTAAGAATATTAGCATAACTCTTGATGGGCTCTTATGTAGGCCTTGCCAAAAACAAGAGTAAATGGGATAAAAAGAAAGTGCATGCACTAAGGATTGAACCTTGGACCTAGAGCCTCATCATGCATGTACTAACTAATTCACCTAGCAAGGGAGTGCTAGAGGAAAAGGAATAAGAATTTAGTTGAGGCTAAAGGAAGGTGACGAGGCACCATGTGAAGAGACACCATGCTCCTTCACTTAGTATAAAAGGTTGGATGAGAAGTGAAGAGGCTTAAGTTACTTTTCTTCCACCAAGGCTCTTCCCCTTCTCTCTTCTTCCTCCTCCTTTCCTCCTTCTTGCCATGAGCCACAAGGAGCTTTTCCCCTTGGAAAACTTCACAAGAAGACTCCCTCTTGAAGATCCAACTTTTTCTACAAGGCTACAAGGGCTAGGAGTGATCTAAAGTCAAGAAGGTTTTCATTTTCTTTCTCTATTCAAGGTTGATAACCAAGATAAAGAGATGTAAGACTCCCTCACCTGTGGTATAATAGTTTTTATGTTGTCTATCATGATTTAAGTTTTGTTTGGGTTCTATGTTGAGAAAACTATGGATTAGGGTTTCTAAAAGTTTCGGCCAAGCATGGTTTTTGGGTTTGGGATGATGTTAAAATCTCACTTATGATTCCTAATGCTTTCTCATGATAAATAAAGAATAAATTATGAGTTGTGGAATTTTTGTTGCACCCTAAGACCCTACAAGTTTCGGCCACCTCTTCCCTTTCATGGTTAGGATTAAATCTAACCCTCCAAGCATGCTTATTATGATTCCCTATGATATAATGGATGTTAATTGTAAATTATATGAATTTTCCATTGACTTAATACCCTTCTAGGGTTTCGGCCAAGACAAGGTTTAGGGCTAGGAATTAGGGTTAGCCCCAATCATGTATTCTAATGGCTTCCTAGGGCATTGTATGTATTGTATGGGTGTTATGTTAATTATGGTACCTTACATGTCACTTGAATAATGGGACTTCCATCTTCTAGGGTTTTGGCCAAGCTCCAATTTTAGGGTTTGGGTTAGTCTAAGGTTGCAAGTATACTTGTTTATGGCTTATTATGATGTATATATGTTCAAGCATGTTGTATGAATTTTATGTTATCTAAAACCCTAACTTTATGTGCTATGCATCATGACCTTGTATGCTTATATTACGTGTCATGTTTTAGTAGGTTTTATTTATGGATGTTTTACACCATATACCATGAATACATGTGTTGTGAAGTATGTATCATGTTTATATAGAATTGTGCATGCATTAGGTTAAATGCCTTGAACATATGTATATTAGGGTTATGTAGACCTATGCATGCTTTATGTTGAATGTCATGAACCTATGTAGTATGTATCATGTTCATATGGATCCTACCCATGCATGCTTTATGATAGATACCATGATCATGTCTGCTATGTGATATGTGTCATGTATGTAATGCATGTTTACCTTATGTACCATGATCATGCAAGCTTTATGAAATAAGATGATGTTTATGCCTTAATGCATAATTATGTATGTATGTCATGCCTTATGAATGAAGATGATGAATGAAGATAATGTTCATGCCTTTAAGGCATAATGATGTGTGCATGACATACCTTATGAATGAAGATGATGTTCATGCCTTTAAGGCATTATGATGTTATGCATGAACTATGAATGATGAAATGCTAAGTATGCCCTATACCATGTTTCATGTACCAAGATCATGTTATGTCTTTAAATATGCTATGTAAGTTTTATGAATGATGTAAAAAGAAGCATGTGAAGCTATTTTACTTTATGGATGGGCTTGTATCGGACCCAAGTAAGGTCCAAGGGATGGGCTCCTCATGAAAGCCTCGGTGTGGGACTACCACAGCTATCCCTGGTTCTGGGACTACCGCAGTTGTCCAACAGGGATGAGTTCCTCATGAAAGTCTCGGTGATGGACTACTGCAGCTGTCCCTAGGTTGAAGGTAACCCAGTAGCCTAGTAGGTCGAGACTAGCTACCTCGCATCTACTTAGGGATGCGCGCAAATGATGAATGTATGTATGTGGTACAAGCCAGGGCCCCCCCATGATGTTATGATTTATGTTTAAGTAATTATAATTATGATTTTCAAATAAGCATCCTTATGTTATATGCATTTAACTCATGCATTCATTCATGTTATGCATCTATTCCATGTTAGGTATGTTATATGCTTATGTTTATGTCAAGAACTATGCCATGTCAAGTATGTTATATGCTTATGTTTATGTCATGAACTATGCCATGTCAAGTATGTTATATGCTTATGTTTTATGTCAAGAACTTTTCCATGTTAAGTATGTTATGTGCTTATATTTATGTCAAGTACTTTTTATGCCATGAGCTCTATGCACTTTCATTACATGTTAAGCACTTCCATATGATTATGTGTTTTTATGTACATCTATATGCCTCTTCATGTAAAATGTTTTATGAATACCTTCTCATGATATGATTTTGTTTTATGTTACACTTTCCATGTTATGTCATTCCATTGACTATATGTGACGTATGTTTTAGTGAGTAGGAAAGGATCTTACTAAGCCTATGTGCTTATAGTTTTACTTTCTTATACCGCAGATCAAGCAAGAGGATACTAAGCTAAGGGAAGCAGCAGGAGGGCAAGTGGGTGTATGTGGCAGTGACATGGCAAAAGAAAAAGAAAAGATCCTATTACTCATAATTTGTTAGTAATATGAGAGAAGTGTCCTATGGCAATCGCCTTATGATTGTAATAATTTAGTTTAATAAATGAATATTCACTATTTGAGTATACATGTTCATGTATTTGATTGAGATCTTGAACTCATTTACTGAATGTCTGCAATACAATTCACAGCATGAGAGAATTTGTGATGAATTCACAACTAGTAATTATCTTTACATATGCAATTGTGAAGTATTGAAATTGTCCCTAGTCGATGAATTGATAAATACGGACACTATCAATTATGTTGAGACTAGCATGGGTTATTCTCTAATCAGCTGATTCTCACTGGCTGGTGACATTAGGATGTCCGGAGATAAACATGGATGCTAGTTAAGGGAACTAGTTCATTGGAGTGACTAGCTGTAAGACTTCATATGGTAATCTACATATAGATATGTCAATGAAATTTCTTACTGCAACTTAAGTGCGATGTTCCTTTGACTTGCGGTGTTCAAGTCATCTTGGTCACGGAGACTTATACTTTGACATCTTAAGCAAGCATCTCTAAGGAGGTGTGGATCCAGGATGGTTGGGTATAAGTCGAAGTACCCGAAGATGTTTGAACAGCCTACAAAGGATTCAACACTCCTTGCGAGGAGATATATACCCAAGGCCTATCGTCGGATTGTTACTCGAAGCCTCTGGCCAGAGCATGACATGTTCAGAGTATGAATCTCTTAGATACATGAGAGTAATTAGAATCCGTAGGACGAGAAAACATTACTTGGGCTAGGTGTGACGTAGTCAGCCTAGTGGGGACTGACACACATAGACCATGTCCTGAACCAAGTGGGAATAAGATGGTGAAGGGAATGAGGCACGACTCATTATAGCTGCTGAAGGGTTTCAGAATTATTTCTGAGGTCAACCGTTGATCTTTCGATTAATTGGGGATCATGATGTACTACTAGGTGCCACTCATGATCATTCTATAATTGGTCAATTATAGATGGCCAACATAAATTGAAAGCCTATTTAGTGACACGCACTACGAGTAATCTGAGGGATTTAAAATGAGTTGAAAATTGGATTTTCCGATCAAGAGAAATAAGTCGAATCTGAATTTATCAGAGGCGCACCGGAAGCTTAAAATGACTAAGTCTTTTGAAGGCTTATTGGACGAATTAAATGAGTTTAATTCGCAAGGAGACGGCTTGGTTTGGCCGGCCAAAGAGGGTCCTAACCCTCTTTGGTTTGGCCGGCCACAATGAGGAGGGAAACCAAATTATTTGGTTTAAATTATAAAATAAATCAAACGCGATTTGTTTTATAAAATTATGGACAAAGAAATTTATATAAAGAAATTTATATAAAGAAATTTATATAAAGAGATTTATTTTTATGGAAAATAAAATAAACCTTGGATTGATTTATTTTATTTTATAAAATCAATTAGGAATTGATTTTTCCATGATAAGAAAAATTTATATAATAAATTTCTTGTGAAAATTTATTCCATAATAAAAGGGGAGATGTGTTTGTTTTTATTATAAACTTAGTTATAATAAAACTTGGCATAATGGAATAATTCATAGGAAAATTTATAAGATAAATTTCTTATGAAAATTTATTCCGTTTGAAGGGAGAATTAGCGATGGAGAGGCTACTATATAAAGGAACCAAGGCAAGACTTGAATTCCAATCAAGAGATCTAGTAGCAAGCTCTCTCTCTCTCTCCTTCTCTCCCTCTCCCTCCTCTAGGGCCGGCGCCCTCTTCATCCTCTAGGGCCGGCGCACCTCCTAGGGTGCCGTGAGCCTCCTCCACCAAGAAGGTGCCAAAGAAGAAGAAGAAGCGGGTCGCAACTCCTTCCTTTCCCCGGATCATGATTCCGTTACTTGGTGGTTAGTCTTCCATCTCCCTCTCTTGATATTCTTGTCATGCCTTTGGAGAATCTAGTAGTTCTTGTCAGCACGAAACTCGTGGCTTTGCGAAGTCATCCCGAAGAGGACTCGGCGTGGACGTAAATAGAGGCGGAGCTTCCAAGGGACACTACGGTTGGATCCCGTCCCTTTCTACGAGTTACGCGAGGTATTAAGTAAATTAGTTTACTTTCAGCAAAATTTTAATTTATGATCATGTCTCCACAACTTAAGGTTGCATGCTAGATACGTGGTTAAAATAATTTAAGAAATTATTTATGCTAAACCTTCCGCTGCACGTAATTAAACTTTAAAATTACGAACCCGTATCCATGTCAACATGCACGCGGTCCCAACAGTGGTATCAGAGCCGGTTAGTGTTTGACATAATCATATAATTGTTTTGCGGAAAACTTTGTCATGATCTAAATTTTGGAAAATTTTCCAATTATGGAAACTTTCTAATTATGATAAATTTTAGATTTAGGAATTTCAAAGTTTGGAAATCCTCATGAAATTTCGCAAACTTTTGAAATATCCTAGTTTCTGAAATTTTATGATAATTGTGAAAACTTCCCATTTTTGGAAACTTTCCAATTTTGGAAATTTCCTATTTTGGAAATTTTCTAATTTTGGAAATATGTAAGTTTTCTTTGTACCATAAACTTACAATTATTCTGAAAACCTATTATGAAATCTCGAAATTTTGGGCACTTTCTTTCAAGAAAGTTTAGACAAATTTATGGATTATTAATTGACAATTAAATTCGAATTGGTTTTAAATTATTAACAAAATTCTTTATTTTGGATTGAGCCTCGGGGAGCCGTCCAATTTAAAGTTAGTTGTTGTAATTTAATTTCCTATTTTGAATAAAATTGTCATGTTTAATTTGGTTATGCCTCGGGGAGCGGACCAAATTAGATTTACAATAAATTCCTTTTTTTGGGTATCTGAGCCTTGGGGAGCCACCCAAAGAAAATAATTTGTTGAAATTAATAAATCCATAAATAAAATATGTAATCAAATCTTGGAAATTTTGAGGTGATTCTCAAACGATAATTTCCTTATTTGATTTAAGAGGTGATGCTCTTACATATTGTTGTCTCCAAAATTAATTAGGAAAATGGTTTCCTATAGAGTTTTCTTAAATAAGATTTTCATGAAAATAATATGTGGTTGAATTAAGGGAATCTGTCTCTTAATTTAATAAGATTATATTTAGAGAAATCAAAGTCTTAAACATATTATTTCCGAAATTGATTATGACAATTTAGGAAATTGTTTCCCAAAACAATTCCTTGAAGGAAGTATGAAATTAGAATTAGGAAATCCGGTTCCTAATTCAATTAATGAGACTTGATAAATTAAGTCACATACATACTTTATTAAAGAAATCGTTAGTACATGACATAATTATATGTCATGAATGTGCTTAGAAAAGAAAGGATGAGGCCCAAAACCCCTTACAAAATATTAAGGCCAACACCTTCCATTAATATGGTTAGAACCGGAGTTTTGTTTCTCGTTTGGGTTGATGGACACATCCATGCCCGGCTTAAACCTCAACATGTTCAAACCATGGAATTAGTTTATGATTTATATAGTTGGAGTCAGAGGTCAATCCTTAGTTTTGGTTGTTGGACACATCCAAGCCTGACTAAACGGTTGAATGAACTCCAACCATATTAAAACTATTTCTTGATTAATGGGTCAGCCTTAAGCTTGGAGCATCGATTTGTTGTGCCACAGCCAAGGTCGATGTAAAGAGAGGTGCAGTTGAGTGCTATGTATATTGTTGCATACTTGTTAATGAGTTAACAACCCAATGATTTATGCAAACATTCAATTAGTTGATAGCATAAAGTGATAGTTACATATATGTGATATGTAATCGGTATAATTACCTACCTTCATAGCTAAGAATAACTTGATGGCCACAGCCATGGTTGTTCTTATCTATGGTTGGATATCAACCTATTTGGAGATGTTCCTACGATCTCCCGAATTGATAAAAAGGGTTATTCAATTCGAAAAATAAATAGGAATTAATTAATGTATGTTGATGCATTCTTTATCATTCTTCTCACATAAGCTCAATTTGTATTTCTAGGATAATCACTCGATCATGTCTTCTCTGAATTTGCGTTCCATTTTGGACACCAATAAGATGACTGGGCCAAACTTCATGGACTGGCTTAGAAACCTGAGGATAGTCCTCAAGGCAGAAAAGCTTGCTTATGTCCTTGAAGAACAACTTCCCAACCGTCCTCCTGAAGATGCAACTCCAGACCAGTTTCCTGAGTTGCTCAACCTGCTGAAGACTGTAGAGCCTTCTGTAAAGTAGGATCAGAAGACGATACTGTTAGTTGGTTCCTCAAAGAAAGGTTCTAAGAGGAAGCCCAAAGAACAAAATAAGGGAAGGAAGAAAAAGGCCAAAAAGACTGAAAAGACCCCAAAAGGCACTTGCCATCACTGTGGCAAGGAGGGTCACTGGCGAAGAAACTGCAAGGTTTATCTTGAGTCCTTGAAGAAGGCATCCGATGTCCCATCCTCTTCAGGTATCTTCGTTATTGAATGTCACTCTATTTCCTCGTACACTTGGGTACTTGATACTAGGTGTAGCTCGCATATATGTAATGACATACAGGGGCTAAGGAATAGAAGAAGACTCGTCAAGGGAGAAGCGAATTTGCGAGTTGGAAATGGAGCAAAGATTGCTGCTATTGCCATCATAATGTAACGACCCGGAAAATTCTCTTAATATTTTCTTAAAATATTAAGCATGTCTAGATAATTTTCCGAGGGACCTAGAAATATTAGTACGAACCTTAGCCTAGAAATCCATGATTTTTCTCATTTAAATTGAGAAATTAAGTACTAATGGGCCTTATATGGGCTTTTCTAGTACCATGATTATTAGTGGATTTTAGGTAGAATTTAATATAAATATAAATGGATTTTAATTAGGAATATTAGTATGATTATGGGTGAGTTTTAGCATGGTTTCCTATTTAAATTAAGAAGATAGGCACTAATGGGCCTTATATGGGCTTTCTAGTATCATGATTATTGATGAATTTTAGGTAAAAATTTATAGAAATATAAAGGCGTTTTAATGAGAAATATTAACATAATTATGGGGGAATTTTTAGGGGATTTTCGAATATTAGGAAAAATAAAATAAAAATAAAATGGAAAATTAATGCATGCACAAAGGATTTGAACCTTGGACCTCTTGTATAACCATGCATGCTCTAACCAACTCACCGTGCAAGGGATTTCTATGAGGAAATGAAATGGAGTTTGGTTAAGGCTTAGGGGAAGAGGAAGAGACACCATGACTCTTCACTTACCCTCCTTAATGTGCTATAAAGAGGGGGTTTGGGAGTTTCTTTCTTCCTCCCTCATTCTAGCTGAAAATCTCAAGAGGAGATTTCCCTTGGAAAAGCTTCCAAAGAGGGTCTCATCTCCAAGATCTAAAGGGTTCTCAAGGTTACAAGGGCTAGAGGTGACTTAAGGTCTAAGGAGTTCGACTTAAGGTCTAAGGAGTTCTTTTGATTCTCATTCAAGGTTCAAAAAATCAAGAAACCCAAGGTAAGACTCCCTCACCTGTGGTATAATAGTTCCTTATGATTTCCATGATTTTTAGCATGATATATTGGTTAGTTTTTGGATTTGATGTTGAAAGGAAGGAAAACCAAGAACCTTAAGTTTAAGGGTTTCGGCCACCATGATTTAAAGGTCTATAATTATGCTAAAAATCTTTATAATGTTATTTCATGTTCCCTTATGATGTGTAGAGGTTAAGTATAATTTTTGGGAATTTTTGGAGTATCCTAGGACACTCTAGGGTTTTGGCCAACATGAAAGGAACAAAATCAACACCTAGAGACCCTATGGGTTTCGGCCACAATGTTTTAGGGTCCATAATGATGCAAAAAATCCTTATAATGTTTTTTAATGTTCTCCCATGATGTTTAGAGGTTAAGTATAATTTTTGGAAATTTTTGGAGTACCCTAGGACACCCTAGGGTTTCGGCCAACATGAAAGAAACAAAACCAAGAACCCTAAGCTTGAGGGTTTCAGCCACCATGATTTAAAGGTCTATAATTATGTCAAAAATCATGATAATGTTGTTTAATGCTCTATTATGATGTTTAGAGATTAAATATAATTTTTGGGAATTTTTGGGGTACCCTAGGATACCCTAGGGTTTCGGCCAACATCAAGAACCCTTGTATAGGGTTGGGTCTCAAACTTCAAGTGTATGTTTTATGTTTTAACGTGATATAAGGGAGATGGAGGGTGTTTATGTGAATGTTTCACATGGCCTAGAGACCCTATAGGTTTCGGCCAAGTACCCTAATAGGGTCGAAAGTTAGGACTTATTTCATGTAAGGGTCCCAATGGCCCTATGGTAAGGTATGGTTAGTGTTTAAGCAATTTATTTAGGGTTTTAATGGAATTTCTCCATGGCCCATGGCCTTGAAGTTTCGTCCAAGAGTAAGATTAGGGCTAAAGAAATTAGAGTTTGCCTTAAGTATGGTCTCAAAGGGGTCCTATGGCCTAGTATATGTGTATGAGATGCTGTTTGGGAAGTTATGTGAAGGTTTATGGACCTAGGGTTCCTTGGGGCATTCGGCCAAGGGTCTAACCTAGGGCTAGGGTTGGGTTAAACCTACCAAGATGCTTGAGTATAGGTTATTAAGATGTATGTTTAAGTAAGATGGAAGAAGTCTATGTTAACCAAACCCTTAGTTTGTATGTCATGAATTATATGTTAAGTCATAGATGTTTAGACATGTGCCATGATTTATGAATGATATGTATGTATGCCATGTCTTATGAATGATATGCCATGTTTTATGAATAATATGCATGTATGCCATGTCTTATGAATGATATGTATGTATGCCATGATTTATGAATAAGATGTATGTATGTCATATGAATGAAGTTAAAGTACATGCCTTTAGGGCATAACGATGATGTTAAGTATGATGAATGAATGATGATGAAAGACAAGTATGATGAATGAAAGATGATGCTTATGTCTTTAAGGCATAAATATGCTAAACGGCACGGTCGATGGTCGACGGTACGACGGTCGAGAGGACCGGTAATGGGCTGGTAGACGGGCCGAGCCGTAACAAGTTATGTTATGTTAAGTATGCCATGAATGTCTCATGAATGATGAAGCATGTAAAGTATTTTATTTTATGAATGGGCTTGTACCGGACCGAAGTATGGGTCCAAGGGATGGGCACCTTAAGAACGCCCCGGTTCTGGACTACCGACTATGCTGTCCACGGTTCTGGCACTACCGAAGCTGTGCAACAGGGATGGGTACCTTAAGAATGCCTCGGTTCGAGGACTACCGACTATGTTGTCCTTACCCAAGTAGGTCGAGGCTAGCTACCTCGTATTTACTTAGGGATGCGCGCGTATGATGTATGTATGTGGTACAAGCCAGGGCCCCAATGATATGATGATTATGTTTAAGCATTTAAAAGTATGTTTTAAAAGTTAAGCATCCTTATATATATATATATATGCAATTGCCACATGCATCCATTCATGTTATGCATTATGTTAAGAAAAGTATGTTTATGCAAAGTATGTTCATGCTAATATATGATGCTATGATTTAATTGTGTTTATGCTAATATATGATGCCATGATTTAATTATGTTTATGCTAAGTTAGAATGCCATGATTTTATTTATGTTCATGCTAGTTTAGGATGTCATGATTTAGTTATGCTTATGCTAAGTTAGAATGCCATGATTTTATTTATGTTCATGCTAGTTTAGGATGCCAGGATTTAGTTATGTTTATGCTAAGTTAGAATGCCATGATTTTATTTATGTTCATGCTAGTTTAGGATGCCATGATTTAGTTGTGTTATGCTAAGTTAGGATGCCATGATTTTATTTATGCCCATGCTAATCTCTGAAGCCATGATTTAATTAGGTTTATTATGTTATGTCTGTGCCAAGTATTATCCATGCTATGAAAGTTTACGATGTTTATGTCTATGCCAAGTATTATGCCATGCCATGAATGTTTTTATGGTTATGTTTATGCCATGCTACGAATGTGATTAAGTTATGTTCATGCCATGACGAATGTATGCTAAGTGATGAAAAGGCTTATGTTCTAAGTAAAGCACTAAGTATGTTAATGTCTTATGTGCTCATGATGAAAAGATGAATGGTTTTAGTGAGTAGGAAAGAGTCTTACTAAGCCTGTGTGCTTATAGTCTTATTTCTTATACCGCAGATCACGCAAGGGGACACTAAGGAAGCAGCAGGAGGGCATCCAAGAATGTGTGTGGTAGTGACTTGGCCAAGGAGCAATATGGTTGCTCGTCTTATGATAGAACTTTACCTTTAATATTATGTGCTTGAATATGACTCTATGACATGATGCTAAGAATGACATGATGCTAAGTATGACATGATGCTAAGTATGACATGATATGATGCTAAGTATAAATTTAATATGCTAAGTTCCCATGTTATGATGTTAGAAATGGTAGAAGTGCATGTAGGAGTAAGTTTAAAAGTTTCCGCTGCATTATGATGTCTACATGCCCTAAGTATGTTATCGTAACGCCACTTTAGGGGAAAAAAAAGCGGGCGTTACACGTAACATATTTGCTAAAGCTCCCTACTGGACTTGTCTTAGAATTGGATAATTGTTATTTTGTTCCTTCGTTAATAAAGAACATTGTATCTATTTCATGCTTAAATGAAAAGGGTTACCATTTAACTTTTAGTAACAATTGTTGTTAAATAACTTTAAATGGTGTTCTTTATGGGACTGAAACTTTATGCAATGGTATCTACAAGTTAGATTTATCCGGTGATGTTTCCAATATCGAAGTTAGCAACAAACGTGCTCGAATAGATAATCAAATAGACTCCTATACGTGGCATTGTCGTCTTGGCCATGTAAGTAAGAAATGCATGACCAAATTACACCGATGTGGAATTCTAGAATCATTTGAACCCGATTCATTTGATACATGCGAATCATGCTTAAAAGGCAAGATGGTCAAATTACCCTTTTCCGGAAAAGGTAATCCAGTGGGAGAATTGCTTGGTCTAATACATACTGATGTATGTGGACCAATGTCAACTCTTGCACAAGGAGGCTATAGCTACTTCATTACCTTTATCGATGATCACTCACGATTCGGGTATGTGTTCTTGATGAAACACAAATCTGAAGCTTTTGAGAAATTCAAAGAGTTCAGAAATGAAGTAGAGAAACAGCTTGGCAAAAGTATTAAGATACTTCGATCCGATCAGGGTGGTGAATACTTGAGTCAAGAGTTTCAAGATTATCTTAGGGACAATGGGATATTGTCTCAATGGACTCCACCGTATACACCACAGCATAATGGTGTATCTGAGAGGCGTAACTGAACCTTGATGGACATGGTTAGATCCATGATGAATCATGCAACTCTTCCAAAATCCTTTTGGGGCTATGCACTTAAGACAACTGTTTACTTGCTAAACAGAGTCCCGACCAAGGTAGTCTCTGCTACTCCATATGAGACGTGGAATAGTAAGAAACCTCACTTAACTCACCTTAAGATATGGGGTTGTCCTGCTTATGTGAAGCGGACTGTATCAGACAAATTGGATGCTAAGTCTGATAAATGTCTATTTATTGGATACCCTAAGGAAACGAAGGGTTACCAATTCTATCATCCCTTGGAGCAAAAGGTGTTTGTTTCAAGGTATGCTGTATTTCTGGAAAAAGAATTTCTCTTACAAGAAAATAGTGGGAATGACATTGAACTTGATGAAGTTCAAGAAACTCCAATAGACATTACAGAGACACCTAGTCTAGACCCACAACCAACAACTCATAATGATGAGCTATCAGTTGAACCTAAAACAACACTACCTCTTCGTAGGTCTGATAGGACACGCAATATTCTAGAGAGATACGGATTTCTCATAAGTGAATCGAACGACGTGTTACTCATAAGTGATGACGAACCTTCAGTTATGAAGAAGTTCTGAAAAGTTCAGAAAGGGACAAATGGCTTGAAGCCATGAAGTCGGAAATAGATTCCATGTACGAAAATCAAGTATGGGACTTGGTTAACCCACCTGAAGGGATTAAGCCCATAGGGTGCAAGTGGGTTTTCAAGAAGAAAACAGACATGGAAGGTAATGTTGTTACCTTTAAGGCTAGATTAGTGGCAAAAGGATATCGTCAGAAACAAGGAATTGATTATGACGAAACCTATTCACCAGTAGCTATGCTTAAATCCATTCGGATGCTCCTGACCATAGCAGCTCATTATGATTATGAGATATGGCAAATGGATGTGAAAACAGCTTTCCTTAATGGAAACCTGCTTGAGGATGTATACATGATACAACCTGAAGGTTTCACATCGGTTGATAAAACCAAAATATGTAAGCTTCGACGATCCATATATGGACTGAAGCAAGCATCCAGGAGCTGGAACATCCGTTTTGATGAGACAATCAAAGAGTTTGATTTCTCACAAAATCCTGACGAACCTTGTGTGTACAAGAAGGTTAGTGGGAGTGCAATCGTATTCCTAGTACTATATGTCGATGACATATTGCTTATAGGAAATGATATATCAGTCTTACAGTCGGTAAAAATTTGGTTGTCCAAAACTTTCTCTATGAAAGACCTGGGAGAAGCAACATATATCCTTGGGATTAAAATCTATAGAGATAGATCAAAACGGTTGCTTGGTCTTTCGCAGTCTACATATATAGACCGAGTGCTAAAAAGGTTTAGCATATCGGAATCCAAGAAAGGTTACCTTCCCATCAGGCATGGGATCAACCTTTCAAAGTCTATGTGTCCGCGCACAGAAGACGAGAGGATTTGCATGAATAAGATTTCTTATGCATCCATGATAGGATCTATCATGTATGCTATGTTATGTACCAGGCCCGATGTATCGTATGCTCTGAGCGTCACAAGCAGATACCAGTCTGATCCAGGAATGGATCATTGGGCGGCTGTCAAGACAATCCTTAAGTACTTAAGAAGAACTAAGGGTGTGTTCCTAATATATGGAGAAGGAGATATGATAATACGTGGGTATACAAATGCCAGTTTCCAGACAGATAAGGATGACTCCAAATCTCTGTCCGGATACGTATTTATTTTGAATGGAGGCACAATAAGTTGGAAGAGTTCCAAACAAGACACCGTAGCGGATTCTACCACGGAAGCGGAATATATTGCAGCTTCAGAAGCAGCAAAGGAAGCGGTCTGGATCAAGAAGTTTGTCTCAGAACTTGGTGTGGTTCCAACCATTGATGAAGCAGTGCCGGTTTACTGTGACAACAATGGAGCTATTGCACAAGCAAAGGAACCAAGGTCTCATTAGCGATCCAAACACGTGCTTCGCCGCTATCATCTGATCAGAGAGATTATAAGTAGGAATGATATACAAATTGAGAAAATTCCCACTGAAAGGAATTTAACGGATCCATTAACTAAGGCCTTGCTTCAAAGCAAGTTTGAGGGTCATGTTAGAGCCTGTGGTATTGGATACCGTAGCGATTAGCATTAGGCCAAGTGGGAGTTTGTTAGTAATATGAGAGAAGTGTCCTAAGGCAATCGCCTTATGATTGTAATCATTTACTTTAATAAATGAATATTCACTATTTAAGTATACATGTTCATGTATTTGATTGAGATCTTGAACTCATTTACTGAATGTCCGCAATACAATTCACAGCATGAGAGAATTTGTGATGAATTCACAACTAGTGATTATCTCTACATATGCAATTGTGAAGTATTGAAATTGTCCCTAGTCGATGAATTGATAAATACGGACACTATCAATTCTGTTGAGACTAGCATGGGTTATTCTCTAATCAGCTGATTCTCACTGGCTGGTGACATTGGGATGTCCGGAGATAAACATGGATGCTAGTTAAGGGAACTAGTTCATTGGAGTGACTAGCTGTAAGACTTCATATGGTAATCTACATATAGATATGTCAATAAAATTTCTTACTGCAACTTAAGTGCGATATTCCTTTGACTTGCGGTGTTCAAGTCATCTTGGTCACGGAGACTTATACTTTGACATCTTAAGCAAGCATCTCTAAGGAGGTATGGACCCAGGATGGTTGGGTATAAGCCGAAGTACCCGAAGATGTTTGAACAGCCTACAAAGGATTCACCACTCCTTGCGAGGAGATGTATACCCAAGGCCTATCGTCAGATTGTTACTCGAAGCCTCTGGCCAGAGCATGACATGCTCAGAGTATGAATCTCTTAGATACATGAGAGTAATTAGAATCCGTAGGACGAGAAAACATTACTTGGGCTAGGTGTGACTAGTCAGCCTAGTGGGGACTGACACACATAGACCATGTCCTGAACCAAGTGGGAATAAGATGGTGAAGGGAATGAGGCACGACTCATTATAGCTGCTGAAGGGTTTCAGAATTATTTTTGAGGTCAACCGTTGATCTTTTGATTAATTAGGGATCATGATGTACTACTAGGTGCCACTCATGATCGTTCTATAATTGGTCAATTATAGACGGCCAACATAAATCAAAAGCCTATTTAATCACACGCACTACGAGTAATCCGAGGGATTTAAAACGAGTTGAAAATTTGATTTTCCGATCAAGAGAAATAAGTCGAATCTGAATTTATCAGAGGTGCACCAGAAGCTTAAAATGGCTAAGTCTTTTGAAGGCTTATTGGACGAATTAAATGAGTTTAATTCGCAAGGAGACGGCTTGGTTTGGCCGGCCAAAGAGGGTCCCCACCCTCTTTGGTTTGGGCGACCACAATGAGGAGGGAAACCAAATTATTTGGTTTAAATTATAAAATAAATCAAACGCGATTTGTTTTATAAAATTATGGATAAAAAAATTTATATAAAGAAATTTATATAAAGAGATTTATTTTCATGGAAAATAAAATAAACCTTGGATTGATTTATTTTATTTTATAAAATCAATTAGGAATTGATTTTTCCATGATAAGAAAAATTTATATAATAAATTTCTTGTGAAAATTTATTCATAATAAAAGGGGAGATGTGTTTGTTTTTATTATAAACTTAGTTATAATAAAACTTGGAATAATGGAATAATTCATAGGAAAATTTATAAGATAAATTTCTTATGAAAATTTATTCCGTTAGAATGGAGAATTGGCGATGGAGAGGCTACTATATAAAGGAACCAAGGCAAGGCTTGAATTCCAATCAAGAGATCTAGTAGCAAGCTCTCTCTCTCTCTCTCCTTCTCTCCCTCTCCCTCCTCTAGGGCCGACGCCCTCTTCATCCTCTAGGGCCGGCGCACCTCCTAGGGTTGTCGTGAGCCTCCTCCACCAAGAAGGTGCCAAAGAAGAAGAAGAAGCGGGTCGCAACTCCTTCCTTTCCCCGGATCTTGATTCCGTTACTTGGTGGTTAGTCTTCCATCTCCCTCTCTTGATATTCTTGTAGTGCCTTTGGAGAATCTAGTAGTTCTTGTCGGTACGAAACTCGTGGCTTTGCGAAGTCATCCCGAAGAGGACTCGGCGTGGATGTAAATAGAGGCGGAGCTTCCAAGGGACGCTACGGTTGGATCTCGTCCCTTTCTACGAGTTACGCGAGGTATTATGTAAATTAGTTTACTTTCTGTAAAATTTTAATTTATGATCATGTCTCCACAACTTAAGGTTGTATGCTAGATACGTGGTTAAAATAATTTAAGAAATTATTTATGCTAAACCTTCCGCTGCACGTAATTAAACTTTAAAATTACGAACCCGTATCCATGTCAACATGCACCCTGTCCCAACATAATTGTCATATGTCTCATGTTTGCATTGTCACCTTTCAACTTTAGTTTCATGCTAGACTTTATGATGGTTTTCCCAAAGAACAACTTCTTATGTTTTGCATTGTTAACTTTAGTTCCATGCTATACTTTATGTTGGCTTTAAGCTTGATGGTAGGGTAAGTTATGTTTAATGCAAGCATGTTCAAGAATGTTATGTCTCACATGTTATGTCTTATTCTTTTTATGCTATGACAATGCTAAGTTTACCAAGTAACCATGTTTAAGAATGATAGTTAAGACATGTTTACATTATTCAAGTGTTAGTTGCATGGTTTAAACGCACATGTATAATGTTTAAAATTATTCTGCTGCATTAAGATCTCCATTTGCATATATGTATGTTAGCGTAACGCCGCCTTCCGCCCACACCGTAGGGCTAGAAAGGCGGGCATTATAAACAGTAAGTCTACCTCGGGTTATGTGTTTACATTGGGAGGTGGAGCCATAGTATGGAGGAGTATCAAGCAGAAATGCATTGCGGACTCCACCATGGAAGCTGAGTATGTGGTAGCCTCTGTGTAACGACCCACCTACTGGTACTAAGCTTTAAGGCGGATCGCTACTAACTGACTAACTGGCTGACTGATTATTGATCATTGTTTTCCAGATGCTAAACCATCTGGGAGAATTTAAAAATTCTTATTTCGCTATTTACTGAACTAATAATTCGTAATCATGTTGAAAGTACAAACCAGCCAAAATAAAACAAAAACTTTAATTTTATTAGCTTGGCAAGATTTAATCCCCCAACCTCAGCCTTGCATGACTAAAGCACAAACCAGCAACTCTACATCACATTGTGTTGTAAATTGGCACCAGTCGACTGGTATTCTATCAGTCGACTGCCCGAGGCGACGAAGCCTTCTATACGATTTTGTTACTGGTCCCAGTCGACTGCCCAGTCTACCAGTCGACTGGTATCTGTCGCAGTCGACTGGTAGTTCTGAAATCTGAAAATTTAGATTCCAGAAACGTGCCAAAGTCAACCCACTTCGTGCCAAAAACCCCACAAACTCTTATTTAAGCTTACTAACAGGTATACAATGATTCTAGGTCATATTCTACATGTTTCCATGACATTAAAGCATACTTTAACCATTTCTAAGCATTAAATTAGAAACATGAACTTTGTATCAACTTGCTACTAAAACTAGGCATTGTTTCGGTCTAGATGCATCAATAGTAGCACTATGATATCAGAAATGGTTCCATGGCCTTAAATCATTCATTTTACTACTAATTAACATGCACTTGGTACGTATCATTCAACATATCACATGTAGAAGCTAGCAACATGTCAAAGTATAACTAAAGACATGCACTTGAATGTATCACTCAACATATCACATGTAGAAGCTAACAACATGTTAAAGTATAACTAGAAACATGCACTTGAATGTATCACTCAACATGACAAAGGTACTTAAGATGTGGAAAATAGTAAACATGACAAGGAACTAATTCATTTAACATTCTTAATAACATGTCCTCTTAATGCAAGTTCCCAAGGTTCTTTCATTCCTTGTTTCCACCATCACACACTCCACCATCATCCCTGCCGCTTCCACTATTCTATTTTTCCTTTGCCTTTATATGCAATATAAGGAAAAATGAAACTATAAACATAAAGCTTAGTAAGTACCATCTTACTCACAAAACAATGCATATCTCGAAACTCATGCTTTTGAAAGCACATGGAGGAAAAACATATCATGCTTGTCATTTATTCTTGCTAAAACATATAATCTAAACAAATATCATGACATACTCATCATACTAAGCACATGAGCTAAATCATATTCTTATAACTAAATTCACATGACATTCATAGAATTTACTGAACTAAGCATGATCTTAATACTGGTTTCACTTAAAGCTATTACTGAACATTTGAAACTTATACATATAATAAGTGAAAATAATAATCATGCTGTTGTGGGCCCGGTAATGTGCTGCTAATACGCGCATCCCTAAATAGATCGGAGGTAGCTAATCCCGAACCCATTAGTGTAACGCCCGCTCTTAATCCCCTAGGGATTCGGCGGCGCTACTTTAATTTTCGTACATTACAACTACACGCATGCATTCATATTTTTCTATCTAATCTATGCATGGGCATATGTATCATTTTAGCATGTAAGGTTCATGTAGCGGAAGCATGATTATTTTTATTCATTCATCTTCAAACATAGCATGTATATAAAAAAAAACATAACATGGGTTTAACATGACAAGTTCCAAAACTTGAAGCAACTAAAAGCAAGATCCTTTTTATCCACCAGCACTATCACACACACAATTGCCCTTCTCCCGCAGCCTCCATAGCTTAGCGTCCTTTATCTGTAGCATAAGGGAAAACACTAAACGATAAGCAATAGCTTAGTAAGACCCTGTCCTACTCACAAAACCGGATATCATGAAAAGGTAAGAGAATATATCACATTCAAGCATGGTAAGCATTTAAGCATGTTTAAACATCTAAGCATGTTAACTTCATAGGAAGGTTCTTTTGAAAACATATAAACATAATACTTGAACATAGCATAATCATTAGGGCCCGGCTTGTACTTCATGTTTTGCTCGCGCCCCTGAATAGGAACGAGGTAGCTAATCCCGAACCACTAGGGTTTACTAGGCCTTCTCAAAGTCCTTCAGCCTAGTATCATAATCATTTGACTCGCTTTAAGAGTCTATAGTACAATCCATTACAAAATAAAATAGTTATCATGTTCTTCATTTTCATAAAGTATGCTCTTAGTCCCAACCTTCTAGGAAAGCATTCTTTAGGCTCTAAGCCTTCTTCGTCCATGCCCTATAGGGCTCATTTTTATACATATGTATACATTCATAATCTTGATAACTAGCATAGTATAAAGCATGCATTTCATGGGAGCAACCAAGTCTAGGGTCCAAGAGTTCTCTCTTGGCCGAAAGTTGTAATTTGGCTAGCATGCATTCCAATAAACATATCAAGAATCACACAAGCATGTCATATCCTACACAAGATCATTATCATGCATGGTATTTATTAATCCAATCCCAAGTATAGGGCCCTTTGGTCGAAAGTTAAGGGTGGAGGTAGCTTAGGTTTTTGACCTCAAACATCCCATACAAGTATCATATATATATACATCATGTATCATACTAAGCATAGCATACATCATGGGGTAATCAACCTTCATAGACCTAATGTTCCATGCTTTGGCCGAATATCACATGCTAGGGAAAAATTAAGTTTTCCAATCAAACATTCCATTTAAACATCACTTGCATATACATATCATCATCCCAAACATAAGCATATCTCATAGGGTAGTTTATCCTTTACAAACCCTAACTTTAGGGTGTTGGCCGAATGGTGTAGGGTAGGGGGATTAGGGTTTTTGGAAATCAAACCTTCACACAAACATTTACACAAACACCTCACATACATATCATGCAACATTATTAAACATGGATTTCATCATAGTTTAATCATGCACCCTAAACCCTAATTCTTCTAGGGTTGGCCGAAAGTGTAGGGTAGGGGGATTTAGGGTTTTTGAAATCAAACATTCATACAACCATTTATACAAACACCTTATCTACACTATCATGTCATACACTAACATAAGATACATCATAGAGTAATTCAACCCTTGAATCCCTAATTATTCCATGTCTTGGCCGAAACTTATAGGGGGTGCAAACCCTAATTTTTGTTATCACAACTTGAAGGAAATCAACATATAGGTATACCCTAAGTTCCAAGGGGTCTTCTCATGTATCAAAAAGTAACCAAGGCTTTCCCTTAAGGGGTGGCCGAAACTTACCTAGGGCAAATCCCCATTTTCGCAAACTACAAGAAGAAGAAATCATACACAGCAATTATGCTACAGGTGAGGGGCACTTACTTTTTTCGCTAAATATCCTTAAGGTATACCCTTAGTTCAGAGGGGATGTGCTTGTCCTTGCTCTTGAGGTCCTTGACTTCTTCTTGCCTTGCAAGAGATTCAAACCTTCAATGGGGTCTTGGGAGTGTCCCTTGGGATGAGACCCTTCCCTTGGATTTTCGAAAATCTCAAGGAGGAAGAGGAGTTTGAATTTCAAAAATTGAAGAGGAAGAGGGGAGTTAGGATTTCGAAAATTGAAGAGGGAGAGTGAGTGAGGGGTTTGCAACAATGATGGTTAGCCCCTTAGCACTCCCTCTTATTTATACTAAGGGAAGAGACAAAGTGCCACTTCTCCAAGTGTCCCTTCACCAAGGGGTTTCTCATCAAGAGCCTCTTCCTCTACCCTTTCACATTCCCTAACCCTTAACAAGAATTTCCCTTCCTTCCTCTCAGCAATCCCCTACTGGGTGAATTGGTTACTTCGTTGCTTTTCAAGGCTTTGCTTACCAAGAGTTCCAAGGTTCGATCCTCGGCAAGAGCATATTTTTGCTCCTCTTTGGTTTTCACTTTTGCAAAGCCCATTAGCCCAATTCACTCTCATATTCTCAAATCACATTTATGCAATCACATATTCCAATTCATGAAATCACATATTCTAATTTATGCAATTACATATTCCTAATCCTTTCTAATGAAATCACATAACATTAAATCATGAAATCACAAAAAACTTATTTTATTCATTTATGAAATAAATGTCATACAATCTGATAATATATATCGACATTTTTGTGCCCTTTTTACAATCGGAAGCAAGCCCAAAATTTGGGGCATTACAATTAGGGTACTACTACTAGGCAAACTAGGAGCCTAGGGGCAACTAGGAGCCCACCCATTGACGAACTAGAGTCCAAGCACATGCCATAAAAAGTAAAATACTTTCATAAATATTCTTTTCTTTAACCTTGCATCTACTAGGCGATTTAGAGCCTAGGGGCGATCTAGGAGCCCACCCAATGGACGAACTAGGGTCCATAAACATAAAGCAAGGGTAGCTAACTTCATAACATGCTAAAACTCATATTAGAGCTTCTTAACATTTTCTCGAGCACCTTACGTGCCTAAAAACTCCCCTTTTTCATTTAAGAACACTTCCTAGGCACTCGACGGTGCGTCTAAACCCCAAACTAAAGGGGAAAGCACGTCCAGCCCATCTAGTGGTGCCCTTAAAATCGGTAGAGGAAGTTAATCTGCACATATGGGCATAAAATTGTAATTAGATACACTAGAACAATCAATTATACAAACGAAGCTACTTATACCGTAGGTGAGGGATACTTACATCCTACGCTTGTTCTTACAACTCTAGGGCGTAGGGTTTAGGGAGAGGGAAGGTCCTTGGAGTCTCGGAGAGGTTCTAACGACGAACTACTCCTTGAGACGATCCCCTAGCGCGTCCTCCTTCTTGAAACCGCCCAACACAAGCCCTTGGACCTCTTCCTTGGTTTGCCGTGAGTGAGGGAGAGAAAGACTCGGGAGAGGGAGAGGAGAAATCGCCCAAGAGAGGAGAGGGTTCGGCGGTGACAAGTGAGTAAAAGTTTCAATAAAAAAAAAACCCTTAAGTTCCCTTTTATATTTATGGAGAAATTTAACTATCTTCACGTTATCTATCTTTCCCTCTAATCTATTCCAACAAAACAACCTCATCCCACTTGGTAAACCTATTCTTCTCTAATTTAAAGGTTTAGGGGTCAAACCCCACTTAAATATTTTTACCGCGCATTCTATTTTTATTCCTTTTTGCCTTATTTGTCGATGGAAAAATCCTATAAAAATATCCATAAATTCAGAATTAATTCTAGGATATTTCTAAAATTTGTTTTGAGAATTTTCAGGCATTACAATCCCCAATACCTTATAAAAAGTTCGTCCTCGAACTTAAAATAGCTCTGGGTATTTCTGCCTCATGCTGTCCTCTGGTTCCCATGTTGCCTCTTCTACTCTGTGATTTTGTCATATGACTTTTACTAATTGTACCTCCTTGTTCCGCAATTTCTTAACTGCTCGTTCTATTATCTGAATAGGCCGACTATCATTACTGAGATCTTCGCGGACTTGTACCGTTTGTGGCTCTATCACCTGGGTGGCATCTGGGATATGCTTTTTAAGCATGGAGACATGAAATACATTATGGATAGCTGACATCTCCTGAGGTAGCTCTAGCTCATAAGCTACTTTGCCAACTCTTCTAGTGATGGGGTATGGTCCTACATATCTGGGACTTAGCTTGCCCTTCTTCCCAAAACGCATCACTCCCTTCATGGAGCCACTCTGAGGAATACTGAATCCCCAACTTCAAACTCTAGTGGTCTGCGTCGTGTATCAGCATAGCTCTTCTGGCGGCTCTGTGCTGTTTCTATTCTCTTGCGGATCTACTGTATGGCTACAGTGGTATCATCTATAAGATCTGTATGTAGGCCTAACTCTTGCCTCTCACCATCCTCGTACCAGCAGATAGGAGATCTACACCTCCACCAATATAAAGCCTCATAGGGTGTCATGCCGATAGTGGCCTGATAACTATTGTTGTAGGTGAATTCCGCTAAGCACAAGTATCTGCACCAACTGCCCTTGAAATCTAAAGCACAAGCTCTGAGCATATCTTCTAGTACTTGATTAACTCTCTCTGTCTGACCATCTGTCTGTGGATGGAAAACTGTGCTAAACTTCAGTTTGGTGCCTAGTGTTGTCTGTACGCACTCCCAGAAGTGCGAAGTGAACCTACTGTCCCTATCTGAAATGATAGTCCTAGGGACTCCATGTAGTCTGACGATCTCCTTGAGGTATAACTGAGCTAGCTGTTCCATGAAATAGGAGATCCTGATAGCTAGGAAGTGGGCAGACTTAGTCAATCTGTCAACTATTACCCAGATTACATCATATCCATTCGTTGTTCTGGGTAGTCCCACTATAAAATCCATGGAAATATCTTCCCATTTCCATTCTGGAATCTGGATAGGCTGCAGAACTCCACCTGGTCTCTGATGTTCTGCCTTGACCCTTTAGCATGTCAGACAGGTACTGACATATCTGCCGATGTCTCTCTTCATCCCAGGCCACTAAAAACGTCCCCTGAGGTCTTGGTACATTTTGGTGGAACCAGGATGCATCGCATAAGGAGATCCATGTGCTTCCTCTAGGATCTTCCTTCGGAGCTCTTCTTGTTTTGGAACACATAAGCGGTCACCGCAATACAGTATCCCACTATCTGATAGGCGAAACTCCCCATTTCCTGATTCTGCTATCCCCTTCTTGATTTTCTGAAGGTCATGATCTTGATCCTGTGCTATCTGGATGTCTTCAAGCAGGGTTGACACTAATGTCAAAGTGGAGAGTTGCCCAACTAAAATTTCTAATCCGAACTCTGATATTTCCTTCCGAAGGGGCTGTGACATCGTAGACAAAGCTAGTAGGGTGGCACTAGATTTCCTGCTAAGTGCGTCTGCCACCTTATTAGCTTTACCTGGATGGTAGAGGATGTCAATGTCATAATCCTTGACCAGCTCAAGCCATCTGCGTTGCCTCATGTTCAGATCCTTCTGAGTAAAGAAATACTTTAGACTCTGATGATCTGTGAAAATCCTACACTGAGCTCCGTATAAGTAATGCCTCCAAATCTTGAGAGAGAGCACTATTGCAGCTAGCTCAAGGTCATGGGTAGGGTAGTTCTTCTCATAATCCTTGAGTTGTCTAGAGGCATAGGCAATAACCTTGCCATTCTGCATCAGCACTGCTCCAAGTCCTAATTTAGAAGCATCACTATAAATGTCAAAGTTGTCAGTCGTCTCTGAAAGAGTCAAGATGGGAGCACTAGTCAATCTTCTCTTTAATTCTATAAAACTGTTCTCGCAGTCCTCTGTCCACTGAAACTTTTTGTTCTTTCTGGTAAGAGCTATCAGTGGGGAGGCTATTCTGGAGAAATCCTCTACAAACTTCCTGTAGTAACCGGCTAGACCCAGAAAACTTCTGATCTCACTGGCATTCTTTGGTCTAACCCAGTTACTTACTGCTTCTATTTTGCTGGGGTCTACCATCACACCATCCTTGGAGTTGATGTGACCCAGAAAAGACACCTGATCGAACCAAAACTCACACTTGGAGAATTTCGCATAGAGTTGGCTCCGCTGAAGAATTTCTAACACTGTTTTCAGGTGTTCTGCGTGTTCCTTCTGAGTCCTGGAATATATCAGAATGTCATCGATGAAGACGATAACAAACTTATCTAAATATTCTCGGAACACTTTGTTCATGAGGTCCATGGAAGTCGCTGGAGCGTTCGTTTCACCAAAAGGCATAACTACAAACTCATAGTGTCCGTATCTTGTTCTGAAAGCTGTCTTGGGGATGTCACCTTCTTTAACTTTCACTTGGTGATAACCCGATCTCAAGTCTATTTTTGAGAACACTGCTGCTCCCTTTGGCTGATCGAACAAGTCATCAATTCTTGGCAAAGGATACTTGTTCTTGATGGTGACTTGATTCAACGCCCGGTAATCTATACACAAGCGCAAGGACCCGTCTTTCTTCTTCACGAACAATACGGGAGCTCCCCAAGGTGAATGACTAGGGCGTATGAAGCCCTTGTTGAGCAACTCCTGTAGTTGCTCCTGTAGTTCTCTTAATTTGCTTGAGCCATACGGTATGGTGCTTTTGAAATGGGATTGGTACTGGAATGAGATCTATCTCAAACTCTATCTCCCAGTCTGGCGTTAAGCCTGGTAACTCGTCAGGAAAGATTGCTGGGTAGTCACATACCACTGGGACCTCTTCTAGCTTTTGTTCCTTCTCTTGTTCAGTATTGACTACATGTGCTAGAAATCTGGTACATCCTTAATCCAGCAGTTTCTGTTCTTTTAGAGCTGAGAGAAATTTCTTGGCCTTTCTCTTGGATTCTCCGATGTATTCAAACTGCACTCCTTCGTCAGGTTGGAATATGACTTTTCTTTTACGGCATTCTATGGAGGCACCGTACTTGATTAGGAAGTCCATTCCAAAAATGACATCATAATCAGCCATATCCAGCACTATCAGATCACTATAAAGCTCTCTGCCTACTATACTGATTGGCACTGCACGGAGCCAGTGCGTGGATGCCATAATCTCTCCTAAGGTAGGGTGGTTAAGAACTGGCCACTGAGTACATCTGAAGGTATAGCTAACTTCTCTGCGAACGCCCTGGATATGAAAGAATGGGTTGCCCCAGTATCGAATAAGACAGTTGCGTTTTGCTGTAAAATACATATCTGACCTGTCACAACTGTCGAGGCATTCGCTACATCCTCTCTGGTCAGTGAGAAGATTCGTGCATTGGTAGTGGTTGTTGGAGCTTCTAATCTGCCCTGCCTGATATGGGGGACATCCAGTGCTGCCTGCATCTGATGTAGCTGTGCAGGTTTGCCTCCATACTGAGTAGGCTGTGGAGTAGGCAGACTGTTCTTGGTGGGGCACTGCTTGGCTATGTGACCCTCTTGACCACAGTTATAACACCCACGGGTGCCCTTGCGGCAGACCCCTAAGTGTTGTCTCCCACATGTGGGACAAGTCCGATACTTGGCTTGCTTGTTGGCTGGCTCCCCTATCGGATTGTTCCACTGCTTTCTCTTGCCCTGATTCTTCCCTTTCCAGCTAGAGTTGTGGCCCTAGGGTTTCTGAGTTCCTGAACTGCCTTGGCCTTTACTTTCTGTCATGACTGACTTTTGTTGTTGCATGTTGTTCAGTAGTGCTCGGTGATCAGAGCACTGCTAACTAGTTCTTCTGAGGTTTGCGGCCTATGAACGCCGCTGGCCACATTCAATGCTATTTCTGGCCTTAGCATCTTGAGCATTAGCTTGACTCGCTCTCGTTCAGTGCTGACCAGTTCAGGGCACAGGTGAGCCAGTCTGTTGAATCTCTTTACGGCTTCCTCTACTGATAGGTTACCTTGATGAAATTCAGTGAATTCATCATAATGTCAGTTTGTAACCCGCATATGAAAGAATTCTTCGAAGAACTCTGCTTCGAAGCTTGTAACGACCCGGAAAATTCTCTTAATATTTTCTTAAAATATTGAGCATGTTTAGATAATTTTCCGAGGGATCTAGAAATATTAATACAAAATGTGGCCTAGAAATCCGTATTTTCTCATTTAAATTGAGAAAAACTAAGTACTAATGGGCCTTATATGGACTTTCTAGTACAACGATTATAGGTGGATTTTAGGTAAAAAAAATTAGTATAAATATAAATATGATTTAATTAGGCATATTAGCACGATTATGGGTAAATCTTAGCCTAATGTTCCTATTTAAATCGAGAAATTAGGTACTAATGAGCTTTAAATGGGCCCAAAAATGGGTATTAATTAGGTAAAATTAATATAAATATAAAAGGATTTTATTTAGGAATATTAGCATAATTATGGGTGATTTTAGGGGGGATTTTCAGAATTTAGGAATAATAAAATAATAAGATAAATGAAATAAAAATAAAAATAAAAATAAAGGTACATAAGCCAAGGATTGAACCTTGGACCTCTTGTACAACCATGTAGGCTCTAACCAACTCATCTAGCAAGGGAATGTTATGAGAAATGAAGTGGATATTGGTTAAGGCTTAGAAGAAGATGAAGGGTCATGGAGAGACTCTTCATTTACCTCCTTAATGGGTGATAAATAGGGGGGTTTGGGAGTTACCTTTTCTTCCCATTACTTTGCAATTGCTTCCTCCTCCTTCCCTCATCCTAGCCAAACACCTTCAAGGGAGCTCTCCCTTGGAAAAACTTCCACCAAGGTCTCATCTCCAAGATCTAAGGGGTCTTCCAAGGATACAAGGACAAGGGTGTTCAAGGGTCCAAAGATCTTACCATTTTCTTCTCATCCAAGGTTCAAAAAATCAAGAAACCCAAGGTAAGACTCCCTCACCTGTGATATAATAGTTCCTTATGATTTCCATGATTTTTAGCATGATATATTGGTTAGTTTTTGGATTTGATGTTGAAAGGAAGAAAAACCAAGAACCTTAAGTTTAAGGGTTTCGGTCACCATGATTTAAAGGTCTATAATTATGCTAAAAATCATGATAATGTTGTTCAATGTTCCCTTATGATGTTTAGAGGTTAAGTATAATTTTTGGGGATTTTTGGAGTACCCTAGGACACCCTAGGGTTTCGGCCAACATGAAAGAAACAAAACTAAGAACCCTAAGTTTAAGGGTTTCGGCCACCATGATTTAAAGGTCTATAATTAATCTAAAAATCATGATAATGTTGTTTAATGTTCCCTTATGATGTTTAGAGGTTAATTATAATTTTTGGGAATTTTTGGAGTACCTAGGACACCCTAGGGTTTCGGCCAACATGAAAGAAACAAAACTAAGAACCCTAAGTTTAAGGGTTTCGGCCACCATGATTTAAATGTCTATAATTATGCCAAAAATCTTGATAATGTTATTTAATGTTCCCTTATAATGTGTAGAGGTTAAGTATAATTTTTGGGAATTTTTGGATTACCCTAGAGACCCTATAAGTTTCGGCCAACCTCAAGGACCCAAAGGTCAGGGTTGAGTCCTAAACTTCAAGTATATATTTTTATGTGTTGTCATGATATAAGGGTGATGGAGGGTGATTATGTGAATTTTCACATGGCCTGGAGACTCTATAAGTTTCGGCCAAGAAGGGTTAATAGGGTAAAAGTTATGATTTATTTCAAGTAAGGGCTCCAATGGCTCTATGGTAAGATGTGATTAGTGTTTAATGATTGATTGGGGATTTTAATGGAATTTTTCCATACCCCCATGGACTTATAAGTTTCGGCCAGCCCTAGGAAAGTGGCCTAAAGGTTAGGGTTGACCCTAATCATGAGCCCCAAGGACTTCCTATGGTCTTATAAATAATGTATGGTAGTTCCTTTACCTTATGCTATATTACATGTTTATGGAATTGATGGAACTCCACCTTAGAAGTTTCGGCCAAGACTTGGATCTAGGGTTTGGGGGTGGAGTTAGGGTTCAAAGAATGATGGTTCATATTTACCATAAAGTATTTATATGTATAGGATCAAGCATGTGGTAGGAATCATGTTAACCATGTCCCTAAGGTTTAAGCACCATGCTTTATGGTTAATGTTTAGGTTATGACTGGATGCCATGATAAGTATGATAGGTTTATGTTCATGATATGAATGATGAAGTATGATAGGGGTATGTTCATGATAAGAATGATGCTATGATAGGTATGTTATGTTAGGTTCATAATAAGAACGATGTCATGATAAGTATGTTATGTTTATGTTCATGATAAGAATGATGCATGCCATGTTGTATGAATAAAGATGTATGTCATGCTTATGAAAGAAGATGCATACCATGTTTATGAATGAAGATAATGCTCATGCCTTACAGGCATCATGATGTTATGCAATAAGAATGAACAATGAAAGGACAAGCATGTGTTAAGTCATGCTTTATGTAACATGGTTATGCTATGAATGTGTTATGAATGATGAAACATGAAAAGTATTTTACTTTATGTACGGGCTTGTACCGGACCGAAGTATGGGTCCAAGGGATGGATACCTTAAGAACGCCCCGGTTTTGGACTACCGAAGCTGTCCACGGTTCTGGCACTACCGGAGCTGTGCAACAGGGATGGGCACCTTAAGAACGCCTCGGTTTGGGGACTACCGACTATGCTGTCCTTACCCTAGTAGGTCGGGGCTCGCGACCTCGGACTTGCTAGGGATGCGCACTATGATGTATGTATGTGGTACAAGACGGGGACCCCAAATGATGTTATGATGATTATGTTAAGCATTTAAAAGTATGTTTTTAAAAGTTAAGCATCCTTATGTATATGCATTCCACTCATGCATCCATTCATGTTATGGATTATGCTATGTGATAAGATTTTATGCTTACGTTCATGTTAAGAAGTATGCATGAGAATGAATGAACTATGCCATGATTCTGTTAAGAAGATGTTCATATGACATGATAGGTATTATGCCATGTATTATGTCATGCTTAGAATGTTCACTATGTTTATGTTTATGCTACGTATCATGCCATGCTTAGAATGTTTACTATGTTTATGTTTATGCCATGTATCATGAAATGTTTAGAATGTTTACTATGTTTATGTTAATGCCATGCTATGTATACGATAAGTGATGTAAGATGTTATGTTCTAAGTAGAGCACCAAGTATGTTAATGTTTCATGTGCTCATTATGAGATGATGAATGATGAATGATTTTTGTGAGTAGGAAAGAGTCTTACTAAGCCTGTGTGCTTACAGTCTTATTTCCTTATACCGCAGATCATTCAAGGGGATACTAATGGAAGCAGCAGGAGGGCAAGAACGCATGTGTGTAGTAGTGACTTGGCCCAGGAAACCTTATGTTTACTGTTGATGCTAGAACTTCACCTCGGTTACTTATATGTTTGAATAATGACTTCTGGAACCTATGATATGATGTTATGTATGACATGATATGATGCTTAAGTTCAAAGTTAATGCGCTAAGGTTCACATGTTATTAAGTTAGGAATGGTGATAGGGCATGTATAAGTTAAAGTTATTCCACTGCCTTATGATGTCTACATGCCCTAAGCATGTTAACGTTACGCCGCTTAGGAAAAAAAAAAGCAGGCGTTACAGGTTGATATCAGAGCAGTAACCATCTCACTACACACACATCAAGCCCTCTTCCTGCCGCTTCCAAGTAAGTACCTCCTTACATATCTTATAGTAAGATGTTTTATGATTTAGGATATGCAAGTATGAACGATGGTTATGATGAAAGGTACCTTAAGATATGTAACGATGAATGATATTTTATCTTCTTTTAGGAATTAGATGCTTAGAATAATATAGGGGTAGAAAAGGACTGATAATGATCATACTTGTCTTTGGTGAAGAAAAACATGGTTAGAAGACAGAGTAACCGACTTAACGAGGCAGCCCCACCGCCTGATCTGGTGCAATTGGTAACCCAACTTCAGCGCCAAGTCACCGAGCAGCAGCAGACTATTAACACCTTGATGAACCAACAGGAAAATTCTACTACTCCACCAGTGAACCAGACTGCTATACCTGTGGCACCTACGGTTACGCACACTCCTCCGCCGGGCTCGACCACTGTGTCACGACAGGAGGCTTACCTGATCCAATGGTTAAGGCTGAAACCGGAAAATTTTTCTGGTGCTGGCGAACCTTGGGACGCCCAAGCATGGTTCAAGATGATGGAAAGTACTCTGGAGCTGTTGGACTGGCCTGAGCATGAGAAGATCAAGTGTGCGTCATTCTGCCTGACTGGGGATGCCAGAATGTGGTGGGAAAGGGTCAAGGCCAAGAGACCGGTGGACCAGATGGTATGGTCCGATTTTGAATCAGAGTTCATTGAAGAATTCTTCAACATGCGGGTCATGAATAAACACTACGACGAATTCACGGAATTCCGGCAGGGCGATCTCTCGGTTAATGAGGCCGTGAAGAAATTTAATCGACTGGCTCGGCTGTGCCCTGATTTGGTCCGTACTGAGAAAGAGAGGGTCCGACTTATGCTAAGAATGTTGCGGCCTGAAATAGCTCTGAATGTGGCTGGTGGAGTTAACAGGCCCCAAACCGCTGAGGAACTGTTTAGTAGTGCCCTACTCACTGAGCACTACCTGAACAATATCACTCAGCAACGGAAGGCGATGAATGAAAGTAAGAGTCAAGTTCATACCGGAATCCTCGATTCTTTCTCTCATTATCCCTAATGTTCTTTCCATTAATAATCGCTTAGGAGGACAGAGGTCCCAGAGCAACCACGCTAGCGGGAAGGGGGATCAGGGTGGAAAAAGGAAGTCATGGAACAACGCTCCAGGGGGACCAGCAAATAAACAGACCAAGTTTTCATCGTGCACGACATGCGGGAAGAATCACTCCGGAGAATGCCGCAAGGGCACGAACCGGTGTTTCACCTGTGGTGTGGAGGGACATATGGCGGCTCACTGTCCTACAAAGAATCAGGCCCCTCCCCAACCACTGGCTCAGTACCAGGGTGCACCGGCGAAATTGCACTATATGCCAGCTGAGCTGGAAGGAACCCCGATGTTGGAGGCCTCTCCAACAGTGACGAATGCCAGGGTTTTCTCGGTTACCAAGGAGGACACTGCGGAAGCTTCTACGGTTGTCACAGGTCAGATACTTATTTTCAGTCAGTATGCTACAACATTATTTGATACTGGTGCAACGCACTCGTTTATTTCTGTGCCATATACCAAGAAGATAGATAGGCATCCGCAAGAGTTGGATGGCAGGTTCTTAACGACCCTGCCTTCAGGAGAGATAATGACATCTACTCATGTACTGCGTGCGGTGCCGGTCAGAATTTCAGGAAGGGAACTTTACTGCGATCTGATAGTACTTGACATGCATGATTATGATGTTATAATGGGAATGGACTTCCTGGGTAAATACGGTGCTTCTATTGAGTGCCGTAAGCGAAAGGTGGTCTTTCGACCTGAGGGAAGTTCTAAGTTCGAATTTTATCGGGGAGTCAAGGAAAAGAACCGGGAAATATTTATCAGCTCTCCAAGCTCAGAAGATGTTAGACAAAGGATGTACTGGATTTCTAGCATATGTGGTGGATGCCAGTTGTAACGCCCGCCCTTATATCTACTCTCGGGGCGGGGTTACGTACATTCAATCATATAGTAATATTTTTTTTCTATTTCTATCTCCTAGCATGACATTAAAACAACAATGCAAGGACTTAAAGACTAAGCATGCTTGTTTAACTATCAAAGTCATTCTACAACATGATAATATCACTAGTAATGTAACTCATAACATAATCAAGTATAAGAGACCTCCAAGGTAAACACTATCATGCCATGTCAATCCTAATCACTAACACTTATTGTCAAGGAGCATAACATAAGCATAAATATGTAGATATAGAAATCTTTCTTCCCGAGCCACCACCCCACACATCTTCAGCCTCCTGCCTCTTCCTTCCATTTAAGTGTTATCTGCAGCATAAGACAACACATAAACTAGTAAGCACAATGCTTAGTAAGGATCCTGTCCTACTCGCAAAATCCGTGCGAAAGAATATAACATGTACACATAATCAATCATAAGTATAAGTTCATCAAAGCATATCAACCATCTAAGTTTCTAAGCATGCAGTATCAAGTACCATAAGCATACTCTTCACATATAACAAATGCTTTCAATGAATGTTTTCAAAACAATTCCATAGTGGTATTACTTAAAAATACATCCATATCATATTGGGCCCTGTTGTGTACCAACTATCGCGCGGAACTATTGCGCGTTCCCTAATGAATTGGGGTAGCGAGCCACCAAGTCATTAGAGCAGGACCCTTCCGTCCTACCGGAGCCACGTTAACATGCACCCCGGATTTGTTTAACGACCCCCTTCCGAGTCGGGTACACAACTTAAAAGTAAAATACTTATCATGCTGTTACATATATGCTAAGGAATACTCCATATTTACTCTTATGGGACACACCACTCTTTAAGGGTGCTCTTGATCCCCTTGGGACACACCACACATTCGGGTGCTCTTGATCCCATACTATTTGAGTATCCCTTCAAGCATTTTAACATATCACATGCAATTTCATAAGTGTGCCCCATGGGCTATAAGGCATGCTCATACATACATCATATTTCATGCATGTCCATACATACATCATATTTCATACTTGTTCATACATGCATCATATTTCATACATGTTTATACATACATCATATTTCATACTTGTTCATACATATATCATATTCCATACATGTTCATACATACTTCATCATGCATCATATTTCAACCACTTAACCTACCTTAGACCTGACAAGCTTTGGTCACATAGGTCATACTCATATCGTAGGAAGTGGTAGCATGCTATCAATTAAGATTTCAATCAGACATCTCATTTAAACACCTCATACATAAACATATCAAAGCATGCTAACAATTAAGGTTTCCTTATCAACCATTCCATTTAACACCACATACATACACATATGATCATCCCCAACCATAAACATATATCATAGGGTAGTTTGACCTTTACAAACCCTAGTCCTA
Source organism: Boesenbergia rotunda (assembly GCA_024364735.1). Classification (NCBI taxonomy): domain Eukaryota; kingdom Viridiplantae; phylum Streptophyta; class Magnoliopsida; order Zingiberales; family Zingiberaceae; genus Boesenbergia; species Boesenbergia rotunda. The sequence goes on along the minus strand of JAGFNQ010008267.1, from coordinate 223,708 downwards.
GTGGGTTGGCCGAAACATCAAGAGTAGGGAAATATCAGGACTTTTGCATTAATCATTCACACATACATTTATTCAAACACCTCATACATAAACATATCATAGCATGCTAACAATTTAAGGTTTACATATCAACCCTTCCATTTAACACCACATACATATACATATGATTATCCCCAACCTTAAACATATATCATAGGATAATTAATTTTCACAAACCCTAAAGTCTATGCCTTGGCCGAAAGTCCTATGATAGGGCAAGTTCAATTTTTGGCAATGAAATATTCACACAACCATCTATACAACACCTTGTATACACTATCATACAATATACTAAGCATGGATACATTATGTGATAATTCAATCCTCACTAACCCTAATTCCTAGGTCTTGGCCGAAACCCATCTAAACCCTAACCCTAGTTTCATAGGGTAGGAGTATCAAATATTCATACAAACATATATTCAAACACTTGATCTACATTCCTAAGCATGAATCCATTATAGAAAATCATAAAATCCCCAAACCCTAATTTCTATCATGCTTGGCCGAAAGTTGTAGGGCACTAAAACCCTAATTCTTGTTATCACACATGATGGAAAAATAACATAAATTCATACCCTAAGTTCCTAGGGATATCCTCATGCATCAAGAAGCAACCAAAGCCCATAAGTGGGTGGTGGCCGAAACTTTGTAGGGTACCAAACCCTAACTTTTGTGTTTCCAAAAATTTAGAAACATCACATATGAGTATAAAGTTCCTAGGGGTACTAGCATGCATCAAAGTATGATCAAAAGCCTTCTCTTGGACCCCCTTACAAGGAGTGGCCGAAACTTCCACTAGGGAAGTTCTTGTGAATTTTCCAAAGAACAAAACAAGCAAACATTCAATAGCGATTATGCGACAGGCGAGAGGATACTTACATCCTTTCGCTTGGATTTCTCTTTCTCTTACTCCGTAGGGTACCCTAGATTTGTAGGGCAAGTGAAAATCCTTTCCGAATCTTCTCTAGGGCTCCTTAGACTTAGTAGTGGCAAGAACCTTCAAAGGTCTTCTTCCTTCCAACTTTTCTAGGGCTAGAACCCTAGACTTGATTTTCGAAAATGAGAAGGAGATGGGGAGAGGGTCTCGGTGGGGAAGAGTGAAGAGGAAGAAGAAAAGAAGAGAAGGAAGTTACTCCAACTTCCCCTTATTTATACTTTTCTCATGAAAAGACATGTCTCTTCACTCTTACACACTTAACAAGCATGTTTCTCATCCTCTCAACAAGAAACAATGCTTGGTGTTGTGGTTAAGACATGGAGAGTACAACTACGAGGTTCAAGGTTCAATCCTTGCCCCCTCCTTTTTATCACCTTTTGCACTAATCCATATCAAAGCCCACTAAGCCAAGCCCATCATGAAATTTCATAATATTTCATGTTTATGAATTCATAATATTTTCTAATATTTTTCCTGAATTCATAACATTATTTACATAATATTTTATAAATATTATTCACATAATATTTCATGATAATAATATTTCATGAATTCAATAATATTGCATATTTATGAATTCATAATATTTCATAACATTTCATGATACTATTTCATGAATTCCATAATATTTCATATTTATGAATTCATAATATTTCATAATATTTCATGATACTATTTCATGAATTCCATAATATTTCATATTTATGAATTCATAATATTTCATAATATTTCATGATACTATTTCATGAATTTCATCATATTTCATATTCATGAATTTATTTATGAATTCATAATATTTCATAATATTTCATGATACCATTTCATGAATTTCACCATATTTCATATTCATGAATTTATATATTTCCTAATATTTCATATGGGAAATTTCGGGGCGTTACACCAGTCAAGGGAAGGATCGGAAGCTGGAAGATGTCCGGGTGGTATGTGATTACCCAAAGGTTTTCCCAGATGAGTTACCAGGATTAGCTCCAGATAGAGAAGTGGAATTTGAGATCGAATTAATTCCTGGTACTAACCCGATCTCCAAGGCACCTTACCCTATGGCACCGGTTGAGTTGAAGGAACTTCAGGAACAGCTATAGGAGTTGCTAGATAAGGGGTTTATTCGCCCTAGTCATTCCCCGTGGGGAGCTCCAGTATTGTTTGTGAAGAAGAAAGATGGATCTATGCGTATGTGCATAGATTATCGAGCGCTGAACAACGTAACCATTAAGAACAGGTATCCCCTTCCGAGGATAGATGACCTGTTTGACCAATTAAAGGGAGCCACTATTTTCTCAAAAATTGATTTGAGGTCTGGGTACCATCAAGTTAGAGTAAAACAAGAGGATGTTCCAAAGACGGCTTTCCGAACAAGGTACGGGCATTTTGAGTTTGTTGTTATGCCTTTCGGCGTGACGAATGCCCCTACTATGTTTATGGACCTGATGAATCGGGTGTTCTCGTCGTTCCTCGACAAATTTGTGATCGTCTTCATCGATGATATTCTTATTTATTCGAGGACCCAAGAGGAGCACACTGAACATCTGAAGAAAGTATTAGAGATTCTTCGGGAAAAGCAATTGTATGCAAAATTTTCCAAATGTGAGTTCTGGCTTGACCAAGTGGGCTTTTTGGGCCATATTATCTCTAAGGATGGAGTTATGGTGGATCCAATGAAGGTTGAAGCGGTGAATAACTGGAGCCGGCCGAAGAACGCCAGTGAGATCAGAAGTTTTCTGGGGTTGGCAGGCTATTATAGAAAATTTGTGGAGGATTTCTCGAGGATCGCAGCCCCTTTAATGGCTCTCACCCGGAAGGATAAGAAGTACGAATGGACGGAAGACTGTGAAAAGAGTTTCTTGGAACTAAAAAGGAGACTCACCAGTGCACCAATCCTTACCCTTCCAGAATGTAATCAGAGCTTTGACATGTATAGTGATGCCTCCAAATTATGACTTGGAGCTGTACTTATGCAGAATGGAAAAGTTATTGCCTATGCCTCTAGACAACTCAAGGAATATGAACAGAATTACCCCACTCATGATCTGGAACTAGCCGCGGTGGTCTTCGCTCTTAAGATATGGAGGCATTATCTGTACGGAGCGCAGTGTCGAATTTATACAGACCACCAGAGTCTGCGATATTTCTTCACTCAGAAGGACCTGAATATGAGACAACGCCGATGGCTTGAGTTGGTAAAGGACTATGACTGCGAGATCTTCTATCATCCAGTGAAGGCGAACAAGGTGGCCGATGCACTCAGCCGGAAGTCAAGTGCCACTTTGATGTCCATATCTAAATTACCCCGACCACTTGGAAGAGAAATTATGAATTTTGAGGTCGAGATCATCTCCGGGCGACTTTCCACCATGACAATATCGCCCGTGCTATGTGAGGACATATTGGAAAAACAAAATTGTGATCTGGGTCTCCAGAAAATAAAACAGGAGATCGTAGAAGGAAAAGGCGACGGTTTTCATATCGCCAAAGGGGGGGGGTAATATACCTTAGGGATCGTCTATGCATCCCTAATGATCCGGAGCTTCGAAGGAAAATACTGACGGAAGCTCACGAGACCCCTTATTCGATGCATCCAGGGTCCACCAAGATGTATCAAGATCTAAAAGAGAAGTTCTGGTGGTCCGGTATGAAGAGGGATGTGGCTCAGCATGTTAGTACTTGCATGACTTGCCAACGAGTAAAAGCAGAACACCAGCGACCCGGAGGAGTTCTGCAGCCACTAGCGATTCCGGAGTGGAAATGGGAAGACATCTCTATGGATTTCATTTCAGGGCTTCCCAGGACTACGAATGGATATGATGCTATATGGGTAATTGTGGACAGACAAACGAAGTCTGCTCACTTCTTGGCGATCAAGATGACTTATTCGATTGAGCAACTGGCTCAATTGTATGTTAAGGAAGTAATTAGGCTTCATGGAGTCCCCAAGACCATCATCTCAGATAGGGATGGTTGCTTTACTTTGCATTTTTGGGAATGCATTCAGAAGTCTCTCGGCACTAAGTTGCGATTTAGCACCGCCTTTCACCCTCAGACGGATGGGCAAACGGAACGGGTGAATCAAATACTAGAAGATATGTTGAGAGCTTGTGCCCTGGATTTCAAGGGAAGTTGGTGTCGATATCTATACTTGGAGGAGTTTGCTTACAACAATAGCTACCAAGCTACTATTGGAATGGCACCTTATGAAGCCTTGTATGGGAGGAGATGTAGGTCTCCGATCTGTTGGTACGAGGGTGGTGAAAAGAAGGACATGGGGCTCACAACGGATGTTATTGACAGCACCACCCGAGCTATACGGAAGATTCGACAACGGATAGAAACTGCGCAGAGCCGGCAGAAGAGTTATGCCGATGTCCGACGTAGACCACTGGAATTTAATGTTGGAGATGTGGTGTTTCTCAAAGTGGCTCCTATGAAAGGGGTGACCAGATTCGGGAAGAAAGGAAAACAAAGTCCGCGCTATGTGGGGCCGTACCTGATTCTAAAGAGAGTCGGGAAAGTGGCATATGAGCTGGAGCTGCCTCCAGAGATGTCAGCTATCCATAACGTATTCCATGTGTCCCTGCTTAAAAAGTGTATCCCGAATATGGACCAAGTGATCGAGCCGCAGACAGTACAAGTACAAGAGGACCTAAGTTATGAAAGCAGACCCATCCAGATTTTGGATAGAGAAGTCAAGAAGCTGAGGAATAAGGAGGTACCCTTAGTCAAGGTCCTATGGCAAAGTCAGCGGTTCGAAGAAGCTACCTGGGAACGCGAGGACGAAATGAGGCGCAAGTACCCGGAGTTATTCTAAGTTCGAGGATGAACTTTCACGAGGTATGGGGGATTGTAACGACCCGGAAAATTCTCTTAATATTTTCTTAAAATATTGAGCATGTTTAGATAATTTTCCGAGGGATCTAGAAATATTAATACAAAATGTGGCCTAGAAATCCGTATTTTCTCATTTAAATTGAGAAAAACTAAGTACTAATGGGCCTTATATGGGCTTTCTAGTACCACGATTATAGGTGGATTTTAGGTAAAAAAAATTAGTATAAATATAAATATGATTTAATTAGGCATATTAGCACGATTATGGGTAAATCTTAGCCTAATGTTCCTATTTAAATCGAGAAATTAGGTACTAATGAGCTTTAAATGGGCCCAAAAATGGGTATTAATTAGGTAAAATTAATATAAATATAAAAGGATTTTATTTAGGAATATTAGCATAATTATGGGTGATTTTAGGGGGGATTTTCGGAATTTAGGAATAATAAAATAATAAGATAAATGAAATAAAAATAAAAATAAAAATAAAGGTGCATAAGCCAAGGATTGAACCTTGGACCTCTTACAACCATGTAGGCTCTAACCAACTCATCTAGCAAGGGAATGTTATGAGGAAATGAAGTGGATATTGGTTAAGGCTTAGAAGAAGATGAAGGGTCATGGAGAGACTCTTCATTTACCTCCTTAATGGGTGATAAATAGGGGGGTTTGGGAGTTACCTTTTCTTCCCATTACTTTGCAATTGCTTCCTCCTCCTTCCCTCATCCTAGCTGAACACCTTCAAGGGAGCTCTCCCTTGGAAAAACTTCCACCAAGGTCTCATCTCCAAGATCTAAGGGGTCTTCCAAGGATACAAGGACAAGGGTGTTCAAGGGTCCAAAGATCTTACCATTTTCTTCTCTTCCAAGGTTCGAAAAATCAAGAAACCCAAGGTAAGACTCCCTCACCTGTGGTATAATAGTTCCTTATGATTTCCATGATTTTTAGCATGATATATTGGTTAGTTTTTGGATTTGATGTTGAAAGGAAGAAAACCCAAGAACCATAAGTTTAAGGGTTTCGGTCACCATGATTTAAAGGTCTATAATTATGATAAAAATCATGATAATGTTATTTAATGTTCCCTTATGATGTTTAGATGTTAAGTATAATTTTTGGGGATTTTTGGAGTACCCTAGGACACCCTAGGGTTTCGGCCAACATGAAAGAAACAAAACTAAGAACCCTAAGATTAAGGGTTTCGGCCACCATGATTTAAAGGTCTATAATTATGCTAAAAATCATGATAATGTTTTTTAATGTTCCCTTATGATTTTTAGAGGTTAAGTATAATTTTTGGGAATTTTTGGAGTACCCTAGGACACCCTAGGGTTTCGGCCAACATGAAAGAAACAAAACTAAGAACCCTAAGTTTAAGGGTTTCGGCCACCATGATTTAAAGGTCTATAATTATGAAAAAAATCTTGATAATGTAATTTAATGTTCCCTTATGATGTTTAGAGGTTATGTATAATTTTTGGGAATTTTTGGATTACCCTAGAGACCCTATAAGTTTCGGCCAACCTCAAGGACCCAAAGGTTAGGGTTGAGTCCTAAACTTCAAGTATATATTTTTATGTGTTGTCATGATATAAGGGTGATGGAGGGTGATTATGTGAATTTTCACATGGCCTGGAGACTCTATAAGTTTCGGCCAAGAAGGGTTAATAGGGTAAAAGTTATGATTTATTTCAAGTAAGGGCTCCAATGGCTCTATGATAAGATGTGATTAGTGTTTAATGATTGATTGGGGATTTTAATGGAATTTTTTCATACCCCCATGGCCTTATAAGTTTTGGCCGGCCCTAGGAAAGTGGCCTAAATGTTAGGGTTGACCCTAATCATGAGCCCCAAGGACATCCTATGGTCTTATAAATAATGTATGGTAGTTCCTTTACCTTATGCTATATTACATGTTTATGGAATTGATGGAACTCCACCTTAGAAGTTTCGGCCAAGCCTTGGATCTAGGGTTTGGGGGTGGAGTTAGGGTTCAAAGAATGATGGTTCATGTTTACCATAAAGTATTTATATGTATAGGATCAAGCATGTGGTAGGAATCATGTTAACCATGACCCTAAGATTTAAGCACCATGCTTTATGGTTAATGTTTAGGTTATGACTGGATGCCATGATAAGTATGATAGGTTTATGTTCATGATATGAATGATGAAGTATGATAGGGGTATGTTCATGATAAGAATGATGCTATGATAGGTATGTTATGTTAGGTTCATAATAAGAACGATGCCATGATAAGTATGTTATGTTTATGTTCATGATAAGAATGATGCATGCCATGTTGTATGAATAAAGATGTATGTCATGCTTATGAAAGAAGATGCATACCATGTTTATGAATGAAGATAATGCTCATGCCTTACAGGCATCATGATGTTATGCAATAAGAATGAACAATGAAAGGACAAGCATGTGTTAAGTCATGCTTTATGTAACATGGTTATGTTATGAATGTCTTATGAATGATGAAACATGAAAAGTATTTTACTTTATGTATGGGCTTGTACCGGACCGAAGTATGGGTCCAAGGGATGGACACATTAAGAACGCCCAGGTTTTGGACTACCGAAGCTGTCCACGGTTCTAGCACTACCGGAGCTGTGCAACAGGGATGGGCACCTTAAGAACGCCTCGGTTCGGGGACTACCGACTATGCTGTCCTTACCCTAGTAGGTCGGTTCGGGGACTACCGCTATGATGTATGTATGTGGTACAAGCCGGGGACCCCAAATGATGTTATGATGATTATGTTAAGCATTTAAAAGTATGTTTTTAAAAGTTAAGCATCCTTATGTATATGCATTCCACTCATGCATCCATTCATGTTATGCATTATGCTATGTGATAAGATTTTATGCTTACGTTCATGTTAAGAAGTATGCATGAGAATGAATGAACTATGCCATGATTCTGTTAAGAAGATGTTCATATGACATGATAGGTATTATGCCATGTATTATGCCATGCTTAGAATGTTCACTATGTTTATGTTTATGCTATGTATCATGCCATGCTTAGAATGTTTACTATGTTTATGTTTATGCCATGTATCATGCAATGTTTAGAATGTTTACTATGTTTATGTTAATGCCATGCTATGTATACGATAAGTGATGTAAGATGTTATGTTCTAAGTAGAGCACCAAGTATGTTAATGTTTCATGTGCTCATTATGAGATGATGAATGATGAATGGTTTTTGTGAGTAGGAAAGAGTCTTACTAAGCCTGTGTGCTTACAGTCTTATTTCCTTAAACCGCAGATCATTCAAGGGGATAATGATGGAAGTAGCAGGAGGGCAAGAACGCATGTGTGTAGTAGTGACTTGGCCCAGGAAACCATATGTTTACTGTTGATGCTAGAACTTCACCTCAGTTACTTATATGTTTGAATAATGACTTCTGGAACCTATGATATGATGTTATGTATGACATGATATGATGCTTAAGTTCAAAGTTAATGTGCTAAGGTTCCCATGTTATTAAGTTAGGAATGGTGATAGGGCATGTATAAGTTAAAGTTATTCCGCTGCCTTATGATGTCTACATGCCCTAAGCATGTTAACGTAACGCCGCTTAGGAAAAAAAAAGCGGGCGTTACAAAGCTGGCCCACGTCATCTGATTTATGTCTCGCTTGGCTTTCACCCTTTCCCACCACATTCTAGCATCTCCTGCTAGGCAGAAGGAGGCGCACTTGACTTTCTTATGTTCTGGCTAGTCCAGAAGCTCCATGGTACTCTCCAGGGTTTTGAACCAGGCTTGTGCATCCCACGGTTCACTAGTGCCTGAAAAGTTCTCTGGTTTGAGTTTCTGCCACTAAACCAGATATGCTTCTCTTCTAGCCCCTACCGCTGGGGCTTCTGGTGCTATTGGTGGGATTGGTGCTCTAGGTGGAACCTCTATCACTATTGGGGGTTCCACATTTGGTCCTGGCGTAGCAGTAGGTGTGGTCTACTAATTAGCCCTTAAAGTGGCTATCTCCTGCTGCTACTCAGCTATCTGTCTCTAGAGCTGAGCCACTATCTCCTCGAGATTAGGTGGAGTCACTATGTCAGTTGCCTCCTGTTGAGGCTCAGTAGCTGTTGCCTTTCTAGTTGGGCGTCCTCTAACCATTATCTATATAACAGAGGACATACATATTTATAATGACTATATTAAAGTGCCATGAGTTATAAACATTCTTCAGTTAAGTAGGAAATGAAAAAGCTAGACAACATAAGTAATGTGAGAGGTACTCTTACTTGGAAGCTGCAGGTACGATGCTGGATGTGTGTGTAGAGGAAAGATGGAACTTGCTCTGATACCACTCTGTAACGACCCGCCTTCTGGTACTATGGCTTTAAGGCGGATCGCTACTACTAACTGACTGACTAACTGGCTGACTGATTACTGATCATTGTTTTCCAGATGCTAAACCATCTGGGAGAATTTAAAAATTCTTATTTCGCTATTTACTGAACTAACAATTCATAATCATGTTGAAAGTACTAACCAGCCAAAATAAAACAAAAACTTTAATTTTATTAACTTGGCAAGATTTGATCCCCTAACCTCAGCCTTTCATGACTAAAGCACTAACCAGCAGCTCTACATTACATTGTCATGTAAATTGGCACCAGTCGACTGGTATTATATCAGTCGACTGCCCGAGGCGACGAAGCCTTCTGTACGATTTTGTTACTGGTCCCAGTCGACTGGTATCTGTCGCAGTCGACTGGTAGTTCTGAAATCTGAAAAAACAGGTTCCAGAAACGTGCCAAAGTCAACCCACTTTGTGCCAAAAACCCCCACAAACTCATATTTAAGCTTACTAACAGGTATACAATGATTCTAGGTCATATTCTACATGTTTCCATGACATTAAAGAATACTTTAACCATTTCTAAGCATGAAATTAGAAACATGAACTTTGTATCAACTTGCTACTAAAAGTAGGCATTGTTTCAATCTAGATGCATCAATAGTAGCACTATGATATCAGAAATGGTTCCATGACCTTAAATCATTCATTTTACTACTAATTAACATGCACTTGGAATATATCATCCAACATATCACATGTAGAAGCTAGCAACATGTCAAAGTATAACTAGAGACATGCACTTGAATGTATCACTCAACATATCACATGTAGAAGCTAACAACTTGTTAAAGTATAACTAGAAATATGCACTTGAATGTATCACTCAACATGACAAAGGTACTTAAGATGCGGAAAATAGTAAACATGACAAGGAACTAATTCATTTAACATTCTTAATAACATGTCCTCTTAATGCAAGTTCCCAAGGTTCTTTCATTCCAAGTTTCCACCATCACACACTCCACCATCATCCCTGCCGCTTCCGCTACTGTATTTTTCCTTTGCCTTTATATGCAGTATAAGGAAAAATGAAACTATAAGCATAAAGCTTAGTAAGTACCATCCTACTCATAAAACAATGCATATCTCAAACTCATGCTTTTGAAAGCACATGTAGGAAAAACATATCATGCTTGTCATTTATTCTTGCTAAAACATATAATCTAAATAAATATCATGGCATACTCATCATACTAAGCACATGGACTAAATCATTTTCTTATAACTAAATTCACATGACATTCATAGAATTTACTGAACTAAGCATGATCTTAAAACTGGTTTCACTTAAAGCTATTACTGAACTTTTGAAACTTATACATATAATAAGTGAAAATAATAATCATGCTGCTGTGAGCCCGACAATGTACTGCTAATGCGCGCATCCCTAAATAGATCCGAGGTAGCTAATCCCGAACCCATTAGGGTACTACTACTAGGCAAACTAGGAGCCTAGGGGCAACTAGGAGCCCACCCATGGACGAACTAGAGCCCAAGCACATGCCATAAAAAGTAAAATACTTTCATAAATATTCTTTTCTTTAACCTTGCATCTACTAGGCGATCTAGAGCCTAGGGGCGATCTAGGAGCCCACCCAATGGATGAACTAGGGTCCATAAACATAAAGTAAGGGTAGCTAACTTCATAACATGCTAAAACTCATATTAGAGCTTCTTAACATTTTCTCGAGCACCTTGCGTCCCTAAAAACTCCCCTTTCTCATTTAAGAACACTTCCTAGGCACTCGACGGTGTGTCTAAACCCCAAACTAAAGGGGGAAGCACGTCCAGCCCATCTAGTGGTGCCCTTAAAATCGGTAGAGGAAGTTAATCTGCACATATAGCCATAAAATTGTTATTAGATACACTAGAACAATCAATCATACAAACGAAGCTACTTATACCGCAAGTGAGGGATACTTACATCCTACGCTTGTTCTTACAACTCTAGGGCGTAGGGTTTAGGGAGAGGGAAGGTCCTTGGAGTCTCGGAGAGGTTCTAATGACGAACTACTCCTTGACACGATCCCCTAGCGCGTCCTCCTTCTTGAAACCACCCAACACAAGCCCTTGGACCTCTTCCTTGGTTTGTCGTGAGTGAGGGAGAGAAAGACTCGGGAGAGGGAGAGGAAAAATCGCCAAAGAGAGGAGAGGGTTCGGCGGTGACACGTGAGGAAAAGTTTCAATAAAAAAAACCCTTAAGTTCCCTTTTATATTTATGGAGAAATTTAACTAACTTCACGTTATCTATCTTTCCCTCTAGTTTATTCCAATGAAAACGAACTCATCCCACTTGGTAAGCCTATTTTTCTTTATCGTAAAGGTCTAGGGGTCAAACCCCACTTAAATTTTTTTATCGCGTATTCTATTTTTATTACTTTTTGCCTTATTTGTCCATGGAAAAATCCTATAAAAATATCCATAAATTTAGAATTAATTCTAGGATATTTCTAAAATTTGTTTTGAGAATTTTCGGGCATTACACTCTGAGACAGCCAAAGAAGCTGTATAGCTCAGAAACTTCTTAATGGACTTAGAGGTGATTCCTGGTTTACCCAAAGCTATCACAATTTATTGTGATAATAGTGGTGCAGTAGCAAACTCGAAGGAACCACGAGCCCATAAGGCAAGTAAACACATTGAGCGCAAGTACCACCTGATACGAGACATCGTAAAGCGAGGAGAAGTTGTTGTCGCCAAGATTGCATCAACAGATAACCTGACAGATCCTTTCACTAAGGCCCTTCCATTGAAAGCTTATTATAGGCATGTTGAGGTGATGGGAATCAGATGTATGGTAGTTTGATGGCAGCATAGTCTTTTAGTATAAGTAGGAGATTGTTAGGATGTATACTATAAGCCTAACTTTTGTATGAACATCTATTTTGGAATAAGAATCACAATGGTCATGAGTTTGGATTTTTATATTTGTTATATGTATGCGATTGTCTAATACTTTACATTGTAGATAACATGGTGTGTAGTGTCACACAGAAGATCATGTTATCAGTTCCTTGTAAAGTATAAGTAGTGGCTCACAACTGAGATGAATTTGGACAAACCATTGGAATGATTGTAGTGTAATTTGGTATTAGTTTATCTTGACTATAGAATTACACTAGTGCACTTTGTGTGTATTGAGTAGGACCGATTTGAGGTTGTTCGATTTATACTAACTATATAATCGAACAAGACCTCAAGTTATTATGGATGTACATGCTCTTCATCCCGATATAATAACGAGCACATGTACTTAATATTTATTTCATTAATGTACCAATGGGCGAGATTTATTCGTTAAATCAATAAGCCCGGTAAATTGGGAAATAATATTAGTTATATGGTGCGTCGTTGATTATAGAAGGAAATTGTGTCCTAATTATTTTAGGATGATGATGTCCCCTTGAGGAGCTCATAAAGATTATCATGTAAATCCTACAGGTGGACTTGGTCCGATATGATGATAAGGTTGACTGGTACTACTCTTGGAGTTAGATATTAATTAATTAAATTGTCAGTAATTTAATTAATTAATGGACATGCGATATCTTAAACATGGGGAGATAATATACACATAATAAGGTGGAGCCCATATATTAATAACGGGTTGGTGCGGTAGTTCAATAATAATCCATTAGTGGAACGGGTTATTATTAACGGGTCGGGTTGAGGATCCGTTAGGAGACCAAAACTAACTTTCCTCATGGTCCCTATTGTAGCCTATATATACCCTCCTAAACCATCATGAGAAGCCTTGAATTTGGTTTTTTTTCTCCTCTCTCTTCTCTCCCTCCCCTTTGCTTGGGCGGCGGCACAAGAAGGCCTTAGGGCCCACGACAACAATAAGGCAAGGAGGAAGGAGAAAGTTGAACCATCTTCTTCTTCTCTTATTCTCTCCTCTTCTTCCTTTAGGCATGTGGCAAGGTCAAGCAAAGGGGAAGGTTTTCCTTCTCTCCTTTGGGCGTGGACTAAGAGGATAAGAGAGGGGCGGCGCAAGTAGAGAAGAGTAAGAAGAGCTTTTTGGTGTCTTTGTTTCTTGGAAGATCATCGCCCACATGACGTCCAAGAAGAGGATAGGAATACAATAGAATATCAAGAGGTATAACAAGAGGTATAATCTTGTTTTTCATTCTAGTTTAAATTGTATTCATGTTGTTTACTTGGACCCCGAATCAAACACAAGAACCGGCGATCAAAATTCATCATCTATTCCGCGTCTAATCGATAAAGGAGTTTGATTGCTTGAACAACGAGTTTGTTTAAGTGATCGCTCAATCGAAAAGCACGATGATGAAGTAGGTCGTTCAGGAAGTTTTCTTTCTATCCGGATTATTTCTAATCTATAGAATTTTAATCCGGGGATATGGAGAGGAATCCCAATATGAAATCCAACACTAGACGTCCCTGATGTACCTGGCAGCTAGTAGCTTGTCCATCTTTGCCTGGATTTCTTGACTCTGATGAGGAGAAAATTTTCATTTCATTTGCCATACAGGCCAAACCTCAGGTCGAGTATTCAGTTGATTCTCCATTATGTAAGGTGAGACCCTCGTGAGTTCTTGGGCCAACCAGGCAAACATGTCATGATATCGCTTGAGGCATTCAATCACCTCCTACTTATGGGCTGCATCCAGGTCCTTTGCTACTCAGGTCATTCCCTCTAGGAGTTGAGGGTGTATCCTCACCTCTTCATGCCCTTCTTTTGTTAGGATATATACTAAAAGTTTTTCTTTTGGTTAAAATATATTTATATTTTAAAAGAGAATCGCAAAATCACACAATGCATATTTATATTAGTATTTGCACAAAGTGTCTCATACTTTGCATTGTAGATAACATGGTGCGTGGTGACATACAGAAGATCATGTTATCAAGTCTCTTGCAGAAGTATAAGAAAGAGGCTCACAACTGAGATGGAGTTGGACAAACCATCGGGATAGTTGTAGTGTAATTAGGTGTGGTTTGTCATAACCATAGAATTACACTAGTGCACTTTGTGTGCATTAAGTAGGACCAAAAGAGAGGTCATCCAATTTTATACTGACTTCATAAATTGGATTAGACCTCGGATATATATTATAGAGTACGATCTCTTAATCCCAAAATAATAACTGATACGTATAATTAATTATTATTTCTTTGACTTACCAATGGGTTTGATTTATTCCGTTAAATCGATAGGCCTGGTAAATTGGAAAATAATAATAATTATATGGTGTGTCATTGATTATTGACAAAATCCATGTCCTGGTGAGTCAGGATGATGATGCCCCCTTGGTGAGCTCAAAAGGATTGTCATGTCAAATCTTGCAAGTGGACTATGGTCCGACATGATGAAAAGGTTCAATGGTACTAATCAAGGATAAGAGGATAATTAATTAAAATTGTCAGTAATTTAAATTAATTATCGGACATTCGATATCTTAAACTTGGGGAGATGGACGACTCATAATAGGTGGAGCCCATATGAAAATATGGGCGTTGGTGAGGAAGTTCAATAGGATCCTTTAGTGGAATGGATCTCCATTAATGGATCGGGTTTGGATCCATTAGCGGGCCAAGAACCAACTCCTCCTCATGGTCCCTACCTTAGCCCTATAAATACCCCATAGGAGTCATGATACAAGGCTTAATGAATTAATTGAGAATTAATTCAATTAACCACAATTACCAAAACCCTAAAACCCTCTCTCTCTCTCTCTCCTAGGTCACCGGCGCAAGAGGAGAATGAGTGGTTTCTCTCCTTCTTCTCCTCCCCATCTCCTCCATAGTTCCTTGGCCGGTGTTCACACCGCAAAGGAGAGGTTGTGCTCCTCATTTGTTGATCGGCGACGGCTGGAATGTTGAATAGAAGTGGCCGGCGGCAAGGATAGGGTGGCGCTGGTAGCTTGGTGGAAGAAGGATTCTAAGGAGGAGAGGGAGTGTTCTCTTGTCCTCCTTTTCTTCTTCCTTGCTTGAGCACGCACAAGAAAAGAGAAGAGGGGCACTCGGCGGTGAGGAATACCCTTCCTCTAGCTCTAACAGCGGCGGGTTTGAAGAAGTTGCTGTTGGACCGGTGCCGTCGATAGAGGAGGGTGAATATCAACCGTAAATCTTTTGCGGAAACTTCCAATTGTATATTTACGAATGTTCGTTCTAAATAGAGCGTTAGTAGCACATTGAAAAATAAAAAGGAACAACACAAAATGAAAGACAGATTGCACAAGGGATTTTTACTTAGTTCCCAACCCCCAGAGTCAGTACATCCAAGGCCTAAGTACGGGAACACCCATCCACTAATGGTCTCCTTTCCGGACTTTCTCGAGGCGGAAAAACCCGTCTTACAGTGCAAGATTTACAATCACAAAGATAGATAAATTGAAATGCAGAATGTAAATTCAAATTGAACAAAAAGAATTGTAGACTCGGCCGATCTGGATCTCCGAAGTGTCGTGCACTTCCTCCTGGAGCCTCTTGGTCATAGAGCTTCATCGTTAGTGCTTTGTCATCACTTGGGAAGCGTATAATGGTTTCGGAAAGTTATGTATAGAGCTGAGGAGTCGTAGCCCCTTTTATAGGCTTCATTGGGCCGCCTGTGTTGAAGGGGGTGCCTTATACAGCTTGGTCAAACCTTATCTCCACGCCGAACTCACAACAGCCGATAAGGCTCTTGACCAGGGCGCCTTGGACCATTGAGGTGCCTCATTGAACATAGGCGCCTACTTCAATGAGGCGCCTGGGTGCATTAGGGCGCCTCCTTCAATGGGGGTCAGCCTTGTTTGTTTGGTTGTTTGCCTGCTTTGTCTTCACTTTTAGGTACCTGCAAGATACATAAATATAAGGCAAATACACATACAATCTTAGCCTTAATGAAATGGTTCTGACTTCGGATTTCCATGAAACCCTAGGTCGAACCGACGCCTATGTTCCCACCCCCAGGAACGTGCCTTCAACCTACTCCTTTCAGGAGATGGTTGCCACCCAATCCATTCGGGTGGACTTTTTGCTTAGCCTTCGAGACTCTCGGATCTCAAGACGTCCGACCCTCAACTCGTCTCTACTTCTATCCTTAGTCATCGCTCAGCTAAGTTGCTCAATCCTTCGGACCAAGACTTCGTGCCCAAACCCTAGGTCCAGGACTTAGGTGCCAAACCCTCGGCCAGGGCTTAGTGCCCAATTCCTTGAACAAGGTCTTCAGTTGTTAAATACGGCAAATTAAAAATCTAGTAAAATAAATTTTCGGAAAAAATATTGTAAGATTTAGGGTTATCGAGAGTGTAAATAATTTAACCCTAAAAATTATTTGAGGTAGATTGTAATAAAAGAGAGGGTTAAATGGTTAAAACATTAACCCTAAGGGTTTAATGTGAAATTGAGGAATGTGAGGGGCCTTTCTGCAAAAAGACCCCCCTTTTGTATTAAAAGCTCTCGGTCGGTGTCTCGTGCCCTAGCCGCACACGCGCCGCCCCTTCCTCCTCCGTTTTCTTCTCCTCGTCGCGAACCCTAGCGCAGCCCAAGCGCCCAATTCCTTCTTCCTCTTCCTTCCTTCTCCTTCGCGTGCCCTATACCACACAACCTCTTCGTCCATAACTGGTTGAGAGAAATAAAAAGGCACACCTACCTGTTCCCCTCCGATCGCGTGGAGTTTGATCCTTCTTCCTCACCTCTACGTTCCCTGCGATTTAGATCAAGGCTCACCGACCTTTTTGGACCTTTACTGCTCTTCTTCATGTGAAGCCAAGGGATCCCTAGAGACAGAGTTCGTCGAGGGCAGTTTTAGCACGGCTGTGTGGATTCTTCATCTTTCTCGGATTCTGGTTTCTTCCAATCTGCTACCGAGAGGCTTCCCAGTAGGTAATTGCTCCTTGATCTCCTATCTACTTTTGTTTCCCTATTCAGTTGATCTAGGTGGTTGGAATCATAATTTCAAATGGGTTGATTGGCGTGGAAATTGGATCTGGCAGCAACGTGGGGGGTGCTTGCCGTGAGCTCCAGGGGGAGATGAAACCTTTTTTTTTGGATAACTGGAAGAGTGAACAGGTTTAGATCTCTTTAGATCTTATGATAATTTGTTGGGATTAGTGTAGATGAGTAGTTAACGGATCTAGAGTTTGGTTACTAAAAATTTTAGTTGTGAACATGTTAATGATTGGCATTGGCTTGTCCCATTAAAAATTGTTATAATGGGTTGCCTGAGATACCATTTGGTATTTATCCTTGCATAGGATTTAGTGTTAGTTGATACCTTGATCAGATTTAGGGTTTCTTTTGGGACTTAATTGCCTGAAGAAGCTCCGTGCCGTGAGATATTAACTGAGGAGGGAGTTGAAACATTTGGCATCATCTTGAATTGTGCTTGTCGTGAGTTTTAGAATAGCTATAGATTAACTTACGGGTTAGGTTAATTTGAAATTTAAACATAATAAGTTAAGTTGATAAATTCGGGTTCCAAAACCTAATCGAAAGCTAATCGGGGTAATTTGGGATAAATAAGGGTTAATCATCTAATTATGGTTAATTAGATGAAACGATGATAATTAGAAAGATCCTAATTACTTGAGATAGCTCGTTAGCTATAAATTACCGATTTTTGTAGCTAAACATTATGCCTTTGATACAGGGCATTGATTGGATATAGCATTGCTGATTATCAGACGGGAGGTTCTTTCTGATACGAGCATCTTACGATTGAGGCGGGTACCCTTGACTTATCTTTTAGATATTGTCATATTGCTATGCATGGTTTGTTATAGATAACAGTAAGATTATATGCTATATCGACTTTAGTATACCTGTACTTGATATCTGTGGCTTATCCTTGAGGTTATCTCCTTTTTAGCTTCATACAGTCTCAATAGTTGTTATGTGTATATACATGTGCATAGATGTAGTGATATGTTCCCTCGCATTTGACATTGATGGATTATTGGTTATTTCGTTAGTATACCTAGTAGGTTACTTGTATCCCATGATATAGGATTTAGACCTATACCTAGCACACTGAGGAGTTTGTTGAGGACTTGGTGGGTGTTGTATGTGTTTGGGTCATGCACCATCCTTACATTGTTGTATGCTGACAATCATCGGCTCTTATGTAGTCTGAGCCCATCGTTAGTTACATGAGGATATGCACACACACCCACTCAGGGGTAGTGGCTACAATAAGTTGTGTGTATTTGCCCTGTATTGCTCCGTTCGACCACTATTTGGAGGGTGGTTCCGGGCGTGGTAGCAGCTAGGGATCCCTTCTCGTCCTGAGACACGAGAAGATGAGAGTGAGACTCCCCCATTGCTTGGGGTAGGAGAGTGACCTCCACCAGCATCCTATCCACTCGGTCACTCAGGAGAGTGATAGCATGGTGCGTACAGTTGTCATAGCCCTATCCACTCAGACGTTCATTTAAGACAGGTGGACGATGATCTGACTAGCGTCAGGGCTGACACATATCATTGCACCATGTGCATATTTTGCATCGTGCATTGTTTGCTGCATTTGATTTCTGCACTTGATTGACATGCATATACTGGAGACTTGTTTACCTTGGATTATGTGTTATACTTGTTCCATAGGGATTTATTTCACCCCTCTACAGGATAGATGGATTCTGGTATGTACCTTCATTCAGTATCTTTAGTGTATACCGTTGTCTATTGTTCATATGAGACTGTATCAACGTAGACTCTTATTGTTAGTATAACTTACTATGCATATATGTTTGGGTATCCACTGAGTTTATTTGGACTCACACCGTTGCCATACTTTCTAATTTCAGGTTGATATATGCCAGGAGGGTCCGAGTCGCCAGTCCCATGCTTGTGACTACACTTGATTGGGTTTTATATGTTACTTTCTGTCTTTGGACTCTGTTATGTTTTATTTCGTTGCTTTGGATTATCGAGGACTTGTAGTTTGTGACTTGTTTTATGGGATTGTACTTTTGAGTCCTATGTTGGACTGTGTGTGTGGTTTTGCTGCGTTCCTGCCCCCAGGCAACTCAGGTAAGTTCGTGCTTTGGATTTATGATTATATTGTTATATATATTGTTATTCTATTTGGATTTGAGGCCTAAGGCCCATTTAAACTGCATGGTGATGTTCTATATGTTGCATGTATGTGTAAATTGTCCGCCGGATAGAGGAGGTGCTGTCCGATTTTCTATTGGATCAGTGGCTCCTAGTCTCGGGGCATGACATCGGTGCCCAACCCTCGGCCAGGACTTAGTGCCCAGCTTCACTCACCAGGTCTTAGTGCCCAGATTCACTCACCAGGTCTTAGTGCCCAGCTTTACTCATCAAGTCTTAGTGCCCAATTCTTAGAACCAGGACTTAATGCCTAGGTTGACTAAGACTTTTCATCACTTTGTTACTCCTCTCTTGACTAACCCTTCCCTGTGTTCAATGTATCACTGACTTAAGCATATTGTCAAACATTGAAACACTTAGAGGAGGACATCACTGATGCATCTTGCACCAACAATCTCCTCCTTTTTGATGTTTGACAATATCTTAAGTTAGATTGGCTGAAGGGGCTAAGTTATAATCTTTGAAAAAAAGATCTAAGTTTTGAAAATATATTTTGATCTTTGGGAGAAAAATATTTCTAACATAAGCTCACTCTCCCTTTTTTTTGAAGAAAACATTTTGATTGATCATTGGGAAGAAAAAAAATTTAAAAATTTTCTAACTTAAGTTCTCACTCTCCCCCTTTATCATAGATCAAGAAAACACGACAGAAACATTTGCACCAACAATGAAAAAAATATTTTGAAACACTTTACATCAATCTTTGACAGCAACGAGCTAGTTAAAAATACATATGTACCAATAGAAAATTAATTTTTCTTAACTTGCTCCAAAAAAAAATTACACGTTGAAAAGTATTGTGCAACTTGAAAAAAAAAATATTTTGAACTTAGAAAAATTTCACTTAAAAAATATTACCTTAGAAAAATTTCCAATTGAGAAAGGAATTGTACACATAAAAGGTTTTTCCTTAGAAAAATATGCACTTTTCAAGATTACACTTTTCAAAAATATTTCACTTGGAGATTTTTGCACTTTTAAAAGAATATTTTGAAAAACATTGTGCAAGAACTTGAACTTTGAAAGATTTTTTCTTTAAAAAGTTTGTACTTTGAATGATCAGTATTTTGAAAGATATGTACTTTTGAAAGATATTATGCATTTGTGGAAAAATATAAGTACTTTTGAAAAGATATTATGCATTTTTTAAGGATATTTGAAAACATAATATTTTACTGACTTAGTTTCCTTTCCAATCTGACACAATCCTAGGAAACCTTGTTAACTACAAGGACATTTCCTAAGTGTCCTGGAAATTCTCCAAACTTAAGAAAATATTATTTCAAAAGGTATTTAAAAAAACAATTTTATAAGACACACAAACATTTTAAAATAATAATATTTTGAAAGACAAATTACTTATGTTTTCGACAAGATTTTGAAAATATAGTGCATGAAAACATATTATTTTGAAATGTTTAATAACTCTTTTAATTTGACCTCCCCCTAAACTTGACCAAGTCCTAGGAAGTTTGTTGACCACAAGTACTTTTCCTCTGAGTCTTTAGGATTTGGTACAAATCATAAGAATTATCTACTAATTCCAAAAACTATTTGCCAAGAAAAGTTTTCGAAAAATATTTTGTCAGATAGTTTTCTTTTGACTTAGATTCCCCCCAAATTTGACACATCCTAGGAGTCCTTGTAGATCATGAAGTAGACTTTCCTCTGTGTCTTTAGGGTTTATCAAGATCAAAAGAGAAATAAGCACAGTTTTGAAAAAAAACTATTAGTGATAGTGATTTGTAAAGCACAGTTTTGAAAAAAAACAAGAAAAAGCCTCCCCCTTATCCAACACCGTTTGACTCTATCTAAGTGCCTTAAGAAACTTTAGTGTTGACCTAAGAGACTTGTGTCTAATTGTGTATATCAAACAATTTTCCAAAAAGATATAATTTTGAAAATGTATAATATGTATAAACAATCAGACAATCATAAAATTCATAAAAATATTATTATGTTAAAGCACTATATTGAAAATAGATTTTTAGAAAAATATTCTAAGAATTTTGGAAAATTATTTTTAAAAAAATATTTTTTAATTTATTAGTCCTTAACATCTCATCCATTCTAGATGGCTCAGTACAAGCAAGCATGCTTGCCTTATGGGTGTATTGTGAGATGCTTAGATAATTTTTCGTAATTTATTGTTAAATCTAAGACTTAATCAAAACTTATGTTAGATTCAAATTTATCAAATAGTAAAGTGAATTTGATTTTCGATAATTGGCTTTCAGGTCTTGGCGAGGCACAGAGGCCTTCTTTGGTCGTAGCCTTATTGGAGCAACAACCCTTTTCTTGACATAGCCTTTTACCGAAGATTCATTTTCAAATTTACTTCTTGAAAAATTTTGATCTAACTAGTTTAGGTTTTGGATCGGTAGCTTCGACTAGTTCCACCAAACTAAACAGATCAAGTAGGGTACGCCTTACCTTACTTGACCTTATTAGAAGGGCATCCCTAACGTACTATCATCTCACCTCCACCCAATACTAGGTTGTTCAAGTTTTACTTAGTTTTTTTCCTATAACCATTCTAAATCATGCATAAACTTAAATATGAATGACATGACATATATTTTAAAAATAGCAGATGCATGGCATGACAGTTATGCATGAGTCAAACAATTCAAATCATTTTACTTAAGTTTCTAATAATGTATCAAATTCCCGATTTGATACATGTCGTGTGAACCTGCGAATATGTCAACCCACTTTGACATATTTAATTTTATTAAATTAATTGTTACAGTTTTGGGTAAGATTTTATTTAGTTCGAGTTTAAGTTATTTAAGAATTAATTGGATTCAAGTTAATTAAGAATTAATTGAAGTTAAATTAATTGAGGTTGAATTAATTAAGGTTGAATTAATTAAAGATTAATTGAAGTTAAATAATTAAAAATTAATTGAGGTTGAATTAATTAATGTTGAATTAATTAAAGATTAATTGAAGTTAAAATAATTAGAAATTAATTGAGGTTGAATTAATTAAGAAATAATTAAAGTTGAATTAATTAAAGATTAATTAAAGTTAAATTAATTAGAAATTAATTGAGGTTGAATTAATGAAAATTTGATTGAATTTAAATTAATTAAGAATTAATAAAGTTAAATTAAGATTTAATTTGATTTAAATTTCAAAATTTTAGGGTTGGTTAAAAGTTGTGGATTTAATTTCATCATTCTCATTATTTCGAAAATATCTGATTCCTTTACTATGTCTTCTTTATTTATCTTTTCAAGTTTTTCTAATAATTCTGATTTATTTGAGTCTTTGTGAACTTTATTAACTATAGCCCTGATCTAAGAAACTTCATCTTCCTCCTCATCCTCATCACATTCTTCAATGTCCTCATAGTAGGTGGAGTAATTTGGACCACTAGTTAATGTTTTGTAATAAATTTTAGGATTATCTAAGACAGTAATTAAACTATTATCTAAAAGAATATCATCTCCATTATCCTCAGAATTATTCTCATTATCCTCATAACAATCATTAGAAATATTTTCAGAATTAATCTCACAATTTTCTGAGTTAATTTCGAATTTGAAGCACCGTATTTGACTTTTGTCCCTCCGGACTCCGGGTGCTGATACTTCGTTTGCTTCTGGTGGTGTAGACCGAATCTTACGAGTAGGGCACTGATTTTTATAGTGCCCTCTCTCCCTGCACCTGAAACATATTAAATGGAACTTAAAAACTGACATTTAAAATAAAATGTACCTGATTCACCCCTGGGCTCCCCCTCAACTCGTGGCGTCATTGCTCCGTCGGCGGTTAGTCCGGTGAAGAGCGATCTGGCTCTGATACCACTTGTTGGACCGGTGTCGTCGATAGAGGGGGGATGAATATCGACTTTAAATCTTTCACGAAAACTTCCAATCGTATATTTTCGAATGTTCATTCTAAACAGAGCGTTAGTAGCACAGCGGAAAATAAAAAGGAATGACACAAAACGAAAGACAGATTACACACGAGATTTTTACTTGGTTCCCAACCCCCCCTGGGTCAGTACATCCAAGGCCTAAGCACGGGAACGCCCATCCACTAATGGTCTCCTTTCTGGACTTTCCGAAGGCAGAGAAACCCGTCTTACAGTGCAAGATTTATAATCACAAAGATAGATAAATTGAAATGCAGAATGTAAATTCAAACCGAACAAAAAGAATTGAAGACTCGGCCGATCTGGACCTCCGAAGTGTCGTGCACTTCCTCCTAGAGCCTCCTGGTCCTAGAGCTTCGTCGTTAGCGCTTTGTCGTCACTTGGGAAGCTTAGAATGGTTTCGGAAAGTTGTGTATAGAGTTGAGGGTCGAAGCCCCTTTTATAGGCTTCATTGGGGCGCCTGTGTTGAAGGGGGCGCCTCATACAGCTTGGTCAAACCTTATCTCCGCGCCAAACTCGCAGCAATCGATAAGGCTCTTGACCAGGGCACCCTGGACCATTGAGGCACTTCATTGAACACAGGCGCCTGCTTCAATGAGGCGCCTGGGTCCATTAGGGCGCCTCCTTCAATGGGGGTTCCTAGGAGCCCTTTTCCAGCCTTTTTTGTTTGGTTGTTTGTCTGCTTTGTCTTCACTTTTAGGTACCTGCAAGATACATAAATACAAGGCAAATACACATACAATCTTAACCTTAATGAAATGGTTCTGACTTCGGATTTCCACGAAACCCTAGGTCGAACCGACGCCTAAGGTCCCACCCCCGGGAACGCGCCTTCAACCTACTCCTTTCAAGAGATGGTTGTCACCCAGTCCATTCGCCTGGACTTTTTACTTAGCCTTCGAGACTCTCAGATCTCATGATGTCCGACCCTCGACCCATCTCTACTTCTGTCCTTAGTCATCGCTCAGCTATGTTGCTCAATCCCTCGGACCAAGACTTCGTGCCCAAACCCTAGGTCAAGGAGTTAGGTGCCCAACCCTCGGCCAGGACTTAGTGCCCAATTCCTTAAACCAGGTCTTTGGTGACGAACCCTTGGTCAGGTCTTAGGTGCCCAGCCCTCGGCCAGGACTTAGTGCCCAATTCCACGAACCAGGACTTAGTGCCCAGCTTCACTCATCAGGTCTTAGTGCCCAATTCTTAGAACTAGGACTTAGTGCCTAGGTTAACTAGGACTTTTCTTAACTTTTTTACTCCTCTCTTGACTCACCCTTCCCTTTGTTCCATGTATCACTAACTTAAGCATATTGTCAAATATTGAAACACTTAGAGGAGGACATCACTGATGCGTCTTGCAGCAACAGTTGCCGGCGGTGGCAATTTCGGGTTGGAGGAGGAAGAAAGAAGCTTCTTCTCTATTCTTCCTCCTGTTCTTCATCTTCCTAGCCTTCCTCTCAGTGTTGCCTTGTGGCTGGTCGGACCTTGGAGCTTGAGGTCGCCAGCGGCGTGAGGAGGAGAGGAGGAAAGGTGTCCGACGCAAGCTAACCCTAGGTTTCTAGGGTTTGTGTTGGTGTGGGAAGAAACATGAAGAAAGGTGGTTAATTCAGGGCCTTGGTGACTCCACGTCTTGTTAGCTCATCGCCCACATGACGTCCAGGAGAGGAGGGTCATAAGGTAGAAGACTGCGAGGTAAACGACGAGGTATACCTCTCCCTAGCTCCGTTTGTTATATCATTGCATATGATTAATTAATTGCCATGGATTAATTATTTGTTAATTAATATGTCAGTTAATTTATGTCATGGACCCCGATAATAAACATAAAGACCGGGATCCATTCGTCATTTTTTTCGTGATTGATTAATCCGGAAAGTTACAAGACCTTGACTTTGGTTTTGGCTAAATTGTGACTTGGATTAATTGACACGACGATGAGATGGTCGTTTGGGAGACGGGTCTCTATTCGGATTAAATTTTTAATCCATAGACATAGAGAGGTCTCTCATGTTCGACTCCGTGGTTGCTTAGGAAACCCTCAAGCCATACAAGGGTTTATTCGCTTCAATTGGTATCAGAGCGAGGTTTCCGGTTTTGTGTGTTTAGGATTCAGTTATTTTTCCTGCACATTCTCAAGTACTTTATTTTTGCTAGATAATAATTGGATGTGTGTAGCCTAACTTTTTGTTGCAGGCACTAGATTTCAACTATTATGGCATTAATTGATGGTGTATGTGATTGATTGTGTGTGTTATAAATTAATTGAATGCTCGGGGGTTGACGAGGCTAAATTAGGTATTTAATTTTTGTAATTAAATATGACACCTGTTTAGCCATGCTTTTATTTACTTTTGATCTAGATCACATGTACACTCCTTTGTGGAGCATAAGATCAATGGATATAAATAAGTAAGCTAGTCATCTCGCCTCGGGGAGTCCTTCATGGTGGCTTGCGCATGGAAAGGATGGAGTGGGCGAGGTGGCGACAAGACTGGAGGCGCATTGGAGATCAAGGCCATAATAGTTGGAAAAATCTAGGATTTTTCCTTGATTATTATATTGGTTTATGTGCTTGTCGTGTGTGTGTGCATGTGAAAAACCTCAACGTAAATAACTAAGTGGGAGAGGGACCCTAAGGGTCTCGTGACCTCCATTATGATAGATCGACTTGGTGTGCTAGAGGGGGGATGAATAGCAATTCTCGAACCCCTTTCTTCCTGCACAATTAGTTGCACAGCGGAATATACAATAAAACAATAAGAAAATCACTAACCAATGCTAACACGCACGATTTACTTGGTATCCACCCCGGACGGGTGACTAATCCAAGAATCCGTCGGTGGATAAATCCCTGGATAACCTTCGGCTAACTCTGTTGCTCCTTGTGGGTGGAGAAACCTCGCCACAATCTCAATCAAAGCTCTGAGCACAAAGACTACTATCTTGCCTTTAACCAAGACAAGATTCGTCAAGAATCTCAGCCACCACGAAGTCCTCTTTAAATAAGACTCGGGCTGAAACCCTCGCCACCTGTCGACTGCCAATTTACCAGTCGACTGGTCTAGCCTTAATTGCTAGCCAACAGCTATATTTCGGGATACCAGTCGACTACCATTTTACCAGTCGACTGGTGCAGCCCCGAAATCATTCTGTGAGTTTTAGCAGTCGATTGCCTCCCAGGCAGTCGACTGCCCCACTGACACACCTAGGGTTTTCCTTCCCGAGTACACTTCTCTCAGCACTCAGACCCTAGGACTTTCCGAGTACAATCACACAACACTCGTACCCTCACGACTCGACTGACTCCTCATCCGCAGCCTCGACTATTGCCTTCGCGCTCTCTTCATCTTCGGCTCCCGTCCCTCGGATGCATGCAAGCCTCCAGCTTGCCTCCATGCCATCCTTCATGCATGCCTCGAAGTCCGCGTCCATCAGCTTATCGTCCCTGCTCTCCAAGGTCCCTCGGATGCGCACGCAAGCCTCCAGCTTGCCTCCATACCACCCTTCACCATACTAAGGCCGTCCAGTCAAGTCCATATGTGTAACCTGTACATCCTGCATACTCAACATACACATATGAGATAACAAGGGTAAACCTAACATAAACCCTTTGCCCAAACATCAAAATACTTGGTCACTCCGGACCACAGATTGCCTCAACAATCTCTCCCTTTTTGATGATTGGCAATACGTTTAAGTTAGGGAAAGCAAGATAGTAGTCAATAGCAAAAACAATGCTAAATAAATGAATATGCAATGCAAAGATGGATCCTATCCCAAGGCATCCTACACCTAACCCTCCATGTTAAGAATTTTCTACACCTAAACCTCCATGTTAGGACTTTCTCACACCTAGCCCTCCAAGCTATGACTTTTACACACCTAACCCTCCAAGTTAGGACTTTTCACCAAAACGGGTTTTTTAAAGCTTCTCCCAAGCTCCCCCTATATTGGACTTACAAAAGCTTTTTAAGAACCTCTCCAAGGTTTCCCTTACGCCAAGAATGGAGCAAACATGCTCCCCTTTAAGCTCAGCTCCCCCTAAACCTAGGGTTTCTAGCAAAGGTATGTTTGGTTTCCCAACTTAAACCCAAACTTCTCCCCCTTTGCCATACATCAAAAGGACCCCAATAATATCCCAATTATTGGATCTTTCAATCCCTAATGGTCCTAAACATAGTGTACTAACCCCCCATACACTTGTTTTACACCATTCGACACCAAACCAGTTGCTAATACACACATCAGCACTGGGCAGTCGACTGCCCCCAGGGCAGTCGACTGATAATATGATTATCAGACTTTTATGGCCAAATTTAGAAATGCGCCAGAAATTCCACAATTCTCCAAAAATTTCTAAATTTCATGGAGAACTTTTGTGGTACCCATACCTACTTGGGAAAAATAAATTTCACCATGTATCTATCACCGTTCCCAAGTTGGACACAAAATCCAAAAATTTCATGAAAATTAAGGCAAACAAGGAGGCCACCTCCCCCTTAACCTATGCCTTCTCCCAATTTCCCTTTTCCAAGGTGAAGTTCTACCCAACTTAACACCCTAACACCAAGTTAGGTTCTACCCATCCTAACAACAAAGTTCTTCTCCCTTGGCCAACATTAAAGGATTGCCCCGCAAGCAACCTTATCCCTAGTGCCAAAAAGAAATCAACAAACTCCTTAAACAATCATAAGAGTTTGCAAGCACATTTGCTAGGATATGCCCTATCCTAGAAAAATATGATTTTATTAAGATTATCAAATGTGCGTGACTTTGGTACAATCCTCTAATTTCCTTAAAGATGGACACTTTGTATCAATTTTGACCTCAATTTATGATTCCTTTTGTTTGCCGATTCTAACCATCATCAATTTACACAAGGAATTGTCCTCAATTCTTTTCTTTTCAACATGTGTCCATAATATGATGAAATTTTCCTTCATCTTATCTCTTAACATCACTTATCAAACTTCCTTAATTTTCAATAAAACCTTAGTAAATCATGGGGTAATACTCTAGTTAAGGAACATGAAATTATAATCAAGACTTTTAACCCAAAGTCATGTCCTATAATCCACATTTGAATTCTCAACATCCAATATAGCTTTTATCCTTATGCCTACTGACCAGTCAACTGCCCCTGGGGCAGTCGACTGGCAAACCTTACAGAATGGTCTCGGAGCTGAATTCACTTCGGACCAGTCGACTGCCCCCAGGGCATCGACTCATACCTGAATTTCAGGTTTTCAACCTCAATTTCAGTAATGCCTAGTTAATTCCACAAATCTCTATAAATTATGAAATTTCGTAGGGAGATTTGTGGGGCCAATGTCTACTTGGGAAAAATACGTTTCCAAACAAATGTACTCCGGATGCCAAGATTGGCATGAAATCCAACTCTACCTAAATTGTATCATTTTAACTCCTCCAAAAGTTTTAATTTAGACTTCTCCTCACTATTTCTTCCAATGCTTGATCACAATTCATTTCTATCAGTGAATTACATGATATTTGCCCATTAAAACCTAATTTTGTCAATTACCTCATTTTCATCTTTTTCTCCTTAATTCCCTTTTGAATGTGCCAAAGCCTAGGATTAAGACTTACTCAAGTCTTTCAACCCTTTTTGGCACATTTTACCTAATTTCCTAGGAGAAAAACTCTTGAGATCCATTTACCATGGACCCCAAAGGCTCCTAGAGCTCCCCCTTGATCACTGAGCCCTAGCCACCTCCCTAGGTGACTCAATCCACACTAAGCCACACCGGTGTACCCCCGGTGGCCTTTGGCCTTCAAAATGGACCTTCTTAACCTTGGACACCTTGTCGTTGGTTAAGTCACCCTTTCTACCTTTTGATGGCACCCACTTGCCATCCTTGGACTTACCCTCCTTGCCATGATTATATGCTTCCCCAGCATATTTCTTTCCATTTGCCTTGGAGGTCTTAGACCGGTAGCCCAAACCCGATCTATCATAGTTGGGTTTTAAGCTACCTAACACCATGTCTAAGCCCTTAGATCCAATCGTGAATCTTTCTAGGGCCTTTTCTAATGTATCAAGCCTTGCCCTCAATGCTTGATTTTCCCTTGCCAAGTCCCTAACTTTGGTTTCCATGTGTCCACCTTGGACATGCCTAGGCCTAACCTGTTGAGGCAATCTGTGATCCGGAGTGATCATGTGTTTTGATGTTTGGGCAAAGGGTTTAAGTTAGGCTTTCTCTTGTGTATTAATATGTATATGTGAGTGTGCAGGTTGTACAGGTTTACACATATTGACTTGGCTGGACGGCTTCGGTATGGTGAAGGGTTGCATGGAGACAAGCTGGAGGCTTGTGTGCACCCGGGGGACCTGATATAGCAGGGATGATGAGCCGAGGGGCGCGGACTTCGAGGCGTACGTGAAGGATGGCATGGAGACTAGCTGGAGGCTTGTGTGCATCCGAGGGACGAGGGCCGAAGATGAAGGTGGCGCGAAGGCAATAGTCAAGGCTGCTGGTGAAGAGTCAGCTGAGGCAAGGGACAAGAGCCGAGGGAGGAGGACTCCAAGGGCAAGCCGAGATGTGGACTTCAAAGGGCACACGTGAAGGGTGGCATGGAGGCAAGTCGAGGACTTGCTTGCGCATCCGAGGGATGATAGCCAGTGAAAGAGGACTTCAAGGGGCAAGCCAAAGGAGTGGACCTGAAGGCACGCGTGGAGGAGGGTCAAGAGAGTGAGTGGGAGTGCTGTTGTAAGCTGGGCAGTCGACCGGGGGTTGTCCAGTTGATCGGGCCCAAATATACTAATTAAAGTTGTCACGAAATGTATGGGCTCATCAAATTTAAATATCAATCAAATGCTGGAAGCTGGAAACCCTTTTTACAATCAAAATCTGAAAATGTAATATAGGGGCCACAGGTCGTATTTTTCTCGGGGACTAGTCGCCGTTGTTTGATTAGCGCTTGTATTTAGGTGTCGTTTGTGTTTTCGGGTTTCAAATCAAAATTTGGGTTTTGGGTTGCAATTGGAAATAAAAACTCAATGAAAAGGCAAGGAGAACTTAATCATGAACTAACAGGAAATTGTAAATTATAACTCATCATCTAAGCACTTAAACAATTCTTTTGGATGCAAAATAAATGGCAATCAACAAAGCAACTGCTGATCCATTCAAGACTGATCGATTTATGAACTTTCTTGATGCAGAAATGAATTGCAATAGCAAATTGGATGCAAGAATCAGCCAAGGTTTCGGATGCAAGCTGTGCCAATTAGCTTGGCACGCAAGGATGAGCTGCTGCACAAATTGAATTCTGGTTTCAGAACCCAATCTCACTTGCTTCGAGATGAAACAACTGCAGAACTAGTTCAGAGATAGAACTAAGCTAATTTGACACGATTTCAGGAGTGAAATCTGGATGGCAGACTTGAAAACTGGACATGGCAGATTCAGACTTGAAAACAGGTGCAGAAATGAATTCCAAATGCAGAAACTGATGAATGAAAATTGATACACAAGCTGGATTTCAGAAACACACTGAACCAAAGAAAAATTCAGAGATGATACTACATATGAAACACTTGGATCACATAGCTGAATTCGAATGATGAACTAAACTAGAGAATTTTGGAACTAAAATGAAAGCTGCAGAAAAATGATGATACGCACAGGGTACTGAATTTCAGAAACGTGATTGTGCAGAAATTCAGCCCAACAAAACTCATGAACGAAACTACAAAGTAAATCAAACTTCGAGCTATCAAATTAACATACTAAAAGTGCAATAAGCTGAAGCATTCATAAGCTAAAAGGAATTACAAAGAAGGAAGCTGATACGCAGCTGAAAGGTTGATACGCAAACTGTAGAATAAGAAACCAACTGAAATTAAAATCGATCACTACCTAAACAAGCTTCCTACTTACTTAACTGATTGGATTAAACCCTAATTACAGCAGAAACAAGGCATTAAACCAATGTAACGAATCTGAAACGAAATGCAGAAAAGAACAGACAGCAGAAATAAGATTACAGCTAAGAAAACGAGATTAACCAAGCTTCAATCCCTCATTTCAGCTCACAAATCCTTGCTGTCACTCAAGGATGAGCTTCCAATTAAGATAGAAACAATCCATACAAGAAACGAAGCATCTGATACAAATTGCAGAAACGAAATAGCAGAAATTGAATTTGCGGCTAACAACTGAATACTCGCCAATTAAGCTAAACCCTCAATCCAAATCCCTGCTGTCACTCAAGGATGAGCTCGAATTGAAGTGGTCACGCCTTCAAACGAAGAAATTGAAGAAACGATGAAGAAATCGCTAAGCTACTGAAGCAGACGAGTTGCGGCGAGGAAGACGCGACGAAGGAGAAGGCTGGGAAAAATTTCCTTAAGTAATTAAGAATGAACGGCTCTGATTGATTTGATGAAATCCAACGGCTGATCTTGCTCTGATTGAAGCCAAACTTTAATGATGATGATCTGGGGTCAAGATCTGCCTTGTGGTAGCTCGGATCCTCCAGATATGCAACGGATGGTCCAGATCAATTCTATCTGTGAATGGACGCTCTAGAGCCCTCCTTGCTTGATCCAACGGTTGATTTAGCTCCGATTGGGATGAAACCTTCAGATCTTGATCATATAGCTTGATCAACCCTAACCCTAGCTCGGATTGCTTCAGATCATCCCGGATGGCTCAGATCTAGCCGCTCTTGAATCGGACGGCCCGGATTAATCGTAGGCTTGATAATTCGATCCGGTTCACATCCGACTCAAGTTTGACCCAGTATACCCTAGGTCCAGGATCCTTTCATGCCTACAAAAATATATCAGAAAATTAGTGGCCAAATAATCCAAAAATATGTAATTTTGCAATTAAGTCCAAAATAATAGAAAATCCTAAAACCTAGGGTAAAATCATAATTAAACAATAAAAACATGGATCAAACATGGATTTTAGCACTTAAAATAATCAATAAAATGGTGCTTATCAACTCCCCCACACTTAACCTTGAGCGTCTCGCGAAACAACTAAATAAGTATCCCTTAGGCTCTCTTAAGCATAATTAGAAACAAATGAAAAGAAATTACCTAGGGTTGTCAATTCTCATAAATCTAAGCTCTATGGATTAGTATCTTGTCCTTAAATCAACAACTTAGCCTTTTCATCTATCATGAGTCATTGAGATGAATTTAAATCACTAGCCTTTCAAGGGAAGTTTTGGTGGCTCTCTCTTGAGTTCTAAGTTGGTGATGGAAGTGGAGCTCACTCTCACACATATGCTTCTTGCACTACCATAGGCTTGCTTATTATCTACTCTCTACCATTTATCATGAATAGGATCAACATCTACAAAAACAAATGGAAACATGGAAAATGGTGAAAAATGGAATAGAAATCAAAGAAATGGAAAAATTGATGGAGTGGGAGACTTAGTTGCTCAAAAGTGTTTCCAATGTGCTTTGCCCCATCTTAACAGTCCTCTATTGATATGCGAAATGTGGTGGAGTTAATCTCGAATAATTTCCTTTGAATTGAATGAAAAACCTTTCTTTGACTCCCTTATGCCAAGTTTTTCCTATTGCGTGCCAATTTTGTTTCTTCCTTGTCTTTTCTGATTTTTCTCTTCTTCTTTTATCCTCTAGCAAGGTCAGATTTGTAGTGGAGCAAAGCCTTTTAATTCGGATCAGAGAACTTCAATGATTTTCAATGCCAACTCAATTGTGTCCACTTGGTTTCTTTTCATTTTTTTCAAACTGCTTTCTCTTCTTTTTTTTTTCTTTTTCTTTTCTCAATCTTCTAATGGAGCATTTCAGATTTCACAAAACTCTGATTCCTTCATATCAGTTGGCATCTAGGAGTTGTAGAGCATTTAAACTGTTTCCTCAAAAATTCTGCTCAATCAAGTTGAATTTTAGCCAACTTCATTCCATTTTCTTCCCTGTTTCGAAACTCCTAGCATCCCAATTCCTTTCTTGTTCTGATAGGCTGTGATGTGCTTCAATCTATGATACATTCATCCACTTCATTTCGTGATTTACAGCCTTGGAAAATCCAATTTCAGCTTCAACTTGAACAAATCTGCACAAAAACTGCTTGTATGAAAATTTCTGCACTTAAACTCAGATTTGTTCCAGCTGCGATTCAGCTCCCTTTCTCAACCTTTTAGCCTTCAATTCAGACTTTAACATGATGTTCCAGATCTACATTTCTGTTTGATACAATCTGCTACAGATTTCAGCTGCAATTAGCTGAAAATTCAGCTTGTTTTCAGCTTAAACTGGTTTTGGCACAGAATTTTTCCAGCCTTCTTCGGTTCTGATTTAAATTCAGCATTGCTTCACTGACTTTCCAAACCAGATTCAGGTTGAGGCAGATCAGATTCCTTGCATTCTTTACAACCATTACATCACACAATGATAAACAAACAGCCATATATTTTTTTCTTCTGCCTTAACATGCTGCCTTCTTTTTTTTTTTTCTTTTTCTGTTTTGATTTCTTTTCTGCTGCAATTCCATTGTTTGTGATGTAATTCCCTTCCATTCCATTCCAGATCAGTAAATTGGATTCAGATTTCCTTCCTTCCTCTGATGTTTGGCACAAATTCCTGCAATAAGCTCAGATTTTCTGATTTGGCACAGATTTTTGTTTAAGTTTCAGATTTTTCCAACTTGGGTTCGGTTATGTTGTGGACATGCTTCAACCTTTATCAGAAACAGCTGCAACCCAGCCTTCCCTGAGCTTCAAATGGACTGCATTCTCTGTTCCTTCTGATCAGCAAGATGGATTTAAACCAAGTCACTGCCGTGAGCTTCAAATGGATTGCATTGAGTTCAGATTTTTTTTTTTCTTTTCCTTTGCGTGCCAAACTTTTGTTTTCCTTTGCAGATTTTTTTTCTTTTCTTGTTGCACGCTACTTGAATCTTCAAAATGTAGTAAAGAATCTAAATCTCAAATTGCTCCCACCTCTCTTGCTCATTCTTGACACCAACTCACTCAATTTGGCACATGAAATTTTTTTTTTTTTTCGAGTTGAAATGCATCCAAAACTTTAGTCACTCCCCCACACTTGAATCTTTGTCCGTCTCGGGCAAAATAGCATTAGAAACATATCAAACACAAGTCCAAAGAAAAGTGGGGTAAGAGTAAGAAATAAGTAAAGAAAAATGGATAAACATGATTATTGCTAAAAATTGATGTGGAAAGGAAAACAAATGGATAAGCCTCTATAGATGTGATCCAATCATTGAAATATAGTTTTGAAAGAACCTAAGCAAGTTCTAGAGTTTAATAACATGTGTGTCACAAATATAAGGCTAATTCTCACTAGGTGCAAATGATTCATCTCAAGTCATCAATTAAGATTTCAAAAGCAAAGTAGTACTCAAGTATCCAAGATTTCATCCATTAGCTCAAACCCTAAGTCTTGACAATCAAATTTAATTTATTTTCAAAAGACTCTAACATGCCATGAAGATAACCTAAAGGGATACTTTTATTTCTACTCATGCAAGGGAAAGTGACAAAAGAAATAACATGCATTTATTTACAAGGACTCAGTTCAAAGGAAAATTCTAATTCTAGGAAGTATGAAAATGAAAAAATGAAATAAAAGAAAAATCAAACTCCCCTTTATTCTGGTGGACGGAGCCTATCAAGCAGTAGCCTCCACCGTGGTAGTGGAGGAAAATGGGTGGCCGAGAGTGTTGGAACTCCCCCACACTTGAACTTCACAAAATTTTGCTCTGGTGGCCTCAGGCGATTCAGGTTCAAGAGCCATTCAAGGGATGGAGTGCTTTTAATTAAAGTCAGATCATCTCCTCCTTGATGCCCTTCAGAAGTCCTTCCAGGAGGCTGAAGTCTGTTCAGTTGGAGTACCCACTCCTGAAGTCTTCTGGACCCTGCAAAAACATGTAATACCTCTCTCAAGCGTTCAGGGTCAGAAAGAAATGATATAAGTTCAGTTTCTGCATGAAATAAATCCAAATCTGCATCATGTCCAATTAAATCAATTTGTGGTGCCTCAATAAAATTTTCATGATTATTTCCTATAAAATTTGCATCCAGATACTCATCACATGTAAAGAAATCAATTTCTGGCTCATCAATAGAAATTTCACAATTATTTTCAATCAAGGGTATATCAAGTAATGTGTCACAGCCAATCAAATCAATATCAGGTATCTCCAAAAGTCTTTCACATTCATTCTCAGCATATGAAATAGCAAGAGATTCATCAAAATAAATAACATCAATTTCAGGCACTTCTAAAAAATTTTCACTATCCATATCCACAAAAGATGTATTAAGTGATTCATCATAAAAAACTACATCAATTA
This sequence comes from Boesenbergia rotunda, assembly GCA_024364735.1. Taxonomy (NCBI): domain Eukaryota; kingdom Viridiplantae; phylum Streptophyta; class Magnoliopsida; order Zingiberales; family Zingiberaceae; genus Boesenbergia; species Boesenbergia rotunda. Next base: position 188,241 of record JAGFNQ010008267.1, on the reverse strand, counting down.
TGGGTGCCTCTAAAATTATTTCACTATCCATAGCAAGAGATGTATCGAGTAATGCAGTACGATCAATAAAATCAATGTTTGGTACCTCTATTGGATTTTCACAAAAAATCTCTACACAAGGTATATCAATAAATACATCAGAATCAATAAAGTCATCCCTAGGTACCTCACTGCATTTTTCTGAAGAAAGAGGAGAAATACTTACCTGAGCGTGCTGGATAATACTTGAAGGGTCTATAATAGTAGCTGTATCTCTGGTCTCCTCCTGGTTATGTTCAAGCTCCTCTTCAGCCTCAGGCTCTGGTGGACAATCAACTGGTGATCCTTGGGTGCTTGCTTCCACCAAGCAAGTCCCTACACTTTCTGGTTCATTCTCTAAATCTTGTGGTGGTCCCTGGGGCTTAGTGCAATCCCCTACACCTATGGAATCATCCTCTATGCAAGTTTCCTCTGTGATATCTGCAACAACAGTGTCAGAAAAATTAGGACCATCAATAATGCTATTATCAGAAAATAAAAGTCTAGAATGGTCCTGTGGAGCTTCAGTTTCTTCTTCTGGAGCTGAAAAATTTGAAAATGAATTTTGAGTAGGAATCTCCAGAGGAATGTATGCTCTAGGTGCCCAGACTTTGATGAGTACATCATCTTCTTCTTCTTCTATCAAATGTGCAAGATTACTTGAAGAAGGACTTGGCCATGCGCTAGGGTCACCTTGAACTTGCATTTGATTCACTTGACTAGCAATTTGTCCAACGCCTCTTTCGATGTCTTGAAGCCTTTGCTGCTGTTGATGATATTGTACAACTAGTTGATAAATCTCCTCCATTCTTTGTAGTTGAGCCTCATTCTCATTAAGATTCTCAAAGCCTCCTTGGTTAGCATAGCTCCTTGACTGATTTTGAAAGGATGAAGTAGGTTGAAAATTTTGAGCTTGCTGTGATCCTTGAAAACCCTGCTGTTGGGGCTGATTAAAGGACTGATTAGAGGGCTGATATACTGGAAAATTTTGCTGGGAAATGTAGCCCTGAAAGTTCTGATTTTGGTGTGGAAAATTTTGATTCGAGGGCTGTGTGGGCTGATATTCTTGGCAACTATCAGAGGTTATGGAGAACAGATATTCTTGGAAATTCTGAAAATTGCTGGAATTTGGCTGAAATTGTTGGAATTGTTGTGGTTGCTCAAATTGTGGTTGTGGTGGCTGAAAAAACTGATTTGGTTGCTGATTGAATGGTTGGTTCTGCTGAAACTGTGGACACGGCTGCTGATAAGTGGATGAAAACATTTTGAACCTGCACCCCTGTCACAAAACAACCAAGAAAAATGGCAGCAACCGTATATAAAAGATAAAGCAATCAGAACGAAATCAAAATATAGAATTATCAAGCACCACTACATTCCCCGGCAACGGCGCCAAAAATTTGATCGGGCCCAAATATACTAATTAAAGTTGTCACGAAATGTATGGGCTCATCAAATTTAAATATCAATCAAATGCTGGAAGCTGGAAACCCTTTTTACAATCAAAATCTGAAAATGTAATATAGGGGCCACAGGTCGTATTTTTCTCGGGGACTAGTCGCCGTTGTTTGATTAGCGCTTGTATTTAGGTGTCGTTTGTGTTTTCGGGTTTCAAATCAAAATTTGGGTTTTGGGTTGCAATTGGAAATAAAAACTCAATGAAAAGGCAAGGAGAACTTAATCATGAACTAACAGGAAATTGCAAATTATAACTCATCATCTAAGCACTTAAACAATTCTTTTGGATGCAAAATAAATGGCAATCAACAAAGCAACTGCTGATCCATTCAAGACTGATCGATTTATGAACTTTCTTGATGCAGAAATGAATTGCAATAGCAAATTGGATGCAAGAATCAGCCAAGGTTTCGGATGCAAGCTGTGCCAATTAGCTTGGCACGCAAGGATGAGCTGCTGCACAAATTGAATTCTGGTTTCAGAACCCAATCTCACTTGCTTCGAGATGAAACAACTGCAGAACTAGTTCAGAGATAGAACTAAGCTAATTTGACACGATTTCAGGAGTGAAATCTGGATGGCAGACTTGAAAACTGGACATGGCAGATTCAGACTTGAAAACAGGTGCAGAAATGAATTCCAAATGCAGAAACTGATGAATGAAAATTGATACACAAGCTGGATTTCAGAAACACACTGAACCAAAGAAAAATTCAGAGATGATACTACATATGAAACACTTGGATCACATAGCTGAATTCGAATGATGAACTAAACTAGAGAATTTTGGAACTAAAATGAAAGCTGCAGAAAAATGATGATACGCACAGGGTACTGAATTTCAGAAACGTGATTGTGCAGAAATTCAGCCCAACAAAACTCATGAACGAAACTACAAAGTAAATCAAACTTCGAGCTATCAAATTAACATACTAAAAGTGCAATAAGCTGAAGCATTCATAAGCTAAAAGGAATTACAAAGAAGGAAGCTGATACGCAGCTGAAAGGTTGATACGCAAACTGTAGAATAAGAAACCAACTGAAATTAAAATCGATCACTACCTAAACAAGCTTCCTACTTACTTAACTGATTGGATTAAACCCTAATTACAGCAGAAACAAGGCATTAAACCAATGTAACGAATCTGAAACGAAATGCAGAAAAGAACAGACAGCAGAAATAAGATTACAGCTAAGAAAACGAGATTAACCAAGCTTCAATCCCTCATTTCAGCTCACAAATCCTTGATGTCACTCAAGGATGAGCTTCCAATTAAGATAGAAACAATCCATACAAGAAACGAAGCATCTGATACAAATTGCAGAAACGAAATAGCAGAAATTGAATTTGCGGCTAACAACTGAAAACTCGCCAATTAAGCTAAACCCTCAATCCAAATCCCTGCTGTCACTCAAGGATGAGCTCGAATTGAAGTGGTCACGCCTTCAAACGAAGAAATTGAAGAAACGATGAAGAAATCGCTAAGCTACTGAAGCAGACGAGTTGCGGCGAGGAAGACGCGACGAAGGAGAAGGCTGGGAAAAATTTCCTTAAGTAATTAAGAATGAACGGCTCTGATTGATTTGATGAAATCCAACGGCTGATCTTGCTCTGATTGAAGCCAAACTTTAATGATGATGATCTGGGGTCAAGATCTGCCTTGTGGTAGCTCGGATCCTCCAGATATGCAACGGATGGTCCAGATCAATTCTATCTGTGAATGGACGCTCTAGAGCCCTCCTTGCTTGATCCAACGGTTGATTTAGCTCCGATTGGGATGAAACCTTCAGATCTTGATCATAGAGCTTGATCAACCCTAACCCTAGCTCGGATTGCTTCAGATCATCCCGGATGGCTCAGATCTAGCCGCTCTTGAATCGGACGGCCCGGATTAATCGTAGGCTTGATAATTCGATCCGGTTCACATCCGACTCAAGTTTGACCCAGTATACCCTAGGTCCAGGATCCTTTCATGCCTACAAAAATATATCAGAAAATTAGTGGCCAAATAATCCAAAAATATGTAATTTTGCAATTAAGTCCAAAATAATAGAAAATCCTAAAACCTAGGGTAAAATCATAATTAAACAATAAAAACATGGATCAAACATGGATTTTAGCACTTAAAATAATCAATAAAATGGTGCTTATCACCAGTCGACTGCCAAAACTCACAGTTGGTTCTGGACCCTGTACCAGTCGACTGCCATTCTGGGAGTCGACTGGTAAGTCACCAGAATTCGAACGTTGGGGATGTTAACGGTCGAATCTGAGTGGTCGCAGTCGACTGCCCTAGGACCAGTCGACTGCCAGCGGGTTTTCCAGCCTGAGTTCTATTTAAAGAGAACTTGGTTAGGGCTGGTTTTCTTGACGAATCTTGTCTTAGTTAAAGGCAAGATAGTAGTCTTTGTGCTCAGAGGTTTGCTTGGTGGTGTGGCGAGGTTTCTCCACCCACAAGGAGCGACGAGGGCTAGCCGGAGGTTATCCGGGGAGTGATCCACCGACGGATTCTTGGATTAGTCACTCAGCCGAGGTGGATACCAAGTAAAATTGGTTTGTTAGCATTGCTTTTATTTTCTGTTACATATTATTATTTCCGTTGCGCTAACAATCTTGTAGAGAAGAACGAACAAACGCTATTCACCCCCCTTCTAGCGTACGGAATCGATCCTAACAATTGGTATCAGAGTGAAGGACCACTCTTGATCGGACTAACCGCCGAGGGAGCACACGCTAGAGGAAGAAGAAAATGGAAGACAAATTTGGGGAAGACATCTACACTCCACCGCCCTACGATCATGAAGACTACGACTTTTGGAGGGCAAGGATCGAAACTTGGTTCGAAATGGAGTGGGCATGTAGAATTGCGCTTGAGGAGCCCTTCGAGATTCCAAAGGATAAGCATGGAAAGAAGCTTAGGCCTAGATATTGGAATCAAGAGCAACAAGATCAAGCCAGGGCGAATAAAAAGGTAATTGATATATTGCTTAACATTTTGCCTACTAATATTTTGAATAGTGTAGGAGCATACGAAAATGCACACGATCTATGGAAAAAGGTAGAAGAAATCCATAAAAACCCTACACGAGATCAATTAGTGGGAGAGGCCGAGGAGGTAAACTCAATAGCCCAAGAAGAGGAGAAAAAGGAAGAAGAATCATCTACCTCCTCAAGTGAAATGGAAGAAGAAAGTGAGTGGTCCTCCACCTTGTCTAGAGAAGAAGAAGTATCAATTTCAAAAATTGAGGGGGAGGAGAGACCCTCAACCGTACCGGATCAAGAGGGGGGATCCACATCATCCAAGATTGAAGAGGAAGTCAACCTAGTCTCTACCTCCACCAAAGCCAAGACCAAGGAGCACATTATCTGCTTTGGTTGCAACGAAAAGGGGCACTACAAGGACAAGTGCCCAAAAGGTAAAAAGGAGGTAAAATCTACACTCATGTCATGTTCTTTTAAATCTAACATGAGTTGTAGGAATGGAGGAGCCCAAGAAAAGAAAAAGAAAATCCGATGCTTCACATGTGGAGAGCTAGGGCACTACCACACCAAGTGCCCTAGAAAAGGAGAATTAAAGAAGATGAAAAATTTGAGAAGATGGGAGAAGGAGGAGAGAAAGAGAAGAAGCTTCCATCAAAGGGGAACTTCAAGGGTAAGGGAGGTAATTCCTAACCCTAGATTGAAATGTAATGCAATTTCAAGTTCCTTAATGCATGATAAAAATAGAATTAATCATTCATCCATGCATGCTAACATTCATGAAAAATGCTTAATGGTGCATAATTTTGGTTTCAAATATAATGATAGGACTAGGGTTAACAAGGTAGATCAAAATCCTAGGAAGAGCATGCATAATGATAGACCCAATACCTCTAGATTTAAAGATCATGACACTAATCCCAAGATTGGAAGGAATGTGCCTAGAAAGGAGGTTGGGCCTAGGAATGTCCAAGGTGGACATATAGGTTCTAGGGTTAGAACTCTAGAAAGGGAAAATCAAGCCTTGAGGGCAAGGCTTGATGTAGCGGCCCCGCCTCTATGGTCCCCGCAGGCAACCCTCTAGGCCGGCGACCCTACAGTCTTCCCACCCCTGGCAGTGGGTTTTTGCCTTCCCCAGGATTCGAACTCTAGACCTCCAGGCTAAGTACTAAAGTTTATGAATCCTGGTACCAATTGAGCTGTAGCTCAATTGGTACCAGGATTCATAAACTTTAGTACTTAGCCTGGAGGTCTAGAGTTCGAATCCTGGGGAAGGCAAAAACCCACTGCCAGGGGTGGGAAGACCGTAGGGTCGCCGGCCTAGAGGGTTGCCTGCGGGGACCATAGAGGCGGGGCCGCTACATAAAAAGGCGCCTTTTTATGTAGCGGCCCCGCCTCTATGGTCCCCGCAGGCAACCCTCTAGGCCGGCGACCCTACGGTCTTCCCACCCCTGGCAGTGGGTTTTTGCCTTCCCCAGGATTCGAACCCTTGACCTCCAGGACAAGTACAATAGTTCCTGAATCCTGGTACCTAGTGAGTAACGACACGGTTGTTGGTCGTCGACATCGGTTGTTGGTCGACGACATAGTTGGGCCGCCAAATGTAGATTTGGCCGCCAGGTTGTTAGGCCTACGGGCCAGGTGTTGGGCCTACGGGCCAAGTTGTTGGGCCGCCAAATGTTGATTTGGCCGCTAATGGGTTGAGGGACCGTGTCGTTACAATAAAAGGCACCTTTTTATTGTAACGACACGGTCTCTCAACCCCTTTGGCGGTCAAATCAACATTTGGCGGCCCAACAACCTGGCCCCTAGGGCCCAACAACCTGGCGGCCAAATCAACATTTGGCGGCCCAACTATGTCGTCGACCAACAACCGATGTCGACGACCAACAACCGTGTCGTTACTCACGAGGACTTCCCACCCCTGGCCAGTGGATTTTTGCCTTTCTCAGGATTCGAACTCTAGACCTCCAGGATAAGTACTAGAGTTTATGAATCCTGATACCAATTGAGCTATGGCTCAATTGGTATCAGGATTCATAAACTCTAGTACTTATCCTGGAGGTCTAGAGTTCGAATCCTGAGAAAGGCAAAAATCCACTGGCCAGGGGTGGGAAGTCCTCGTGAGTAACGACACGGTTGTTGGTCGTCGACATCGGTTGTTGGTCGACGACATAGTTGGGCCGCCAAATGTTGATTTGGCCGCCAGGTTGTTGGGCCCGAGGGGCCAGGTTGTTGGGCCGCCAAATGTTGATTTGACCGCCAAAGGGGTTGAGAGACCGTGTCGTTACAATAAAAAGGCGCCTTTTTATTGTAACGACCCGGCCCCTCGGCCCCTTGGGCTGCCAAATCTCTCATTTGGCAGCCCCTCTAGGCGACCCTCGGCCCCTTGAGCGGCCAAATCTCTCATTTGGCGGCCCCTCTAGGCGACCCTCGGCCGTGCCGTTACTCACTAGGACTTCCCACCCCTGGCCAGTGGATTTTTGCCTTTCTCAGGATTCGAACTCTAGACCTCCAGGATAAGTACTAGAGTTTATGAATCCTGATACCAATTGAGCTACAACTCAATTGGTATCAGGATTCATAAACTCTAGTACTTATCCTGGAGGTCTAGAGTTCGAATCCTGAGAAAGACAAAAATCTACTGGCCAGGGATGGGAAGTCCTAGTGAGTAACGGCACGGCCGAGGGTCGCCTAGAGGGGCCACCAAATGAGAGATTTGGCCGCCCAAGGGGCCGAGGGTCGCCTAGAGGGGCCGCCAAATGAGAGATTTGGTAGCCCAAGGGGCCGAGGGGCCGAGGGGCCGGGTCGTTACACTTGATACATTAGAAAAGGCCCTAGAAAGATTCAGGGTTGGATCTAAGGGCTTAGACATGGTGTTGGGTAGTTTAAAACCCAACTATGATAGATCGGGTTAAAGATACCGGTCTAAGACCTCCAAGGAAAATGGAAAGAAATATGCTGGGAAAGCATATAATGGCAAGAAGGGTAAGTTTAAGGATGTCAAGTGGGTGCATCAAAAGGTAGAAAGGGTGACTTGACCAAGGACAAGGTGTCCAAGGTTAAGAAGGTCTATTTTGTAGGCCAAGAATCACCGGAGGCTCACTGGTGTGGTCTAATATGGGTTGAGTCATCTAGTGAGGTGGCTAAGGCTCAGAGCTCAGGGTGAGCTCTAGGAGTCTCTGGGGTCCATGGTAGATGGATCTCAAGAGTTTTTCTCCTAGGAAATTAGGTAAAATGTGTCAAAAGGGATTTGAAGACTTGGGTAAGTCTTAACCCTAGGTTTTGGCACATTCAAAAGAGGATTTAAGGAGAAAAAGATGAAAATAGGGTGATATTTGATAAAATTAAGGTTTAATGGGAAAATACCATATAATTAAATGCTCAGAATGTATTATGGTCAGAAATAAGAAGATACATCAAGGAGAAGCCCAAATTAAAACTTTTGGAGGAGTTAAAATGATACAAGTTAGGTAGAGTTGGATTTCGTGCTAATCATGGGATCCGGAGTACATTTGTTTGGAAATGTATTTTTCCAAGTAGACATTGGCCCCACAAATCTCCCCGCGAAATTTCATAATTTCTGGAGATTTGTAGAATTATCTAGGCATTACTGAAGTTGGGCTGAAAAACCTACAATTCAAGTATCAGTCGACTGCCTGATCAGAGCTCAAAAATATTCTGTGAGTTTTCGAAGTCGACTGCCCCAAGGCAGTCGACTGATTCATTAGGATAAGTTAGAAATGACATATTAGATAATCAGAAATTGCAAGATTGAAATCATAGGAAAGTATCATGCTATCGTGTGGGATTTTATGTCATGATTGGATATTATATGGTTTGAAAGTCATTAGATGATATTTGTAAAATACGGTTCAAAATATATATATATATATATATGTAAATATATAAAATCGCCATAAATAGGAATTAAAAATTTAAAATAATTAGAGGGAAAAGTTTGGAATAATTTTCTTAGATTTTTGGAAAGGGTTGCGGGATTAATTGGGCACATAATAGATTTGTCAAGAATTAATTGAGGAAAGATTATTTCCTAATATGTATAGATAGTCATTTAATTATTGCGTGCCCTAAGTTTTCCCTCGCCGACCCACTCCTTTCCTTTACTCCTCTTTGCGTGCCGCAGCCACAGCCAGCCGCCAACCTGACTCTCTCTTCTTCCCCATTGCGCACGCGAAGCTCTGACTCCGACTCCCTCTCTGCTCCATCTCCACACGAGCCCTAGTCGCGGTCAGTCGCCTGCCCCTTCTTCTTCTTCTCTCCGCTCGGGCGCAACCACCCTACGCCTGCCCTAGTCGCAAGCGCGGATTCCCCGCCCCTCGCGTACCCGAGTTGCTGCGCCGCCCTTCCTCCTTCGTTCTTCTCCTTCCTTCTCCTTCGCGCGCCCTAGGCCACGCAAGCCCTAGGTAAGGTTTCCGGGTTGTTTTCGCATATGGATTTGGTGATATTGCTCGACCCTGGGATTGAGTATGGGTTCAGCAGAGAAGGTCTTTAATGGTGTTTTCTTTTCGAGATTGCAGATTTCCTTAGGTCTGAACCTTACTGCGATTGGATCCCAGGAGGCTTATGAGCACGGGAGCATCTCAGGTAAGAAGCATCATCTAGGTTTAGTATTGGATGTGTGTTTTGTGGGTGGAGTCTTTAGGGATTTTGGATTGGAAACAGGGACTTAGCACCAATTGGAGGATTCCCTGCCATGAGCTTTTAGAAAGAATGGTGGTTTTGATTTGTTCTGGGAAGCCATGTCATGAGCTATTATTGGTTGTGTACCTCTGTGGGGGCATATTATCAAGTTCAGTAGAGATAATTGGAGTTGGTTTTCTTTGTTCTTATTGTTGCCGTGAACCCCAGATTTGGGTGATGGGTTGCTAGGATTTGGATGGTTGTTGTGTATGGCTTGACTCGAAATTTTTGGATGTTCATGCCGAGAGATTCATCGTTGGGTTCTTTGACATTCTATCTTCATGTACAGACCTGTAGGAGTTGGGTTTGGCTTTTGGTGTTTAGTAATATAAATTGTTGAGGAATAAAGTAGGCTTAGCAATGGGAGTTCTGCCGTGAGCCATGGAGTGTATGGTGGTTGTTCCCTTAGGAGGGTATCTCATTAGGGCTTGATCTTAATGTTGTGTGGTAATTAATTTAGCTATTTTATTTCTTGTATTGATACAGGGCGTTGATTCAGACTCGTTTCGGGTGATCGTGAGTTGTATTTGGATACGCTCTACATTTTAAGGCGGGTACCCTTTGACCTATCTTTTAGATATTGTCATATTGCTATGCATAGTTTGTTATATATAACAGTAAGATTGTATGCTATATCTGCCTTAGTATACCTGTATTTGATACATGCTGTTTATGCTTGAGGTTATCTCCCGTTTAGATTCATACAGTCTCATTTGATGTCTTATGTACATATATGTGCATAGAGGTAGTGATATGCCCTTTTTCTTTCATTTGACATTTATGGATCACTAGGTACCTTGTCATTATACCTAGTAGGTTACTTGTATCCCATGATATAGGATTCAGACTTATACCTAGCACCTTGAGGTGTTAGTTGAGGACTTGGTGGGTGTTATATGTGCTTGGGTCATGCACCATCCTTGCATTATTTCATGCTGACGATCATCGGCTCCTATGTAGTCTGAGCCCGTCGTCAGTTACATGAGGATATGCACACACATCCACTCATGGGTAGTGGTTACCATAGAGTGTGTGCATTTGCCCTGTATTGCTCCGTTCGGCCACTATTTGGATGGTGGGTCCGGGCGTGGTAGCAGCCAGGGATCCCTTCCCGTACTGAGCCACGAGGAGATGAGAGCTTGACTCCCCCATTGCTTGGGGTAGGAGCGGAGTCTCCACCAGCATCCTGTCCACCCGGTCACTCAGGAGCAGTGATGACAGGGTGCGTACAGTTGTCATAGCTCTACCCTCTCTTTACGTCACCTATGACAGGTGTATGATGATCTGACTGGTGTCAGAGGTGACACATGTCATTGCACCATGTGCATATTTTGCATCGTGCATTATTTGCTGCATTTGATTTCTGCACTTGATTGACATGCATATATTGGAGATTTGTCTACTTTGGATATATGTTATTCTTGTTCCATAGGGATTGATTTCACCCCCTTTCTGCAGGATAGATGGATTCGGGTATGTACCTGTATTTAGTATCTTCAGTATACCTTTCCGTTTGGTTATATGAGACTGTATTAGCGTAGACCCTTATTGTTATTGTAACGTACTATGCATATCTGCTGGGTATCCGCTGAGCTTATGGACTCACACCGTTGCCATTACATTTTGATTTCAGGTTGATATCTGCCAGGAGGGTCCGAGTCGCCAGTCCCGTGCTTGCTACTGAATTGGTTTATGCATATTTCTGTTTTTAGACCATGTTATGTTTTATTCCGTTGCATTGGATTTTTCGTGAACTTGTAGTACTTGTCTTATTTATGGGATTGTACTTTTGAGTCTTATGTTGGACTAGTGTGTGGTTTTGCTGCATTCCTGCCCCCTGGCAGCTCAGGTAAGTTCGGGTTTTGGTTTTAACACTATATTGCCTTATATATATGTTGTCTGATTAGATTTGAGGCCTGAGGCCCATATAAACTGCGTGGTTGTGATATATATATTGTGTGTATGTGTAAATTGTCCGCCGGACAGGGGAGGTGCTGTCCGATTTTCTATTGGATCAGCGGCTCCTAGGTCTCGGGGCGTGACAATATTGAACAATAAGTTTTGGTGAATGAAACGATATGAAAGTTCTCCATAGGTATCTAGGATTAAGGGATCAAGAAGACAATTCCATGTGTAAATTGATATTGGTTAGAGTTGACAAACACATGGAATTAGATATAAATTTCCAAATTGATACAAATGCCAAACCTTTTAGGAAATTAGATCGTATCAAAGTCAAGCACACTTGATATATTCATGAATCATACTCTTCTAGGATAGGGTATATCCTAGCAAGTGTGTTTGCAAACCTTTAGAGTGTTTAAGGTTGTGATAAGTTCTTTTTGGCACTAAGAGAAAGGTTGCTTGGGAGCAAGCCTTTAATGGTGTCCAAAGGGGAAAGAACTTGGTTGTTAGGTTAGGTAGAACCTAGTTTGAGTCTATGGTGTTAAGTTGGGTAGAACTTCACCTAGGAAAAATAAAAATTGGGAGAAGGCAAAGGTTGAGGGGGAGGTTACCTCCTTGTTTGCCTTGATTTTCATAGGAAAACTTTTGAGTTTTGTGTCCAACATGGGAACCGTGATAGATACATGGTGGAATGTATTTTTCCCAAGTAGGTATGGGTACCACAAAGTTCTCCATGAAATTTGGGAATTTTTGGAGAATTGTGGAATTTCTGACGCATTTCTGAATTTGGCCAGAAAAGTCTGATATTCATAGTATCAATCGACTGCCCAGGGCTGATTTGTGTATCAGCAGCTGGTTTTAAGTCCAAATGATAGGAAACAAGTGTATGGGGGTTTAGTACACTGTGTTTAGGATCATTAGGGATTAAAAGAACCAATAATTAGAATATTATTGGGGTCTTTTTGATGTATGGCAAAGGGGGAGAAGTTTGAGTTTAAGTTGGGAAACCAAACTTACCTTTGCAAGAAACCCTAGGTTTAGGGGGAGCTGAGTTTAAAGGGGAGCATGGTTGCTCCATTCTTGGCGTAAGGGGAACCTTGGAGAGGTTCTTAAAAAGCCTTTGTAAGTCCAGTGTAGGGGAAGCTTTGGAAAAGATTTAAAAACCCCATTTTGTGGAAAATTCCTAACTTTGGGAAGTTAGGTGTAGAAAATTCCTAGCTTGGAGGGCTAGCGTGGAGGGTTAGGTACGGAAAATTCCTAACCTGGAGGGTTAGGGGCAGGATGCCTTAGGATAGGATCCATGTATGCATTGCATATGCATTTATTTAGCATTATTCTTGCTATCTATTACTCTTTGTTTTCCCTGACTTAAACGTATTGCCAAACATCAAAAAGGGGGAGATTGTTGAGGCAATCTATGATCCGGAGTGATCATATGTTTTGATGTTTGGGCAAAGGGTTTAAGTTAGACTTTCTCTTGTGTACTAATATGTGTATGTGAGTGTGCAGGTTGTACAGGTTTACACATATTGACTTGGCTGGACAGCTTTGGTATGGTGAAAGGTTGCATGGAGACAAGCTGGAGGCTTGTGTGCACCCGAGAGACCTGATATAGCAGGGATGATGAGCCGAGGTGCGCGGACTTCGAGGCGTACGTGAAGGATGGCATGGAGACAAGCTGGAGGCTGTATGCATCCAAGGGACGAGGGCCGAAGATGAAGATGGCGCGAAGGCAATAGTCAAGCTGCTGGTGAAGAGTCAGTTGAGGCAAGGGACAAGAGTCGAGGGAGGAGGACTCCAAGGGCAAGCCAGGAAGTGGACTTCAAAGGGCACACGTGAAGGGTGACATGGAGGCAAGTCGAGGACTTGCGTGCGCATCCAAGGGACGATAGCCGGTGAAAGAGGACTTCAAGGGGCAATCCAAAGGAGAGGACCTGAAGGCACGCGTGGAGGAGGGTCAAGAGAGTGAGTGGGAGTGCTGTTGTAAGCTGGGCAGTCGACTGGGGGTTGTCCAGTCGACTGCCAAAACTCACAGTAGGTTCTGGACCCTGTACCAGTCGACTGCCATTCTGGCAGTCGACTGGTAAGTCACCAGAATTCGAACGTTGGGGCTGTCAATGTTCAAATCTGAGTGGTGGCAGTCGACTGCCCTGGGACCAGTCGACTGCCAGCGGGTTTTCCAACCCGAGTTCTATTTAAAGAGAACTCGGTTAGGGTTGGGTTTCTTGACGAATCTTGTCTTAGTTAAAGGCAAGATAGTAGTCTTTGTGCTCAGAGGTTTGCTTGGTGGTGTGGCGAGGTTTCTCCACCCACAAGGAGCGACGAGGGCTAGCCGGAGGTTATTTGGGCAGTGATCCACCGACGGATTCTTGGATTAGTCACCCGGCCGGGGGGGATACCAAGTAAAATCGGTTTGTTAGCATTGTTTTTATTTTCCGTTACATATTATTATTTCCGCTGCGCTAACAATCTTGTAGAGAAGAACGAACAAACGCTATTCACCCCCCCCTCTAGCGTACAAATCGATGCTAATATAACCTCCTTTCTAGGCACATTCATTCCCTTCTTGGGATTAGTGTCATGATCCTTAGATACAAAGGTCCTAGGTCTATCATGATGCATGCTTTTCTTAGATTTTTGGTTCACCTTGTTACTCCTAGTCCTATCATTGTATCTAAATCCAAAGTTATACACCATTAAGCATTTTTCACTAAAACTAGCATGCATGGAGGGATGATTTGTCCTATTTTTAACATTCATGGAGGAACTAGAATTTGAGTTCCATTTAAATCTAGAGTTAGGGATTACCTCCCTTACCCTTGTAGTCTCACCTTGATGTGATCTTTGCTTCTTCTTTTCCTCCTTCTCCCATCTTCTCAGATGCTCCATTTTCTTTAATTCTCCTTTTCTAGGGCACTTGGTGTGGTAGTGCCCTAGCTCTCCACACGTGAAGAATCGGATTTTCTTTTTCTTTTCTTGAGCTCCTCCATTCCTACAACTCATGTTAGGTTTAAAAGAACTTGAAATGAGTGTAGATTTTACCTCCTTTTTACCTTTCGGGCACTTGTCCTTGTAGTGCCCCTTTTCATTTCACCCAAAGCATGTGATATGGCCCTTGGCTCTTGCTTTGGTGGAGGTAGAGGCTAGGTTGACTTCCTCTTCAACCTTGGATGAAGAAGATACTTCCTCTTGTTCTTGTGTAGATGAGGATCTCTCCTCCCCCTCAATCCTTGAGGTGGATGCCCTCTCACTCTCTTCTTCCACTTCTTGAACCAATGAATTGATCTTGTTGGGCACTTGAATTTGTGTAGGATTTTCATGATATTCTTTGACTTTAATCCATAATTCATGTGCATCTCTATATTCACCTACACAACTCAAAATGTTATTAGGCAACACATTTTTTAAAATACCAATTACCTTCTCATTGGCCCGAAATTGTTCTTGTTGCTCTTTGTCCCAATATCTAGGACGAAGCCTCTTTCCGTGCTTGTCCTTTGGAACATTGAATGGCTCTTCAAGCGCAATTCAACATTCTCATTCCATTGCGAACCACCTTTCCAATCTTGCATTCCAATAGCTGAAATCCTCATGGTCGTAGGCCGGTGGAGTGTAGATGTCGTCCCCAAATTTTTCTTCCATATTCTTCTTCCTCTAGCGTGTGCTCCCTCGGCGGTTAGTCTGATCAAGAGCGGTCCTTCACTCTGATACCAACTGATAGATCGACTTGGTGTGCTAGAGGGGGATGAATAGCAATTCTCGAACCCCTTTTTTCCTGTACGATTAGTTGCACAGCGGAATATACAATAAAACAATAAGAAAATCACTAACCAATGCTAACACGGACGATTTACTTGGTATCCACCCCGGATGGGTGACTAATCCAAGAATTCGTCGGTGGATCAATCCCCGGATAACCTCCGGCTAACTCTGTCGCTCCTTGTGGGTTGAGAAACCTCGCCACAATCTCAATCAAAGCTCTGAGCACAAAGACTACTATCTTGCCTTTAACCAAGACAAAATTCGTCAAGAATCTCAGCCACCACGAAGTCCTCTTTAAATAGGACTCGGGCTGAAACCCTCGCCACTAGTCAACTGCCAATTTACTAGTCGACTAGTCTAGCCATAATTGCTAGCCAACGGCTAGCTCAACGGCTATATTTCGGGGATACCACTCGACTGCCATTTTATCAGTCGACTGGTCGAGCCCCGAAATCATTCTGTGAGTTTTACCAGTCGACTGCCTCGTAGGCAGTCGACTGCCCCACTCACACACCTAGGGTTTCCCTTCCCGAGTACACTTCACCCAGCACTCAGACCCTAGGACTTTCCCGAGTACAATCACACAGCACTCGTACCCTCACAACTCGACTGACTCCTCATCTGCAGCCTCGACTATTGCCTTCGCGCCCTCTTCATCGTCGACTCCCGTCCCTCGGATGCACGCAAGCCTCCAGCTTACCTCCATGTCATCCTTCACGCATGCCTCAAAGTCTGCGACCATCAGCTCATCGTCCCTGCTGTAACGCCCGTCCTTATATCTACCCTTAAGGCGGGGTTACGGGTCCATACATTCATATTATACAATCATGTGTAGCATGTATATCCAAATGAAACAGTTACATACAAGAAATGTAGTAGACATGCCTATTGAAGACTAATTTACCAAGCATGGTTTTTCTTTTCTTTTATATCTACATGCATGTACAACCTAATAGGAAGATCATGTAACACACTAAAGCATGGAACAAACATGGTTTGAACAAGATACAACATAGGAATATAGCAAAAGTTATCTAGTCCTAGATACATGCAAAGGAAACATTCATAAGAACAGAAAATAGTAATTACCTAGTATTTTCCTTAGCATGCATTCTACAACATTTAAACATTAATGATAGTATTATCTAGCATACTTCAGGTTCCATACCACTAACTCAATCACAGTAGAGTAGTCATGATCATCACCCATTCAGAGTATAGCAATACAATTTCAATAGTAATTATGGGAAGCAGCTTAGATTCTAGACAAAACAAGGTAGATAGAATCTTTGTTCTTTCCCGAGCCATCACCACACACATCCTCCAACCTTCCCTCTGCCTCTTCCTTTAGTTCGAGTATTTCTTACCGCTATCTGCAGCATAAGAAAAATAACAGGAACTAGTAAGCAAAACATGCTTAGTAAGAATCCGGGCCTACTCGCAAAATCCACATCAATACATCATATCATGTACACAGAAGTCAGATAGAATTATCAGCATCATAAGCATCTCATCAAGCATCATAAACATCACATCAATTTATCTCTAAGTACTTTACGGAACAAGATCACATGATGAGAAAATATGTTTTTCAAAAAGTTCCATAATGGTAAGTACTTCAAAATATCATATCATCATCATCTATGGCCCAGTTGTCGTACCACCACATCATGCGCGTTCCCTAATAAATTGGGGTAGCGAGCCACCAATCTAATTAGAGCAGGACCCTTCCGTCCTACCAATGCCATGACCTTAACATGCTCATTGGATTTGTTTAACGACCCCCTTCCGAGTCGGGTACACAACTTTCAAAGTAAAGTAATTTATCATGCAATTACTCATATATGTATATGCCTAAAGGTACTCTTTAATCACTTCTCAAGGGACACACCACACATTCGGGTGCTCTTGATCCCCTAGGGACACACCACGCATTCGGGTGCTCTTGATCCCAGTTTCAATAGAGTATCTCTTTTAAGCATATTATCAACCACATCATGTTCATATCATCAAGGTGCCCCATGGGCTATAAGGCATGCTTTTATACCTAACAAGATAGGTCACATACACTATACTCATATCATATAATTAATAGCATGCTTCATGATTTCATCAAGTACTTCCCAACCCTAGGACTAGGGTTGGCCGAAAGTCACATGTAAGGGAATTTCCTTTTTTTTTCATCCAATTAAAGCATTCATTCAAGCATTTCTACAAACACCTCAAGTACACTTCATGCTAACAATTGAACCATGGTTTAAGCCTCAAGTGGGGTTAGCATCCACTAACCCTAAATTACAAGGGTTTGGCCGAAACCTTGTAGGGTGTCAAACCCTAATTTTGTCCTTCCAAAAATTTGGAAACATCACCTATGAGTATACCCTAGGTCTTAAGGGTTGTTTTCATGTATTGAAAAATTCCCTCACTCATTCCTTAGGGTGTGGCCGAAACCCCTTAAAGGACAAAACCCTAGTTTTTTTGTTCTTGACACCATGAAGGAAATCCATCTACATGTATACCCTAAGTCTTAAGGCCTTCCCATGCATCAAAGTTGGATCAAAACCTTCTCTTGGACCCCTTACATGAGTTGGCCGAAACTTCCACTAGGGAAGTTCTTGTGATTTTTCAAAAGAATGAATCTAACATACATTCGATAACAATTATGCCACAGGCGAGAGGATACTTACATCCTAGCGCTGGAAATTTCTTTAAACCGTAGGGTACCCTACACTTGGAGGGTATGTGAAGATCTTCTTTTCTTCCAACTTTTCTCTAAGAGTTCCTTGGTCTTGGTACTTGGCTTTCCCCTTGTAGTTGCCCTAGGGTTAGAACCCTTGGATGTTGGTTTCGAAAATGGCAAAGGGAAGAGGGCTAGGCTCGGCAAGAAGAAGAAAGGAGGAAGAAAAATAAAGTAACTTCCTCTAACTTCCTTCTCTTAATCCTATTTATACACCTCTTGTGAAGAAGCATGTCTCTTCACTCTTACGCACTTAACAAGCACGTTCCTTTCTCCTTCTACATGAAATATTGCTTGGTTCATTGGTTATGACATGGTGAGTGCAACTAGGAGG
This sequence comes from Boesenbergia rotunda, assembly GCA_024364735.1. Lineage (NCBI taxonomy): Eukaryota > Viridiplantae > Streptophyta > Magnoliopsida > Zingiberales > Zingiberaceae > Boesenbergia > Boesenbergia rotunda. Next base: position 170,343 of record JAGFNQ010008267.1, on the reverse strand, counting down.
TCCAAGGTTCAATCCTTGCTTCCTCCACTTTGCACTTTCTTTTTAGCACCATTCATTTCCAAGCCCAATAAACCAAGCCCATCATGAAATTTCATAATATGAATATTATTTTATGAATTCAGAATATTTCATAATATTCCAAAAATATTATTTCATAATATTTTTAATATTCCATATTCATGAATATAATATTTCATGCTAATATTTCATGATAATAATATTTCATGAATATAATATTTCATGCATTCATAACATTTCCTGGCATGTGATTGCATGAAATTCATATCATTTTATTATAACCATTTTCATACATTGTCATGATTTTACATTGACAAATTTGGGGTGTTACAATCCTCCCCCTCTTATAGAAAGTTCGTCCCGAACTTTAAAATAGTTCCGGATACTTTGATCGCATCGTATCTTCCTGTTCCCAGGTGGCTTCTTCGAACTGCTCGTTCCGCCACAGAACCTTTACTAAGGATATTTCCTTGTTCCTTAGTCTTTTAACTTCCCGATCGAGGATCTGGATCGGTCGGCGTTCGGAACTAAGACTCTCTTGTTCTTGCACTGGTGGGGGTTCTATCATTTGACTCGCATCAGGGATACACTTCTTGAGCATCGACACATGGAAGACGTTGTGGATAGCCGCCATTTCTGGCGGTAGCTCCAGCTCGTAGGCCACCTTGCCTACTCGTCTCAAAATCTGATAGGGTCCCACGTATCGTGGACTCAGTTTCCCCTTCTTTCCGAATCTCATCACCCCTTTCATAGGGGCTACCTTCAAGAACACCGAATCCCCAACCTCGAACTCAAGCGGTCTGCGTCGCTTATCAGCGTAGCTCTTTTGCCGACTCTGAGCAGTCTCTATCCTCTGGCGATATTCTTTATGGCCTGAGTGGTCTCATCAATAATATCAGTCTGGAGTCCCATCTCCCTCTTTTCACCACTCTCATGCCAACATAAAGGAGATCTGCATTTTCTTCCGTACAATGCTTCGTACGGTGCCATCCCGATAGTAGCCTGATAACTGTTGTTGTAAGCAAACTCTGCCAGGCTCAGGTATCGACACCAGCTTCCCTTGAAGTCCAAGGTGCAAGCTCGCAACATATCTTCTAATATCTGGTTTACTCGTTCAGTCTGCCCGTCAGTCTAGGGGTGAAAGGCTGTACTGAACTTCAGCTTCGTGCCAAGGGCCTTCTGCACGTGTCCCCAAAAATCAGAAGTAAATCGACCATCTCGGTCAGAGACGATGGTCTTGGGAACCCCGTGTAGTCGGACAATCTCCTTGACGTACAGTTGAGCCAACTGCTCAACTGAATAAGTCATTCTGATAGCCAGAAAATGCGCGGACTTGGTCAGCCGGTCCACAATCACCCATATACTATCATATCCATTCGTAGGTCCGAGGCAGCCCGGATATGAAATCCATAGATATGTCCTCCCATTTCCACTCGGGAATAGGTAGAGGCTGCAAAACTCCCCCAGGTCTCTGGTGTTCTGCTTTGACCCTCTGGCAGGTCAAACACATGCTAATATAATGGGCTACATCTTTCTTCATGCCGGACCACCAAAATTTGCCCTTCAGATCTTGATACATCTTGGTAGACCCAGGATGCATCGCATAAGGTGTTCCGTGAGCTTCTTCGAGTATCCTCATCCGTAAGTCGGAGTCGTCGGGAACGCATAATCGATCCCGGAGATATAAAACTCCACTATCGGAAATCCGGAATCCCTCGTCCTTGCCTTCAAGAATTTCTTGCTTGATTCTCCGAAAACTCGGATCAAGATTCTGCTTCTCCAGAATACCATCAAATAATGTCGGCGCAATCTGTAGAGTAGAAAGCTGTCCCGATATAATCTCGATTCCGAAATCCATAATCTCTTTCCCTAAGGTTTGTGACAAAGCCGACAAAGATATTAAAGTAGCACATGATTTTCTACTGAGAGCATCAGCTACCTTGTTGGCTTTTCCCGGATGGTACAAGATCTCACAGTCGTAGTCCTTGACCAACTCGAGCCATCGGCGTTGTCGCATATTCAGGTCTTTCTGGGTAAAGAAATACCGCAGACTCTGGTGATCAGTAAAGACCTTGCACTGAGTGCCATATAAATAATGCCTCCATGTTTTCAGCGCAAAGACCACCGCTGCTAATTCCAAATCATGGGTAGGATAATTCTTTTCATGTTCCTTCAGTTGCCTAGAGGCATAGGCGATTACCTTCCCATTTTGCATAAGTACAGCTCCGAGTCCCAGTTTGGATGCGTCGCTGTACATATCGAAACCTGTATCACTTTCGGGAAGAGTCAATATAGGAGCGCTAGTCAGTCTCCTTTTCAGTTCAGAGAAACTCTTCTCACATTCCTCGGTCCAGGTATATTTCTTATCTTTCTTTGTAAGAGCTGTCATAGGGGCCGCAATCCGAGAGAAATTCTCTACGAATTTTCTGTAGTAACCTGCTAACCCCAGAAAACTTCTGACCTCACTGGCATTCTTGGGTCTGGACCAGTTACTTACGGCCTCAATTTTAATTGGGTCGACCATCACTCCGTCCTTGGAGATAACATGTCCCAAGAATGACACTTGATTCAGCCAGAACTCACATTTAGAAAATTTAGCATACAGTTGTTCTTTCTGAAGAATCTGTAATACTATACCCAGGTGCTCTGCATGCTCTTCAGAAGTCCTCGAATAAATAAGGATGTCGTCGATGAAGACGATCACAAATCTGTCGAGAAATGCCGAGAAAATCCGATTCATAAGATCCATGAATATTGCCGGAGCATTAGTGACTCCAAACGGCATCACTACGAACTCATAATGTCCGTATCTCGTCCGGAAAGCAGTTTTGGGTATGTCCTCATTCTTCACCCGGACTTGGTGATAACCCGACCTCAGATCGATCTTAGAGAAAACCGTAGCTCCCTTTAATTGATCGAACAGGTCATCTATCCTGGGTAGAGGATACCTGTTCTTTATCGTCACATTATTTAATGCCCGATAGTCAATACACATACGCATCGACCCGTCCTTCTTCTTGACGAACAGTACGGGAGCTCCCCAGGGGGAATGACTAGGACGAATAAGTCCCTTGTCGAGAAGCTCTTGTAGCTGTCCTTGCAATTCCTTCAATTCAGTCGGCGCCATCCGGTACGGTGCCTTCGAGATGGGGTTAGTACCAGGAATCAAATCAATAGCAAATTCGACATCTCTTTCAGGTGCTAACCCAGGTAAGTCATCAGGAAATACCTCTGGATAGTTGCATACGACTTCGACGTCTTCTAGCTTCGGGTCCTCTCTAGGACGAGTATCAACCACATGAGCTAGAAATCCAGAACATCCATTCACTAACATTTTTCTTGCCTTCAGAGCCGATAAGAATTTGCCAGTCTTCTTCTTCGGCTCGCCGATAAATTCAAAGAGAATTCCCGTCTCGGGTCGGAAGATAACCCTTCGTTTACGACACTCGATTGAAGCGCCGTATTTATTTAAGAAATCCATGCCCAATATCAGATCATAATCGGCCATATCAAGCACTATGTTCTGGCCTTTATGAAATCCATGCCCAATATCAGATCATAATCGGACATATCAGATCATAATCGGCCATATGTCTGTTGGTCACCCTCATATGGAAGAACTCCTCTAGAAATTCAACCTCGAAATCCTTCCATTTCATTTGATCCACCGATCTTCTGGCCTTTACCCGTTCCCACTACATCCTGGCGTCGCCAGTGAGGCAGACCGAGACACATTTAATTTTCTCATGCTCAGGCCAGTCTAATAATTCCACTGTGCTCTCAACTGTCTTGAGCCAGGCCTGAGCATCCCAGGGCTCGCAGGTGCCCGAGAACTTTTCCGGCTTCAGTCTCTGCCACTGAATCAAATAGGCCTCCTGTCGGGCTCCCTGGGCCGGAGTGTCCGGGGGTGCCTGTGCAGTTGGAGGCTCAGTAGGCATTACATTCTGACTTCCCTGCGGGGTTGTAGTGTTCCCCTGTTGGGTCATCAGAGTGATTATTATCTGCTGTTGTTCAGTGACCTGACGCTGCAGATCTGTGATCACCTGCATCAGGTCAGGTGGGGGTGCTGTCTCGTTACCCCTAGTACTACGCCTTCTAGCCATATCTATCATATAGACAGTAAATGACTACATCAGTCATAATTCTACCTTTACTTGTTATGCAAGTATTACTCATCTTCATATCATGCAAGCATAACTCATCTCATATAGTAGCACTGTACATGAAATAATCTAAGCGAGTTAGGATTTCTTACTTGGAAGCGGCAGGAGGAAGCTTGATGTGTGTGTGATGGAGGGGAAATCTGCTCTGATACCAACTTGTAACGCCCGTCCTTATATCTACCCTTAAGGCGGGGTTACGGGTCCATACATTCATATTATACAATCATGTGTAGCATGTATATCCAAATGAAACAGTTACATACAAGAAATGTAGTAGACATGCCTATTGAAGACTAATTTACCAAGCATGGTTTTTCTTTTCTTTTATATCTACATGCATGTACAACCTAATAGGAAGATCATGTAACACACTAAAGCATGGAACAAACATGGTTTGAACAAGATACAACATAGGAATATAGCAAAAGTTATCTAGTCCTAGATACATGCAAAGGAAACATTCATAAGAACAGAAAATAGTAATTACCTAGTATTTTCCTTAGCATGCATTCTACAACATTTAAACATTAATGATAGTATTATCTAGCATACTTCAGGTTCCATACCACTAACTCAATCACAGTAGAGTAGTCATGATCATCACCCATTCAGAGTATAGCAATACAATTTCAATAGTAATTATGGGAAGCAGCTTAGATTCTAGACAAAACAAGGTAGATAGAATCTTTGTTCTTTCCCGAGCCATCACCACACACATCCTCCAACCTTCCCTCTGCCTCTTCCTTTAGTTCGAGTATTTCTTACCGCTATCTGCAGCATAAGAAAAATAACAGGAACTAGTAAGCAAAACATGCTTAGTAAGAATCCGGGCCTACTCGCAAAATCCACATCAATACATCATATCATGTACACAGAAGTCAGATAGAATTATCAGCATCATAAGCATCTCATCAAGCATCATAAACATCACATCAATTTATCTCTAAGTACTTTACGGAACAAGATCACATGATGAGAAAATATGTTTTTCAAAAAGTTCCATAATGGTAAGTACTTCAAAATATCATATCATCATCATCTATGGCCCAGTTGTCGTACCACCACATCATGCGCGTTCCCTAATAAATTGGGGTAGCGAGCCACCAATCTAATTAGAGCAGGACCCTTCCGTCCTACCAATGCCATGACCTTAACATGCTCATTGGATTTGTTTAACGACCCCCTTCCGAGTCGGGTACACAACTTTCAAAGTAAAGTAATTTATCATGCAATTACTCATATATGTATATGCCTAAAGGTACTCTTTAATCACTTCTCAAGGGACACACCACACATTCGGGTGCTCTTGATCCCCTAGGGACACACCACGCATTCGGGTGCTCTTGATCCCAGTTTCAATAGAGTATCTCTTTTAAGCATATTATCAACCACATCATGTTCATATCATCAAGGTGCCCCATGGGCTATAAGGCATGCTTTTATACCTAACAAGATAGGTCACATACACTATACTCATATCATATAATTAATAGCATGCTTCATGATTTCATCAAGTACTTCCCAACCCTAGGACTAGGGTTGGCCGAAAGTCACATGTAAGGGAATTTCCTTTTTTTTTTCATCCAATTAAAGCATTCATTCAAGCATTTCTACAAACACCTCAAGTACACTTCATGCTAACAATTGAACCATGGTTTAAGCCTCAAGTGGGGTTAGCATCCACTAACCCTAAATTACAAGGGTTTGGCCGAAACCTTGTAGGGTGTCAAACCCTAATTTTGTCCTTCCAAAAATTTGGAAACATCACCTATGAGTATACCCTAGGTCTTAAGGGTTGTTTTCATGTATTGAAAAATTCCCTCACTCATTCCTTAGGGTGTGGCCGAAACCCCTTAAAGGACAAAACCCTAGTTTTTTTTGTTCTTGACACCATGAAGGAAATCCATCTACATGTATACCCTAAGTCTTAAGGCCTTCCCATGCATCAAAGTTGGATCAAAACCTTCTCTTGGACCCCTTACATGAGTTGGCCGAAACTTCCACTAGGGAAGTTCTTGTGATTTTTCAAAAGAATGAATCTAACATACATTCGATAACAATTATGCCACAGGCGAGAGGATACTTACATCCTAGCGCTGGAAATTTCTTTAAACCGTAGGGTACCCTACACTTGGAGGGTATGTGAAGATCTTCTTTTCTTCCAACTTTTCTCTAAGAGTTCCTTAGTCTTGGTACTTGGCTTTCCCCTTGTAGTTGCCCTAGGGTTAGAACCCTTGGATGTTGGTTTCGAAAATGGCAAAGGGAAGAGGGCTAGGCTCGGCAAGAAGAAGAAAGGAGGAAGAAAAATAAAGTAACTTCCTCTAACTTCCTTCTCTTAATCCTATTTATACACCTCTTGTGAAGAAGCATGTCTCTTCACTCTTACGCACTTAACAAGCACGTTCCTTTCTCCTTCTACATGAAATATTGCTTGGTTCATTGGTTATGACATGGTGAGTGCAACTAGGAGGTCCAAGGTTCAATCCTTGCTTCCTCCACTTTGTACTTTCTTTTTAGCACCATTCATTTCCAAGCCCAATAAACCAAGCCCATCATGAAATTTCATAATATGAATATTATTTTATGAATTTAGAATATTTCATAATATTCCAAAAATATTATTTCATAATATTTTTAATATTCCATATTCATGAATATAATATTTCATGCTAATATTTCATGATAATAATATTTCATGAATATAATATTTCATGAATATAATATTTCATGCATTCATAACATTTCCTGGCATGTGATTGCATGAAATTCATATCATTTTATTATAACCATTTTCATACATTGTCATGATTTTACATTGACAAATTTGGGGTGTTACACCTGCTCTCCAAGGTCCCTCGGATGCGCACGCAAGCCTCCAGCTTGCCTCCATGCCACCCTTCACCGTACCAAGGCCGTCCAGTCAAGTTCATATGTATAACTTGTACATCCTGCATACTCAACATACACATATGAGATAACAAGGGTAAACCTAACGTAAACCCTTTGCCCAAACATCAAAACACTTGGTCACTCTGGACCACAGATTGCCTCAACACATTACAATCTAATAAGTAATGCGAACAAGTCTGTGCGTCGGCTCTGAGTGCCTTCCTCCCCATCGGATGGGCTTGTTCTGCGAATTACTAGGTCAGAAAAGACTATAGGAAATATTGAAGAGCGTGTGTACTTCCCTATCGGAAGACACATAATCGGAAATAATTTTTCTTAGTGTCGTGTAATGGTAAACAATTAGATACAAATAATAGTATCCTCCCCATCGGAGTCACTGCTATTATTTGTAGGGCCAAAGAGGACCAACTATTAATTTTATATGTCAAAAAGTTAGGATGACAAGATAGTAAAAATAATGGGTAAAATCTCCTCTCACAAATGTAGAATTCGTATACGTCCACACCGTGACATGCAAAATTCTCGGTGTTTTGAGGTGTGGTTGTTTTTGAAAATTTATTGTTTTGAGGAGTCAATTTATTTTCAAAAACTAAAGTGTGTGATTATTGTGATTTTCAGGTATTTTAAAATGGATCTAGACCCACTTGACCTAATACAAAGAGAAAACCAAATTAATGCCCCTAATAATAATATGGATTGGGAATTAAATATGGACTTTGTCTCTACTGTCGAGGAACCCAAATGTGAGCTTGTCAAGTTCTATGTCGAAAAACCTAGCAAGATTAATACTGAAGAGGAGTTTGAATATTTTACGAAATGGTTAGAAGTAGACGAGACGACTGAGTGTCATCAAAATTAGGCTTCTTACATTACCAGTGATAAAACATCCAAACTCGACGAACTCTTCGGGCAAAGTAATCGGGCCACTAGGCAGAAGGTAATAAAGAACTTGACAACAACCATCTTAGTTGAGGGTATGCCCGTAAGGGAATATGTTCTCAAAATGATGGCTTGGTTGAAAGAGATGGATATCCTTGGAGCACAAATCAATGGGGAAACCCAGGTCGATCTTATCATCCAATCTCTACCAAAGAGTTTTGAGAAGTTTCGCCTAAGCTACAATATGGACAAGTGTTCATATTCGTGGGCAGAGCTTCTGACAGAACTTGAAGCGGTAGAGGCGTTTTCTCTTCAGAGCTGGCAGACTTTCATTGCTCAAGAGGTTTCTACTTCTAAACAGAAAGGAAAGAAAAAGAAGAAACATGTTGGGGCAAAGAAAGAAGTAGGATTACAGGGACCTCAGGGATGCATGAAGAAGCCGAAAGGCAAGTGCTTTGTGTGAAAGCAGTCAGGACATTGGAAGCCGGACTGTCCCTGCCGTCAGGGTAATAATTTAGGTATATTTTCTTCTTTTGTCGTTGTAACATGTTTAGCGGTGATATCTATCGGTACCTAGTGTGTAGATACGGATGTCACTAATCATGTCTACATTTTTGTGCAGGGGTTCTAGGAAACGACGGCTAGCTGAGGAGAAGATTATTGACTACATGAATAGGCTATGGAGATGACTTTTGCAGTGGGAGTTTATTTATTTATGCTATTAGCATAGGATGATATAGTTTTGTTTTTATACAAATTGCTTTTATGTACTTAATTTTTAGAATGAACTTTTTGTTCAGTTTTTAGAATAAGATATTCTATTTCTTTTATTGTTAAAAGTGGAATAGAAGGATTATTTGTTAAAGTGCATAGATAGACAATTAGCTTAAAAACCAAAAGCTCCCATGATGCAATTAGATAGCTTATCATCTAACCAAAGTAAGAGAAAAGTTCCTTCTAAGTAGAACCAAACATATATTTTAGCTCTAAAGGCTTGGTCTTATTAACCTTTAGTGGGATTCAACGGTTGATAGTCAATGAGCTCTTGGGTTCATTGGTGGTGGAAGACTTGTCTTCCTTAAGAGTTTTGACTCTTACTAGGAAGGTAACAAGACCAAAGAGGTTTTTTTCTAAACCATGGGGCATAGAGCTAAAAGTATGTAGTAGTTGGTTCATCCTGATAAGTATAGGTCCTTAGTCTATCTAGAATAGAGGTAGCCTTGAAGATTTTGTTTATTTCATAAACAATTATTCAAGGGTCAAAGTACATTTACTTGATGTACTGCAAGACTAATTGGTTTGATGAGATCAAAGAATCCAAGTCTGATGCGGAGAAACATTAGAGTAAAAGTATGGCGATATTACGATTAGATCGTAGTGGCAAGTACCTTGAGGGATAGGACTTACTTATCAGTGTTTGGGATTCAATCCAAATTCACTGCACCTGGTGTGCCCCAACAGAACAGTGCAACACATGGAAGGAAGAAGGTCTCTTAAGGTAATGGTTAGGAAGATGATAAGTCACCCTAAGATTAGCCAGATTTGTTCAAGGGGATATGCCATGGATATGACGGTATATATACTTGATACTATCTAGGTCAGTAGTCTCTTAAAACCATAGAAATATAGACTAAGCGAAAGCTTAGCCTAAGGCATGTTCAGATTATGGGTAGTTCAGCACATGTGCTGAAGAGAGACACTGATAAGTTAGAATCTAGTGCATATGTTCGTAGGCTATCCTAAGGGAACAAAAGGTGGTTTAATAGTCCTAAGGATCAGAGGATATTCGTTGGTTCAAATGTTTGATTCTTAGGAAAAGGACTATAAAATAAACCACAAGCCCATGAGTAGAATTATTCTGAGTAAATCAAATAAGGGGTACATTCTAACCTTAGTACCAACTGTACAAGAGGAATACCACAAGGCACTGCACCTCGTGTCACAGAAGATACATAGGGGATACCTTATCGTAGTGGGAGGGTTGTTAGTCAACCTAAAGGATTCATGTTCTTGGACAGTCTATGGACTTGGTCCTTGGTGAACATGAACCTGATCCCTAGACCTATGATGAGGGTCATTCGCTTTGAAGAGATAAATCCAGTCATATAGATTTGTTCAAAGGACAGATAAGATTGTGTGTATAAGCGATGTGACAGAAACGAAGTGGTATTCTTGTGCTAAACGTAGATAATATTTTGTTGATTGACAACAATAACGAAATACTATCGGACGTAAGGGTATAGTTATCCAAACAAATATAAAGGACTTGGGAGTAGTAAGACACATCCTTGGGGATCAAAGATTAAGGGATCTCCAGAGAAGGATGATGTGCTTATCCTAAGTTTTATACAAGACACTGTCCTAACTCATTTTAGCATGGAAACCTCCAAGAAAAGTTTTATACTTTTCAGTTTTGGAGCTACTCTATCTAAGGAGATATGTTTAGATTATTAAAAGAGATAGAGTAGGTAATGGCGGTTCCTTTAGCATTGGCTATAGGAAGCCTCATGTATGCTAAAAACGAGACCAGATATCTGTTGTGTTGTGGGCATAGTTAGCAGATATCGGAGTAACCCAGGTCAAGGAAATTGGATTGTGGTAAAAACATATATTAGTGCCTGAGAAGGACTAAGGACTATATACCAGTTTACCGGGCAGACCAATCTCATGTGGGTTATATAGATACAGAATTCCAATCAAAATAGGGGCAAATATAAGTATTCCTCGGGGTTTTGTGTTTACTTTTAGAAGGTAGAACTATTGTATGGAAGAGTGTCCCGCAGCGGCTACGTGATGGACTCTACCATGGAGGTTGGATATTTGGCAGCCTGCATAGCAGCCAAGAAAACTACATGGTTCAGCAACCTCAAGATGGACTTAGATGTGATTCCTGGTTTGCTCAAGGCTATAATATTTTGTTGTGATTAAAGTGGTGCAGTTGTAAACTCGAAGGAATCACGAGTCCATAAGGCAAGTAAACACATAGAGCGCAAGTACCACCCTGGTGAGGAATAGCTGTTGTTGCCAAGAGAACATCAAAGAATGACCTAGGGAGATATTTTCACTAAGGCCTTGATAGCGAGAGCTTTTAGGTATGTGAAGGATCTATGGGTCAGATGTATGACATTTTGAAAACAGCAAAGTCTTTGAGTATAAGTGGGAGATTGTTAGGATATATACTGAAAGCTTTGCTTTTGGTTAAAATACATTTACATTTTAAAAGAGAATCGTAAAATCACATAGTACATATTTATATTAGTATGTGCACAAAGTGTCTCATACTTTACATTGTAGATAACATGGTGTGTGGTGACGCACAGAAGATCATGTTATCAAGTTCCTTGCAAAAGTATAAGAAAGTGGCTCACAACCGAGATGGAGATGGACAAACTATTGGGATGGTTGTAGTGTAATTAGGTGTGGTTTGTCTTAACCATAGAATTACACTAGTGCACTTTGTGTGCATTGAGTAAGACCAAAAGAGAGATCATCCAATTTTGTACTGACTTCATAAATTGGATTAGACCTCGGATATATATTATGGTGTACGATCTCTTAATCCCGAAATAATAACGGGCACGTACAATTAATTATTATTTCTTTGACTTACTAATGGGTGACATTTATTCTGTTAAATCGATAGGCCCGGTAAATTGGAAAATAATGTTAATTATATGGTGTGTCATTGATTATTGAAGGAATCCGTGTCCTGGTGAGTCAGGATGATGATGCCCCCTTGGTGAACTCAAAAGGATCGTCATGTCAAATCTTGCAAGTGGACTATGGTCCGACATAATGAAAAGGTTGAGTGATACTAATCAAGGATCAAGAGGATAATTAATTAAAAATGTTAGTAATTTAAATTAATTATCGGGCATTCGATATCTTAAACACGGGGAGATGGACGACTCATAATAGGTGGAGCCCATATGAAAATATGGGGGTTGGTGAGGAAGTTCAATGGGATCCTTTAGTGGAATAGATCTCCATTAATGGATCGGTTTGGATCCATTAGCGTGTCAAGAACCAACTCCTCCTCATGGTCCCTACCTTAGCCCTATAAATACACCATAGGAGTCATGATACAAGGCTTAATGAATTAATTGAGAATTAATTCAATTGACCACAATTACCAAAACCCTAAAACCCTCTCTCTCTGTCTCTCTCCTAGGTCACTGGCGCAAGAGGAGAAGGAGTGGTTTTCTCCTTCTTCTCCCCCCATCTCCACCACAGCTCCTTGGCCGGCGTTCATAGCGCAACGGAGAGGTTGTGCTCCTCTTTTGGTGATCGGCGGCGGCTGGAAAGTGGAAGAGAAGTGGTCGGCGGCAGGGATAGGGCGACGTCGGTAGCTTGGTGGAAGGATTCTAAGGAGGAGAGGGATTGTTCTCTTGTCCTCCTTTTCTTCTTCCTTGCTTGAGCACACATAGGAAATGAGGCACACATAGGAAAAGAGAAGAGGGTTGCTCGGCGGTGAGGAATACCCTTCCTCTAGCTCCGGCGGCGGCGGGTTTGAAGAAGATGCCGACGGCGGCAATTTCGGGTTGGAGGAGGAAGAAAGAAGCTTCTTCTCTATTCTTCCTCCTGTTCTTCATCTTCCTAGCCTTCCTCTCAGTTCTTCCTTGCGACCGGCCGGACCTTGGAGCTTGAGGTCGCCGGTGGTGTGAGGAGGAGAGGAGGAAAGGTGGCCGGCACAAGCTAACCCTAGCTTTCTAGGGTTTGTGTTGGTGTGGGAAGAAGCTTGAAGAAAGGTGGTTAATTCATGGCCTTGGTGACTCCATGTCTTAGAAGTGGATATGTGGGTAGAGATAGGAAGAAATTTCATTATTGTAACTATTAGGATAAAGGAAACTGATTTTACCTTGGGTGCTTTTCTCTATATATATTTGTGAATTGGAAAAAAAACTAGTTTTGTACTGGTTTTGTCAGTTTCGTACTGACTGTGTCGTTTTTTTTCCAATTCCAGATGTTGCATGAGATCGGCACCACGAGTCGTTACCATGGGCGGAGTCGTGAGTTGATGGAGCAAATAGAAGAGGTGGAGTATTGTCTGGTCCTTGGGATTCAGGGCAATATGGGGAAGTTGGACCGGCTATTCTGGAAACTCGAGCAGGAAGGGTTTCCAATAATGGATGACCATAGGATTGGAGCTCTGCTTCGTTCATTGCCCAATCGTGCGAGAGAGGTTGCTTATCAGATCTGGGGGCAGCATGGATGCCGTATCTCATATACGGAACTATGTAGGCAACTTCTTCAGCATGAGTTTTCGGAGGATCTGGGGGACTCTGAGGAAGATCCCGAGATGTACGAGGAGGATCCCGAGATGCATGAGGAGGATCCCGAGATGTATGAGGAGGATCCCGAGATGTTTGAGGAGGATCCTAAGATGATCGAGGAAGATCCGGAGATGATCGAGGAGGACCCCGAGATGCCCGAGGGAGAGATGTTTGTGGAAGACCCCGGGATGCTTGAGGAGGATCCCGAAGTGGCCGAGGAGGTTCCTGAGATAGAAGAGGAGGATCCGATGGAGACGGTAGAAGATCCTGAGGCAGGCCAAGGGGAGATGAACGAGGGGGTGATAGTCACCGTTATGATATTTTTCGTTATGGACATGATGACAGCCCATCTAGTTCACTGAGTTCGGATAGTTTTTGTATATAGACTTATATGATTTGATGAATAAATTTGTGAAAAAAAAAGAAACCTTTGTTCATAAACATGGTATGAATGGACTACCATCATAACGTTAGTAATTAAGGTGAACCTAGTGTTAACGTAATGATTATATAACCTGTACATTATATGAGTTACCAATTATGTAATATAATTATAAAGCAAATGATCATAATATGAGAGTGTGTATTAATATAAGAATTAGTGTAAATATGACTATACTAGTTTACCGATTATATAGGTTCTTGCAAGGTTCGTAGAATCGCGATCCTACACAGGATCGATTTGGGGTCAGGATCGGATCGGTCAGGATCGGATCGTAAAATCGTACGATCCTATCAAAAACCCTTAAAATGAAAAAATATACAATTTTTATTAACACTATAATGAAAATAATCACGTTTAACTTCAAGAATATTCTATTTATTACAAGATGATCCAATTTAATTGTCAACCTATTAGATAATAGACATCTAAAGACTCATCATTTTAGAAAAAAGATATAACATAATATTATTAATCAAAAACTAACTAAAAAATAATTAAATAGATATTTAAATAATCTTAAAACACTAACACTAACGATGTAAAAGATAAAAAAAATAATAAAAAAGATTAATAATCTTCTGGGCCTCTGAAAAGGCTTTAAACAATATTTTTTGGGATTCAATCTTAAAACTACCTTGTAGATCTTTGAACGAGTTTCAATTTGATATATTATAGGTCACGTAGTTCAATCCGAGTCAAAAGTTATGACCTCTTAAAGCTTTCATCGATCCTGTTCCGATCCTGTTCCGATCCTGTCCAATCCTATACGATCCTGTCCGATCCTACCGATCCTGCTGCGATCCTGCTACAAAAAACGATTCTGCGCGATTCTGGATCGTTTTGTGATCCAGGATCGTACGATCCTACGATCCAGGATCGCGATTTTGCAAACTATGGGTTCTTGATATGAGCCTACATACAGATTGACCTGTATCCTTCCAACCTATAAGTTATCACTTACGCATATTATCCCATAAGCAGTAAAATCAATGAATATACAGATTGATACTATATCTTCATACTAATTAAAAAAAATATTAGTATTATCAACGAATATTTCACTATATAATATATAAGATTACCTTAAGTTATTTTATATAATATATAAGATTACCTTAAGTTATTTTATGGTAATATAATAATAAATAGGATCTCACCTATCCTATAATAACCATACGATTAATATAATTCGCAACTCAGGATGAGAACTAATATTTTGGAAACATACTATTATTAGGTTTACCCATGATTAAAGTGAGTATATCATTAAGATTTATGCATATAATTATATCATGGATCAGGGAGTATTAATGACGCTAGCTAATTATATGACAAGGAGATAATCAGACTTCATGGAATTCCCAAACCATCATCTCAGATAGGGATGGTCGCTTTACTTCGCATTTTTGGGAGTGTGTTCAGAAGTCTCTCGGCAATAAATTACGATTTAGCACCGCCTTTCACCCTCAGACTGACGGGCAAACCGAACGGGTGAATCAAGTACTAGAGGACATGTTGCGAGCTTGTGCCTTGGATTTCAAAGGGAGCTGGTGTCGATATCTATGTTTAGCGGAATTCGCTTACAACAATAGCTACCAAGCTACTATCGGAATGGCACCTTATGAAGCTTTGTATGGGAGGAGATGTAGGTCTCCGATCTGTTGGTACGAAGGTGGTGAAAAGAAGGAAATGGGGCTCACAACGGATGTCATTGACAGCACCACCCGAGCTATACAGAATATTCGACAACGGATAGAAGCTGCTCAGAGCCGGCAGAAGAGTTATGCAGATGTCCAGCGTAGACCACTAGAATTTAATGTTGGAGATTTAGTGTTCCTCAAAGTGGCTCCTATGAAAGGGGTGACAAGATTTGGGAGGAATGGAAAACTAAGTCCGCGTTATGTGGGGCCGTACCCGATTCTGAAAAGAGTCGGTAAGGTGACATATGAGCTAGAGCTGCCTCCAAAGATGTCGGCTATCCATAACGTGTTCCACGTGTCAATACTTAAAAAGTGTATCCCAAATATGGATCAAGTGATCGAGCCACAGACAGTACAAGTTCAAGAGGACCTAAGTTATGAAAGTAGACCGATCCAGATCTTGGATCGGGAAGTCAAGAAGCTAAGGAGTAAGGAGGTACCCTTAGTCAAGGTCTTATGGCAAAGTCAACGGTTCAAGGAAGCCACCTGGGAATGCAAGGACGAGATGAGGCGCAAGTACCCGGAGCTATTCTAAGTTTGAGGACGAACTTTCACGAGGTATGGGGGATTGTAACGACCCAGAAAATTTTATTAATATTTTCCTTAAAATATTGATCATGTCTAGATAATTTTTCGAGGGACCTAGAGATATTAGTACGAACCTTAGGCTAGAAATCCATGTTGTTCTCATTTAAATTGAGAAACTAAGTACTAATGGGCCTTATATGGGCTTTCTAGTACCATGGTTATTGGTAGATTTTAGGTAAAAATTAATATAAATATAAATGGGTTTTAATGAGGAATATTAGCATGATTATGGGTGAATTTTAAGGGAATTTCGGAAAAAATATAAATAAAATAAAAATAAATAAAGTGCATGCACCAAGGATTGAACCTTGGACCTCTTGTACCACCATGCATGCACTAACCAATTCACCTAGCAAGGGAGTGCTATGAGGGAATGAAGTGGATTTTTGTTAAGGCTAAAGGAAGTGAAGAGTCACCATGAGAGGAGACACCATGTCTCTTCACTTGCTCCTCTTCATTATGTATAAATGAGAGATAACTTAACACCTAAGAGTTATTCCTCTTCTCTTCATCCACCAAGCCCTTTCTCTTCTCCTTCTTCCTCCTTCTAGCCGAACCCCATAGGAGGGGTTTTCCTTGGAAAAAGTTCACAAGAAGTCCTCTCCTTCAAGATCCAAGGTTCTTGTTCAAGGTTACAAAGGCTAGAGGTGGTCAAAAGGCAACAAGGTCTTCATCCTTCTCCCAAATCTAAGGTCTAAAACCAAGATAATCTAAGGTAAGACTCCCTCACCTGTGGTATAATAGCTCTCCTTGAAGTTATCATAATATGAAGTTTATTTGGGATCTTATGTTGGAAAAAAAGTCATGAACCCTAACCCTAGGGTTTCGGCCACAATGGGTTTTGGGTCCAAGGTGATGTTAAAAATCTCACTTATGCTTTCTAATGTTCTCTTATGATGTATAAAGAATAAAATAGGATTTGGAGAATTTTTGGTGTACCCTAATACCCTTTAGGGTTTCGGCCACCACCATGTTTTCATGGTTGGGGTTTAGATCTAACTCTTCAAGCAAGTTTCTTATGTTTCCTCATGGTACAAGGGGATTAATGGTGATTGATATGAATTTTTACAAGCCTTGTGACCCTTATAGGGTTTCAGCCAAGATGAGAAGTTGGGCTAAAAGTTAAGGTTTACTTCAAGTATGGGTTCCAAAGGCCCCTATAGTATGGTATGGTTGGTGTTTAATGGTTAATTGGGAACTTTATGACATGTTTTCCAAGTACCCATGGCCTTGTATGGTTTCAGCCAACCCTAGAAAGTAGGGCTAAAAGTTAGGGTGAACCCTAATCATGAGCCCTAATGGCTTCCTATGGTCTTATGGGTAATGTATGGTTGTTTCTTTTCCTTATGCTACCTTACATGTTTCGGCCAAGCCATGTAAATGGGGTTTAGGTGGAGTTAGGGTTTGAAGAATGATGGTTTATGGCTCATTATGATGTATATATAAAGGTTCAAGCATGTGGTAGAAATTATGTTACCTTTAACTCTAACCTTAAGTACTATGTTTCATGTTGTATGTTCATGTTAGATGCCATGTCTAATAGGGTTTATTCATGAATGTCTTAAGTTCTATGCCATGCACTTAGATAGTATGTAGTATGTTTAGAGAAGTCCTACCTATGCATGCTTGTGATGGATACCATGCTTCTGTATGAAATGCAATGCTTACCTTATGTATCATGATCATGCAAGCTCTATGGATTAGGATAATGGTCTATGTAAACATGTCATGTTTAATTAATATAATGCAATGCTTATCTTATATGTCATGATCATGCAAGCACTATGAACAAGAATGATGTTTTATGTAAGCATGCCATGTTTATGAATGAAGTTAATGCAAGCACTATGAACAAGAATAATGTTTTATGTAAGCATGTCATGTTTTATGAATAAAGATGCATGCAATGTTTTATGAATGAAGATAATGCTCATGCCTTTAAGGCATCATGATGCTATGCATTAAGTATGAACAATGAAAGGTCAAGTATGTTTTATGTCATGCTTCATGTAACAAAGCTATGTTATGTCTAAGTATGCTATGAATGTCTTATGAATGATGAAGCATATAAAGTTATGTTACTTTATGAATAGGCTTTTACCGGACCGAAGTATGGGTCCAAGGGATGGGCACCTTAAGAATGCCCTGGTTCTGGACTACCGACTATGCTGTCCACGGTTCTGGGACTACCGAAGCTGTCCAACAGGGATGGGCACCTTAAGAACGCCCCGGTTCTGGACTACCAACTATGCTGTCCACGGTTCTGGGACTACCGTAGCTGTCCTTACCATAGTAGGTCGAGACTAGCTACCTCGTATTTACTTAGGGATGCGCGCACATGATGTATGTATGTGGTACAAGCCGGGTGTAACGACCCAGAAAATTCTCTTAATATTTTCTTTAAAATATTAAGCATGTCTAGATAATTTTCCAAAGGATCTAGAAATATTATACGAACCTTTGCCGAGAAACCCATGGTTCTCTCATTTAAATTGAGAAACTAAGACCTAAGGGGCCTTATATGGGCTTTCTAGTGCCATCATCATGGGTGGATTTTAAGTAAAATTTATTATAAAAATAGATGGATTTTAATGGGAAATATTAACATAATTATGGGGGAATTTTTAAGGAATTTTTGAAATAATAGGAAATAAATTAAAAATAAAATAGAAAAATTAGTGCATGCACCAAGGATTGAACCTTGGACCTCTTGTACAACCAAGCATGCACTAACCAATTCACCTAGCAAGGGAGTGCTATGAGGGAATGAAGTGGATATTAGTTAAGGTGTAGGAAATGAAGAGTCATCAAGGGAAGAGACACCATGATCTTCATTTACCCCTTTTAAAAGTGATATAAATATGGAAAGGAAGTTACAACTTCCCTTCTCCTCTTCATTTCTTCTTCCTCCTTGCTTTGGCCGAAAACTCAAGGTGTTCTCCCCCTTAAGAAAAGTTCCACCAAGGACTCTATTTGGAAGATCTAGGTTCTCTTCCAAGGTTACAAGGGCAAGAAGGGTTCAAGTGGCAAAGGGATTCCCATTCTCCTTCTCTTTCAAGGTCTAAAAATCAAAGACAACCCAAGGTAAAACCCCCTCACCTGTGGTATGATGGTTTTCAAGATATTTATCATGATCTAAGTTTTGTTGGCATGATATGTTGGAAAAATCCATGGTTAGGGCTTATGGAAATTTCGGCCAAGGCTATTGCTTGGGCTTAGGGATGATGTAAATTTTCCTTTGTGCTCTTAAATGTTTCATGATGTTATGTAAGGCATAGATTATGATCTAGGGAAATTTTTGATACTCTATTAACCCTCTAGGGTTTCGGCCACATCAAAGTCAAGGGGCTAGGGGAAAACTCCAACCTCTCCAAGCATGATTAATATGTTTCTTATGATACCTTATGGGTAAAAATGGTGTTAAATGAACTTTTCCATGGGCTTGTTACCCTTCTAGGGTTTCGGCCAACCCTTGCCTTAGGCCTAGGGCTTGGGGTTAAGTCCAATCAAGGGTTTAAATGATTTTTCTGTTGGGACTGGGTGCATGTCGACAAGGATACGAGTTCGTAAAATTTAAAATTTTTACGTGCAGCGGAAGAGTTTGCATAAAATAATTTCCTAAATTATTTTAACTTCGTATCTAGCATGCAATCTTATGGTGTGTTGACATAATCATAAAATAAAACTTTGCGGAAAAGTAAACTATTTTACTAAGTACCTCTCGTAACTCGAAGTAAGGGACGAGATCCAACCGTAGCGTCCCTTGGAAGCTCCGCCTCTATTCGCGTCCACGCCGAGTTCTCTTCGGGATGACTTCACAAAGTCACGAGTTTTGTGCCGACGAGAACTACTAGATTCTCGGAAGGCACAACTAGAAGGACAAGAGAAATAATGGAAAAACTAACCAACGAAGTAACGGAATCGTATTCCGGAAGAGAGGAGTCGTTATCCGCTTCTTCTTCTTCGTTTTCGGGTTCTCCTTCTTCTTGGTTTCTCACGCCAACTTCACCCCTTGGATGAAGGCTTGGTGCGCCGGCCCTAATTCACAAGAATCGGCGCCGGCCCTAGGCAAGAGAGGGAGAGGGAGAGGAGAAGAGATTAAAAGAGAGAGAGGGAGAGCTCTAATTAATCTCTTGATTAATTGATCTCTAAGGGCTAGCCTTTGGGTCCTTTATATAGTAGCAACTCCTTTGCTAAGTCTCCCTCTAAACGGAATTAGTTATAAGAAATTTATCTTATAAATTTTCTTATTAATTATTCCGTTTAAACCGAGTCTTTATAATAAACTAATTTATAATAAAACTTAGTTCTTCTTCTTTTTAAATTATGGAATAAATTTTATAAGAAATTTATAAACTTTCTTAATATGGATAAATCAATTCATAATTGATTTTATAAAATTAAAATAAACCAATTCATGGATTATTTTAATCTTCCATAAAAGAATAAATTTCTATAAATTTTATTTATATAAATTTCTTTATACAAATTTATTTATCCATAATTTATAAAACAAATCTCACTAGATTTATTTTATTAATTAAACCAATTAAATTGGTTTAATCTCCCTTTAATGGCCGGCCACCACAAGGAGGGTTAGCACCCTCTTTGGCCGGCCAAACCAACCCGAACCGGTCGCGAATTAAACTCATTTAATTCGCCCAAAAAGCCTTCAAAAGACTTAGCCATTTTTAGCTTCCATTGCGCCTCTGATTAACTCAGATTTGACTTGTTTCTCTTGATCGAAAAATCTAATTTTCAACTCGTTTTAAATCCCTCGGATTACTCGTATTGCGTGTGACTAAATAGGCTTTCGATTTATGTTGGCCGTCTATAATTAACCCATTAATTATAGAACGATCATGAGTGGCACCTAGTAGTACATCATGATCCCCAATTAATCGAAAGATCAACGGTTTGACCCCAGAAGAAATTATTCTGAAACCCTTCAGCAGCTCTAATGAATCATGCCTCATTCCCTTCACCACCTTATACCCACTTGGTTCAGGACACGGTCTATGGTGTCAGTCCCCACTAGGCTGACTACGTCACACCTAGCCCAAGTAGTGTCTTCCTCGTCCTTTGGATTTCTAATTACTCTCATGTATTTAAGAGACTCGCACTCTTAACATGATATGCTCTGGCCAGAGGCTTTGAGTAACAATCCGACGATAGGCCTGGGTATACATCTCCTCGCAAGGAGTGGTGAATCCTTTGTAGGCTGTTCAAACATCTTCGGGCACTTCGGCTTATACCCGATCATCCTGGGTCCACACCTCCTTGGAGATGCTTGCTTAAGATGTCAAAGTATAAGTCTCCATGACCAAGATGACTTGAACACCGCAAGTCAAAGGAACATCGCACTTAAGCCGCAATAAGATCTTCATTGACATATCTACATGTAGATTCCCATATGAAGTCTTACAGCTAGTCACTCCAATGAACTAGTTCCCTTAACTAGCATCCATGTTTATCTCCGGACATCCCAATGTCACCAGCTAGTGAGAATCAGCTGATTAGAGAATAACCCATGCTAGTCTCAACAGAATTGATAGTGTCCGTTTTTATCAATTCATCGACTAGGGATAATTTCAATACTTCACAATTGCACATTAGAGATAATCACTAGTTGTGATCCCATCACAAATTCTCTTATGCTGTGAGTTGTATTGCGGACATTCAGTAGATGAGTTCAAGATCCCAATCAAATACACAAAACATGTATACTCAAATAGTGAATTATCATTTATTAAAATAAATGTTTACATCATAAGGCGATTGCCTTAGGACACTTCTCTCATATCACGAACATTTTCTATGGCATGATATGTAAGTAAGGGATGTTAATCATGATCTAGGCAAATTTTCCATGGACCCATGGTCCTTTAGGACTTTCGGCCAAGACCCAAACCTAGGGTTTGGTTTGGGTTAGGGTCTCAATAATGCATGTTATAAGTTACCATGATGCTAGTACATTTTGAAGCATAATGTAAGGGCCTCCATGTGACTAAAATCCTAGTTTAGGTGTCATATAACATGACTTTGTATGGTTGATGTTATGTTATGTTTAATCATGAATATTTAGATCATATGCCATGAATACATGTAATTGATGTAGGAGTAGGTTATGATAAATATAATGATGCATGAATATTGGTAAATGCTTATAATGGATTTATGATTTATGAAGATATATACATGTTTCATGATGAATGCTATGAACCCGAGTAGTATGTGTTAGGTTTATATGTAGCTTATCATCCATGTCTTATGATGAATACTAGGATTTTGTATGCTAGATGAAATGTATCATGTATGAGGTGTATGTTTATTATGTATCATGATCATGCAAGCTTGATGAACCCGGATAAGGTTATGACTAGAACCATGATTATGCATGTATGTCCTATGTTATGAATAAAGAATGATAAGTAGGAATGAAGATGATGGTTATGCCTTAAGTATGAATGATAAATATGAATGATAAGTATGAATGATGAAGGCATAACGATGATATGAAATAAGTATGAATGATAAGTATGAATGACAAGTATGAATGATGAAGCATGCATGTTTATTTTTTTATGTATGAGGCTTGTACCGGACCGAAGTAAGGGTCCAAGGGATGGGCACCTTAAGAACGCCCCGGTTCTGGACTACCGAAGCTGTCCACGGTTCTGGCACTACTGAAGCTGTGCAACAGGGATGGGCACCTTAAGAACGCCTCGGTTCTAGGACTACCGACTATGCTGTCCTTACCCTAGTAGGTCGAGGCTAGCTACCTCGTATTTACTTAGGGATGCGCGCTATGATGTATGTATGTGGTACAAGCCGGGCACCCCAATGATGTTATGTTTATGTTAAGCATTTAAAAGTATGATTTTAAAACTAAGCATCCTTATGTAATAAATGCATTTGACTCATTCATACATCCATGTTATGCATCGCGCCAAGGTAAGTATATTTTATGTTTGTGTTTATGCTCATATTTCATGTCATATATAAGTATGCCTTATGTTCATGTATGCTAAGAATTATGTTATGTCTAAGTATGTCTTATGTTCATGTATGCTAAGAATTATGTCATGTCTAAGTATGTCTTATGTTCATGTATGCTAAGAATTATGTCATGTACAGATATGCTTCATGTTCACGTATGTATGTTTCATGTTCATGTATGTTAAGATTTATGTCATGCTAAGTAGGTTGTAGATCTATGGTGATGTTAGGAATCATGCTATGTTAGTTGTTCATATGCTTATGACTTATGCCATGACTATGCTTATGTTTATGTTCGAGGCTACGTTATGTCAGATACTTGATATGTTTATGTTTAAGTGACGTATGGTTTTAGTGAGTAGGAAAGGGTTTTACTAAGCCTATGTGCTTATAGTTTTATTTTCCTCGTACCGCAGATCAAGCAAGAGGCTATTAAGGGAAGCCGTAGGAGAGGCAGAAGCATGTGTGTGTGTAGCAGTGACTTGGCAAAAGATTTTTTATGTTCTCACATAATGCATGTCTTGGGTGTGAAAATGTTTTCTTAAATTTTATGCTACGTTTTATGGTTATGACTAATGGGTGACTTAAGACCTATGATGCTATGTTTATGGATAAGTACATACTGCTTATGATGATTATGAATAAGTCATGGAATGGTTAAGTTATGATATAATGTCATGTATAGATGTTCCATGTGTTTAGTTGCATGGTTAAAAGCATGTTAAGAAAAAAAAATGTTTCCACTGCATTAAGATGTTTTTTATGCACATGTATGTTTAGCGTAACGACGCCTATCTCGCCACACCACAAGGTGTGGGAGAAAGGCGGGCGTTACACCGGGGCCCCCAATGATGTGATGATTATGTTTAAGTATTTAAAAGTATGATTTTAAAAGTTAAGCATCCGTATGTATATGCATTTGACTCATGCATTCATTCATGTTATGCATTATGCCAGGATAGTAATGTTTTATGCTTATGTTTCATGTTAAAAATTATGCATGATAGTAAACGTCTTATGTTTATGTTAAGAAGATACTCATATGCTATGTTAGAAATCATGCCATGTTAAGTATATTTATGTTCATGTTTATGCCATGTATCATGCCATGTTAAGTATACTTATGTTTATGTTTATGCCATGTATCATGCTATGTTAAGTTTATGTATGTTTATGTTTATGTCATGTATCATGTCATGTTAAGTGATGTATGTTTATGTTTATGCCATGTATCATGCTATGTTAAGTTTATGTATGTTTATGTTTATGCCATGTATCATGCCATGTTATGTTTATTTATGTTTATATTCATGCCATGTGTTATGCCATGTTAAGTGTATTTTATGTTCATGCACTATGTGAGAACTATGTCAGGCTAAATGATTTTATATGCATATGTCCTATGTAGAGCATCAAGTTATGTTAATGTTTCATGTGCTTATGATTATGTGATGAATGGTTTTAGTGAATAGGAAAGAGTCTTACTAAGCCTATGTGCTTATAGTCTTATTTTCCTTATACCGCAGATCACGCAAGGGGACAATAAGGAAGCAGCAGGAGGGCAAGAATATGTGTGTGGTAGTGACTTGGCCAAGAAACAATATATTGCTAAACTTTATATTTGCTACGTATGTGCTTAAATGATGACTTATGTGACGTTATGACATGATGTTAAGTACGACATGATATGATGCTAAGTATGAAGTTAATATGCTAAGTTCCCATGCCATTATGTTAGGAATGGTAGTTAGGTGCATGTATGTGTAAGTTTAAAATTATTCCGCTGCATTATGATGTTCACGTGCCCTACCTATGTTAACATAACGCCGCTTTATGAGAAAAAAAAAGCGGGTGTTACATTTCTTAGTGATCAAGACGACCTATTCAGTCGAGCAACTAGCTCAACTATATGCTAAGGAAATTATCAGACTACATGGTATTCCCAAGACCATCATTTCAGATAGGGATGATTGTTTCACCTCACAGTTTTGGGAATGCGTTCATAAAGCTCTCAGCACGAAGCTGCAATTCAGTACCGCCTTTCATCCTCAGACAGATGGGCAAACGGAAAGGGTGAACCAAGTACTGGATGACATGTTACGAGCTTGTGCCCTGGATTTCAAAGGG
The DNA here is from genome assembly GCA_024364735.1 of Boesenbergia rotunda. NCBI lineage: Eukaryota > Viridiplantae > Streptophyta > Magnoliopsida > Zingiberales > Zingiberaceae > Boesenbergia > Boesenbergia rotunda. Next base: position 145,241 of record JAGFNQ010008267.1, on the reverse strand, counting down.
AGCTGGTGCCGATATTTATGCTTGGCGGAATTCGCTTATAATAATAGCTACTAAGCTACTATCGGAATGGCACCTTATGAAGCTCTGTATGGGAGGAGATGTAGATCTCCGATCTGTTGGTATGAAGGAGGCGAAAAGAAAGAGATGGGACTCCAGACGGATTTCATCGACGACACCACCCGAGCTATACAGAATATCCGCCAAGGAATAGAGACTGCTCAGAGCCGGCAGAAGAATTATGCGGATCAACGACGTAGGCCTTTGGAATTCGGTGTCGAGGATTTGGTGTTCCTCCGAGTGGCTCCTATGAAAGGAGTAATGAGATTCGGGAAGAAAGGAAAGTTAAGTCCGCGCTATGTGGGACCATACAAGATCCTGAATAGAATGGCAAGGTGGCTTACGAGCTCGAGCTACCTCAGGAGATGTCATCAATCCACAACGTGTTCCACGTATCGATGCTCAAGAAATGTATTCCTAATGCAGACCAAGTGATAGAGCCGCAGGCCGTATAAATCCAGGAGGACCTGAGTTATGAAAGCAAACTCATACGGATCCTGGATCAAGATGTCAAGAGACTGAGGAACAAAGATGTATCCCTAGTCAAGGTCTTGTGGCATAGTCAACAATCTGAAGAAGCTACCTGGGAACGCCAGGACGATATGAAACAAAAGTTTTCGGAGCTATTTTAAGTTCGAGGACGAACTTTCCAGAAGGTATGGAGAATTGTAACACCCCACTAAAATTCCCTTCATTATTATCCCTAATATTGAGTAGGATTGCATGAATGATAGTTAGAATTGTGGGAATTTTTGTGTAAGTGTTAATAGGCCTTATATGGGCTCTAAATGGTGGAAATTCCTAATGGGTCTTAAATAGCACTTCATTAGTTATCTTAATGGGCCCCATGAGGATAAAAGAAATAACACATCATGTAATGGGCCTTACTTTAGATGTGCTTGCAAAAGAAAGAAAAATAAAATAAGATGATGTAGGAGCCAAGGATTGAACCTTGGACCTTAGAGATGATGTTAGCCTTAAGAATGCATATGTAACCAATTAACCTAGCAAGGGAGTGCTATTAGGAGGATAAAGGGAATTGTAGATAGGTATAAGGATAAGGGAAGTGAAGAGTCACCATGAGAGGAGGCACCATGCCCTTTCACTTGCCCTTCACTTAGTATAAAGAGGTGGGATGAGAAGTGAAGAGGCTTAAGTTACTTTTCTCTTCTTCTCTTCCACCAAGGCCCTTCCTCTCCCCTCTCTTCTTCCTTCTTGGCCGAAATTCCAAAGGGGAGTTTTTTCTTGGAAAACTTCAAAAGAGGTCTCCCTCTTGAAGATCCAAGTTCTTCTACAAGGCTACAAGGACAAAGAGTACTCTAAAGTCAAGAAGGTTTCCTTTTTGTTTCTCTATTCAAGGTTTATAACCAAGACAACAAGGGTAAGACTCCCCTCACCTGCAATATAATAGTTATATATGTTTTTGATTCATGTTCTTGTATGATTTTGGCGATGTGTTGCAAAAATCGTGAAGGTTTTCCCTATAGGCAAGTTTCGGCCAACATGAGATTTAGGGCTTAGGTTTGTGTTTGATGCTATCTAATGACTCCAATGTTTTCTTGATATTAAGTTATGAGTTATGATGAAAAAAAAAGATGAAGCAAAAGACCCTTAAAGGTTTAGGCCAAGGCTCTCATGAAGCCATAGACTTTTTGGCCACAAGAAGATGTTTGGGTTCTTTTGACTAGCTAATGTTTTAATTCCTTGTTAATGGTTGTTTGAGGGTTTTATATATATTTTTAGGTCATATTTCCCATTTGAACACGTGGGGTTAATACCCTAAATAAGGGCCAAAAAGAAAGAAAAAAAAGAGTTAAAGATGTCATGTTATTTACTAGTGCTTCCTAGTGTTAGAATATGTATTATATGTATGTTGTATGAATCAATTGCTCTTGTTTTTGTCATTTTCATGTTGATATGAACCTTAGAAATTTCTGATCAGTTTCTTAAATTGGGTTTTAGGATGGATTAAGGTCACTACCTCACTTGATAATGCCCCTTTGTAGTAGGATACTCAATATATGCATGTTGTATGAGTTGTGTGAGGTTGTGTTGTGTTTTTATGCCATGATAACCCTATCTAAATTTTTTGATCAGTAGAATATGTGTGAATTAGGGTTGAATTAAAGGTATCCATGTTGCATTATGCCATGATAGATGGGAAGAAAAAAAAAGTAGAGTTAAAGATGTCATGTTACTTACTAATGCTTTCTAGTGTTAGAATATGTAATATATGCATGTTGTATGAATCAATTGCTCTTGTTCTTTGTCGTTTTCATGTTGATATGAACCTTAGAAGTTTATGATCAGTACCTTAAATTGGGTGTTAGGATGGGTTAAGGTCACTACCTCACTTGATGATGTCTCTTGGTACTAGGATATTCAATGTATGCATATTGTATGAGTTGTGTGATGTTGTGTTGTGTTTTTATGCCACGATAACCCTATCTAAATGTTTTAACCAGTAGATTATATGTTGAATAAGGGTTGAATTAAAGGTATCCATGTTTTATTATGCCATGATAGATGAAAAGAAAAATGGAACAAGTTACCTAGGTGTATTATTCTTAATCTTAAATTGAACAGTATGTGTTTTTATGAATCATGAATGATAAGTTGGCATGTTATGAATTTCCTTACCATGAAATTATGTTTTCTCCATGTCATGTTCATGCTTGAAAGTTATGATGATATTTATGCTTTGAATGTATGCCCATGACATGTATGACATTATGAATAAAAGAATGTCTAAAGAGAAATTTCTAAGAAAAGAAAAGAAATGACGAATGCTATGCTAAAGAGAAATTGCTATGAAAAAGGAATCATGTATGCTATTTTACTTTATGTATTGCCTTGTATCGGATCTTGAAAAAGGTCCAAGGGATGGGCTCCTAAGCAAGGTCGCGGTTCTGGACTACCGTAGCTATCCACGGTTCTGGGACTACCGTAGCTGTCCAACAAAGATGAGCTCCTTATGAAAGCCTCGGTTCTGGGACTACCATAGCTGTCCTCGGTTCTGGGACTACCATAGCTGTCCTTAATGTGTGGTACAAGCCAGGGATCCCAATGATGATGATATATGTTGATGTTCAAGTATTATATTATATATATTTTCAAAAGAGCTTCCTTAATGTTTATGCACATGTTTATGTTTAATGATATTGCATATGCTATGTTTAATATTTATACACATGTTTAGGTTTAATGATATTGCATACGCTATGTTTAATGTTTATGCACATGTTTATGATTAATGATATTGCATGTCTAATGTTTATGCACATGATTATGTTTTAAAGATTATTCAAATGTTAAGTGTTTATGCTTATGTGCTTTAGATGCTTTAAGCATTTATTCATGTTATATGTTTATGTCAAATGATGTGGATTTCTATATATATGTGATGTACGGATTTTGTGAGTAAGCAAGGACCTCACTAAGCATTTTATGCTTATAGTCTACCTTCTTATGTTGCAGATCAAACTAGAGGTTTCTAAAGAAGGGAAGCAGCAGGAGGGCATGTGTGTGTGTGTGGCAGTGACTTGGCAGAACGATCCTACTGTTGTCTTTACTCTTACTTATGGACTTATTTCTCATGGACTTAATGTTGCTACTTATGACTGCATGTGTTAGTCCTTATGTCCTTATGTTTACACTTACTACTTGTTAGAGTTGAAGTTCTTTATGATATGTATGCTTAATGTAGAACTATATACTCTCTTGATAGATATGCTATGCTATGATTCACATGCTTAAAGTAGTTTAGTTAGAAAGAAATTTATCCAGTTGCATATGTTCATGATTTAGTATTATTTCCGTTACTATATTTACGTTTCATATGCAATAATGTACAAAAGAAAGAAAAAAAAAGTAACGCGTCGCTCACGTAAGGGTCGGGCGTTACATGATTGGTTCAAATCATTTGGTTTAAACCGTTTGGTATTTATGTTATAGATTGAGTTCTCTAGATCTAGAAGATAGAGTCCATTTATCAGTGGTGCATTACAATAGAACATATCATTTAATATTATAGAACAACACTTGTCCTTTATGATAAATAAAAAACCTTTCTTGTCCAAACAAGATACTGAAATAATGTTCTTGGTTAATGCAGGTACATAAAAGCACTCTTCTAGCTCTAGGATAAGCCCAGTGGGCAAAGACAAGGAATATGTTCCTACAGCAATAGCAGCAACTCTTGCTCCGTTGCCTACTCGTAGGTCCACTTCTCCCTTGGTCAATGATCTAGCTCTTTGAAGGCCCTGCACATTAGTACAAATGTGAGAAGCACATCTGGTATCTAATACCCAAGAAGAAGAGATAGATAGATTGACTTCTATAACAAAAATACCTGAGGCAGAAGTCTCACTTCTTTTCTTCTTTGATTCCTCCAGGTAGAGTTTGCAATTCCTCTTCTAATGTCCGGTCTCACCACAATGGAAGCAGGTCCCTTCCTTAGGCACTTTGCCTTTGCCCTTGGATGTAGTAGAATTGGCCTTGCCTTTGGCTTGGGTCTTACCATTGCCTTTAGGTTTCCATTTACCTTTGCCCTTGTTAACCATCAGTACATTACTGGTTTTGGCTTTCTTGAGATTGGGCTCAACAGTTCTCAACATGCTGAGCATCTCAGGCAAAGCTTTATCAATTTCATTCATATTGTAGTTCATGACAAATTGATTATAACCCTCCAACAACGATTGCAGGATAAGGTCTGTTGCCAATTCTTGGCCCAGTGGGAATCCTAGTCTTTCAAGGTTCTCCACATACCCAATCATCTTGAGTACGTGAGTCCCTACAGGAGTTCCTTCTTGCATCTTGCATGCAAATAGGGCTTTGAACACCTCCAACCACTCATGCCTAACTTGCCCTTGATATAGTTGTTTTAGATGCTCAACCATATCATGTGCATTCATATTCTTGTGTTGCTTCTGAAGCTCAGAGTTCATCGTGGCAAGCATTAGGCATGATACATCCAATGCATCATCCTAATGCTTCTTGTAAGCATCTTTTTCAGCACGGGTGGCCGTAGCGACGGATGCTTCTGGAAGGGGTTGCTCTAGAACGTACAGTTTACGTTCTTGTTTGAGGACTATCCTCAAGTTCCTGTACCAGTCAAGGAAATTAGCTCCGTTGAGCTTGTCCTTCTCAAGGACAGATCGCAGAGAGAGAGTGTTTGACGTATTAGACGACATGGTGATCTACAACAACACAACATGCAGAAATAAGTATCATATCTAGATCATTTAATTAGACCTTTAATTAAATGATGCTCCTACTAAATCGTAGAGCTTTTGTAGGGGATGTAGGCAAACTTACTTTGCTCACACTACTAGCTCCAAACCAAACAGCGACTACATTTATGTGGGACAAGATCCAAATTATACTTCATCTTGAGTTAGCTTTGGCTAATCGCCCAAGACTCGGTACAATTAGGTAGGTAGCATTTTACCAATTACATCGTATGCAACTCTTAAAAAAGGGTTAAGATTCACATTACACATCATCTTGAGTTAGCTTTGGCTAATTGCCCAAGACTTAGCATAATTTTTCTCTTACCCAATTTTCCCAACTTTTGGGATATGCCTCTAAGTTTCTCAATCCAATTGAGGTGGCTTAGTTAAGTCTCACCTAATGTTCGATAGCGGGACATCACAATTGTCCACTCGCACTCTACTAAGATAAAATGTGTTGCTTTGCTTTGGCAAACCCAACAACAAATGATCGAGGTAGTTTATGAGTACCGAACCTTGGTAGGCATATTGAGTTGACTTAATTAAGATTAACATCTAAGCATGCATCACATACACACACATAGCATATATCAATATAAAGGCAAGAAAATGTGACATGGTTATGGCCAGTATACTACGATCTTCTCAAGCCAATGAGAAGGTCGATGGTCAACCTAAGGATAACTTCTTCTCCAAGAGCATCCTCCGGTCATCATGTGTGGTTGGCATCCTCCTTGTAACTTCATTCTTCAATGGACACTCCATTCCTCTTTTGTACATTACAATGTAGGAAAACTCGAGTTACATTCGAGTCTAAATCTAATTTTACAATTAGGAAGAATAGATACAAGGCACGACACGCAGGCCATATTATAAATTACAACATGCACACACACACATACATCCAATCACATTGGGGTTAAGGTCATAACCATTCACCATGTCATCATTTATACACAATAGATTTAGGACATTGATTTTATTATGAGTGCAAAAACAAAATTTACATTGTTGTTCCTCAAGTGAGTCGCTGCCCAGATTCATCAATATGAATCTAAGACCCATATAGCAATGGTATGATCACTCGGACTCCGCTTTCCCGAGACATTCTCGGGGTTTTCTCACTCGGGACGACCCGAGCTTCTGTCTTCCCGAGTGACCTCGGGAAGCTTTCTGCTCGGTATGACCTCAGAGGTCAGTCTTCCCGAGTGGGAGGTCGGGAGCCTGACTACTATATCATACAGTTTATGCAACTCATAATATATCTTGTCCTACTTCTATATCACATATAAAAGTACAAAAACTTTGTACGATCTTTCGCAAGTAGCACTGATACCACTGTTGGGATCTTCAGGCGACATAAACACAAAACACAGCGGAAACAAGATCCCACGAGCGATCCATGCGAAAGAAAACTCGTACAAAGTATATCTATCTAATAGATTTATCTACTGTTTATACCTTTGGAGGGTGCCCTTACGTTTATCCCGCTCGTCCAAGCGCCGCCGGATCTCTTGCACGTTCAAGTGTCCATGCCTCTATTCGTATCCACACGAACATGATATCTCTACCTCGGAGAAGAACTACCTTAGTTGTGCTAGCAACTTGAGGTAGTTCACAAAACACCAAGAACCCAAGATGTGGGTTTCGGCCAAGATGGAGAAGAGAAGGAAGAGTGGAAAGAAAATGACAAGTTGTCATCCAAATGACAAGGGAAAAACTCTTTTATACTCATATCATGAGGAGTTTTTGCCTTTTAAACTTCCCTTCATTAAACATTTTAATATAACTCTCTAACTTTTCATGTAACACTCTAATGGTAAGAAACTCTCCATCTTCCTCTCTTATTAATTCATTAAACATTTTAATGAATTAATATTTCATCCAAATGTGGTTGAGTCTAATCTAAATGAGTTTAACTCAAATTAGATCTCAATCCATAATCCAATTGGATTCACTTGAGTCTAACTCAATTAATCCAATTCCAATTAAATCTTAACCAAATCAAGATCAATTAATCTCCGAAGCATCGTGTCCTTAGTGTGTGACCCAATAGGCTCTCGTAACGTTGGCAATGTGTCTAAACCAATTTAGACACAAAAGCAATGAGCGGCATCTAGCAATGCATCAATGCTACCCAAGTAACAAGAAAGTCGAGGTCCGACTTAACCTCCGTGACTATGGCAATGTATGACCTTGTCCTTCTATCCTCGATATCTAGATTGACAAATGAGGCATAGACCGTGTCATCCTCAACCAATCTGGTGTTTATTGATCCCCGAGTAGACTCACTCAAACAATTGAGCTCAATATCTCATATTGACTCATTCGAGCATGGCTATGCGTTTTAGCAGTCCTACTCGATCAAGAGGCCCACAGATATCACTCCCGTCATATGGGAGGGATAGATCCCATCTACATCACTCACATCCCTCCGCATAATTTATTACATACCCAGTGATCGCCTTTATAGTCCACCCTGTTACGGGTGACGTTTGACGATACCAAAGTATATAACTCCTTATGTAGGAAACCGTAGTGACTTCAGGTCTAAGGACTATTCATACCAATTGTCACATGAGAAAGTTTATGACACTCATATGACAATCTATGAAACTTTCTCATGGCAGGTCATTCAGTACACATTCTCAATGTATACCCATGTGTCAACTTGATATCACATATCCATAACTTGTGAGCTCAAGTCATCAGTTGACCTACATGCTAGTCTCCATGTATTAATATTGCCCTTGAATATTAATACTTGACTAGAAATGGTTTAGAGTAGTGTTCTCTACATCATCTCACTATCGATTCAACCAATCGATATAATGTAGATAAGAACCTACTACCCAAGGACATTATTATACTTAGTTATTTGGCACAAATACAAAGTAAGTATAATAACCAAACATGCCTTTATTAATAATAGAATATGATACAAAATGTCCCTAGTCAATCATCATATAATTTGCTCTAGGGCTCCTACTAACAACCTAATGTAAATGCAAACATAAGCATATAAAAAGAGATCAAAACATGGATTTGAGAGCCTAAATTTATCAACAAAATGGTAATTATCAACTCCCCCACACTTACTCTTTGGCGTCTCGCACAAGCTACTAGTTAACCTAAGATGTATCCTCCTAGATTATTCTCAATCATAATTAGAAGCAATTGAAAGGAAATTACCTAGGGTTGTCAATTCTCAAAAATCTAAACTCAATGGACTAGAAACTTGTCCTTAAATCAACAACTTAGCATACTTCATCCATCATGACTCATTGAGATGAATTAAACTCAAAAAACCTTGCAAGGGAAGTTTCAAAGTGGATCTCTTCCTATGTTCTAAGTTTTGATTAAGGTGGAGCTCACTCAAACACAATCATGGTTCTTGTACTACCATAAGCTTGCTTATTATCTACTCTCCACCATTATTCATGAATTGGATCCACACCTACAAAAGCTTATTCAAACAAGTTAAAGAAATATGAAATGAAAGAAAGGAATAGAAGTTTAATGAACATGATGCTAAAGAATCATGATAAAGAAGTAAAGAAATAGGACATGGTAAGGAAATATGGAAAGTAATATGGCATGATAAGAAAATATGAAAAGGTAAGGAAAATGGAAGACTTGGACACTAAAAAATGTTACTAATGCACTTTGCCCATTTCTTTTTGACTTATCCTGCATGTATCAGAGTTGTGTGGAGCAAGGATCAACTAATTCGGGTGAGAAACCTCAAGAAACAGTTCTGAACTCAGTGCCATTCTGTGCCAATTCTGCTGATCGGTCACTGGAACGATCAGCCATTTCTTGATCGGACTGAAGGTCGAATTGGGATGCTCCTGATCGATCCGGAGACCGATCAGGGCTCCAACAGAAGCTGGTTTGCAGAATTTTGAAGCTGACCTCTGCTGAAACTTCTCTTCTTTTCAATCAGTTCCACATCTCAGATTCCTCTAACTCCTTGTTCTCATCCTTCAACTCAGAAATCTACCTCATCTCCTGCCACTTCATATTTTTTTTCCTTTTTCTTTTCTTTTCTTTTCCTTTGTTTTTGAGCTGCTCTTTCTTTTCTGTTTTTGTTTGCAGCTAAGTCTTTCCGTTTTTGTTGTGCTTCTTTTTTTTCAATGATTCTAACCCTTGTAAGCTCCCATTTCTTTCCCTCAAAATGACAGAAGTGTATCAGGAATTCTTTGCCATTCAGCTGTTATAAAAACAACCCAACTTAATTGATTTCGGCTCCTCAGTTTTTTTTCCTCTGCACTTACAGTTTTTTTTTCTCTGCATTTCAATGCTTTTGTTTCTCTTCTTTATCTCCAATTCCGATTTCATAACTTCACAACTTGGAGCTTTACATGATAATAGAGAACTAAGTGCTCCACTTGGTACAACTTTTAACATATGAAATGATACAAAACTTTTTCATCCACTTCTTTCAACTCATACTTGATACAAAACATTTTGCTTGTGGATTTCCAAAAACATCATGTTTCTTCAAAATTTTATAAAATGCTTGGATCCTAAAAATTTGATAGTCCCCAATACTAGTGTCACGAATGAGCCTCAAATTTAGATATTTATAAACTGAAAATCCTTGGCCAACAAAGTTAAAATGTAGTAGAGGGGCCTCAGGTCGTATTTTTCCAAGGGCTAGTTGAATGAATGTTTAACTCGAGCTTGAAGGTTATTTGTCATTTGATGTTTTGGGTTTTCTAGATAAAATGGGGGTTTTTGCGATAAGAGGAAATGACAATATGAAATAGCAAGTTGGAATGAAATAAACTTAACTAAGCAGTAATGACTTAAGAAGTTGCAGAAACTGAACTTAACCTAGTTAACAACTAAGCACTTAAATTCAAACGATGGAATTGAATTGAAGACTTAAGAGCTAAACTTAAATGTAGGGAATTAACTGCAGAAAACTAATTACAGGGAATTAATTGCAAGACAAAGGAAATTAGAACAAAACATTCTTAAGAACTTGAATTGAAGTATAATTGGAAACAACTAGAACAACTTGGAGAATTAAATGCTTGAAACTAGAAATTATCCTAATTAAACACCAAATCAATTCATATCCAAAACTTCCCTTCGCCGTCACACGTAGGTTGAGCTAGAAGCCCTCCAACTCAAAAACCAATGAAGAAAAGCTCCCGGATCAATTTGATGTGAAATTGCCTTCCTGATCGGTCAGGCAACCGATCAGGTCTTCTTCTGATCGGTCACGGGACCGATCAGGAGTGACTCTGTCCGATCACCAGCACCGATTAGTAAATGAAAGCTCGCATGATCTCCTCCTTCCTCGATCAGCTGGATGTCGATCATGCCTAGTAACTTTCAGAGACATTCAGAGAACCCCTCTAAGTGCATCTGATTGTTCCGAGGATGAGAAGAGCAGCGATCGAATGGAATAGACGGTGGAACAGACTCTGGCGAACCCCTCAACCGAAATCCACTTTCAGTAACAAAATCGACTGCAACTAAATAGGAATTCTACCTCATTGATCTGAAACCTTGGAAACGAACTTGATCTAATGTGGCCGCACGCGATCTCAGAAGAAAACTGCAAGGAAATCGATGAAGAACAGAGAAAACTAAGCTACTCGACGATGACTGCTTCTACGCGATGACCCGATCTGGAAGAGGGAGTTTCTGATTTAAATCCTCCTTTTGAATTTTAGACGGCTGAGATCTTCCATGCCCCATCCAATGGTTGGATCTTCTCCAATCTGAACCAAACTCCCCAGATCGTGATCACTGGTCCTGATCTACTCCTCCTTAGCTGGGATCGTTCAGATCTGCAATGGAAGGCTCAGATTGCTCTGATCTTTGAATGGATGGTCTAGATCCTCTTGAGCTTGATCCAACGGTCAGATTGCTTCTGATTTGGATGAAATTTTCAGATTTTGATCCATAGACTTGATTAACTCTATCTTGAGCTTGGATTGATCAGGAGTTGGCGAATGGCTCAGATCTAGCCGTTCTCTTGAATGGACGGCTCATATTAATCCGATACTTGATCACCTTGATCCGGATCTAATTCTAACTCAAGTTTGATCCACTCTGATCTAGGCCCAGATCATTTGAAGCCTACAAAATTAGATTCACATTTTAGTGCCAAAATATCTCAAATATACAAAGATTTGAATTCAAAGCCAAAATAGAAGGAATTCATGAAACCTAATGTAAATGCAAACTTAAGCATATAAAAAGAGATCAAAACATGGATTTGAGAGCTTAAATTTATCAACAAAATGGTAATTATCAGCGTCCTACACCTAACCCTCCAAGTTATGACTTTTCAACACCTAGCCCTCCAAGCTAGGACTTTTCATAACCAACTCTCCAAATTAGGAATTTCTACACCTAGCTCTCCAAGTTAGGACTTTTCACTAAAACGCACTTTTTAAAGCTTCTCCCAAGCTCCCCCTACACTGGACTTACAAAGGATTTTTAAGAACCTCCCCAAGGTTCCCCTTACGCCAAGAATGGAGCAACCATGCTCCCCCTTAAACTTAGCTCCCCCTAAACCTAGGATTTCTAGCAAAGGTAAGTTTGGTTTCCCAACTTAAACCTAAACTTCTCCTCCTTTGTCATACATCAAAACGACCCCAATAATATCTCAATTAGTGGTTCTTTGAATTCCTAATGATCATAAACAATGTGTACGAGCCTCCCATACACTTATTTTCCATTATTTGAACCTAAGTCAGCTGCTGGATACCCACACCAGCCCTGACCAGTCGACTGCCCCTGTTGGCAGTCGACTGATACTCTGAAATTCAATTTTCTAGTCAATTTCAGAAATGCGCCAGAAATTCCACAATTCTCCAAAAATTTCCAAATTTTATGGAGACTTTTGTGGTATCCATACCTACTTGGGTAAAATACATTCCACAATGTATCTATCACGGTTCTCAAGTTTGACACAAAACCCAAAACTAGACAAAATCTTCAATCAACCCCTTTACCTAAAATCCTAGTTTTGGCCTTTACTTGATGTCATTGCCCATGCCAACTCATAATGCATCCCTAGCATTGTTTTACATGGCATTTATACATCAAGAACCAATTTTCATGCTTTATGACCCCAATGTCATATTTCCAAGCATGAAACACATTTCCAATGTGCCAAAATCAAAATTTTCTATGAAAATCAAGACAAACAAGGAGGCAACCTCCCCCTTTAACCTATGCCTTCTCCCAATTTTCAATTTTCCTAGGTGAAGTTCTACCCAACTTAACACCATAGACTCAAACTAGGTTCTACCCAACCTAACACAAAGTTCTTCTTCCTTGGACACCATTGAAGGATTTCCCCCAAGCAACCTTATCCCTAGTGCCAACAAGAACTCAACACAACCTTAACCACTCTAAAAGGTTTGCAAGCACATTTGCTAGGGTATGCCCTATCCTAGAAAAATATGGTTTTATGAAATGTATCAAATGTGCTTGACTTTGGTACAATTCTCTAATTTTCACAAGAATGGACACTTTGTATCAATTTTGACCTCAAATCATAATTCCTTGTGTTTGTCAATTCTAACCATCATCAATTTACAAAGGAATTGTCCTCAATTCTTCTCTTTGGTTTAAGTATACAAACCTCCCCCTAATTATCTCTTAACCTTAGATTCATATACTTATCATTCTTCCTTAATTTTCCATATGGCCTCACTTCACATAATCACCTTTAATTCATGAGGCAAACCTTTGTTTAAGGAGTATAATCAAGGATCTTGATTTAGACATCACATTCTATCATTCAAAAGCCATTTTCCCTTACACCCTCCTGATCAGTCGATTGCCCAAATGGCAGTCGACTGCGAAAACTTACAGAAAGCTTCTGGGCTGAAAATTCACTCGGATCAGTCGACTGCCCCCCAGGGCAGTCGACTGATACCTGATTTTCAATTTTTCAACCCAATTTCAGAAATGCCTAGATAATTCTATAAATCTCCAAAAAATATGAAATTTCGTGGGGAGATTTGTAGGGCTAATGTCTACTTGGGAAAAATTCTTTTTCAAACAAATGTACTCCGGATCCCAAGATTGGCACGAAACTCAACTTTCTCTAAAATGTATCATTTAACTTCAACCCACAAGTTCTAATTGTGGTTTTTCCTTGATGTATCTTGCAATGCTTGATCACAATTCATTTCTATCATGGAATTATATGGTATTCCCACATTGAAACCTAATTTTACCCAATATGACCGTATTTTCACATTTGTCCCCCTAAATTCCCTTTTAATGTGCCAAAACCTAGGATTAAGACTTACCCAAGTCTTCCAACCCTTTTTGGCACATCTTACCTAATTTCCTAGGAGAAAAACTCTTGAGATCCATTTACCATGGACCCCAAAGGCTCCTTGAGCTCTGAGCCCTAGTCACCTACCTAGGTGACTCAATCCACACTAAGCCACACCGGTGTGCCACCGGTGACTCTTGGCCTACAAAATGGACCTTCTTAACCTTGGGCACCTTGTCCTTGGTTAAGTCATCCTTTTTCACTTTGGATGACACCCCCTTGCCATCCTTGGACTTCTCCTTCTTGCCATGATCATATGCCTTCCCAGCATATTTCTTTTTGTTGGCCTTGGAGACTCTAGACCAGTAACCTAAATCCGATCTATCATAGTTGGGTTTTAAGCTACCCAACACCATGTCTAAGCCCTTAGATCCAACCGTGAATCTTTCTAGGGTCTTTTCTAATATATCAAGCCTTGTCCTCAAGGCTTGATTTGCCCTTGCCAAGTCCCTAACTTTAGTTTCCATATGTCCACCTTGGACATTCCTAGGCCTACCCTCCTTTCTAGGCACATTCCTCCCCTTTTTGGGATTAGTGTCATGATCCTTAGGTCTAGAGGTCTTGGGCTCATGATGCATGATTTTCCTAGGGTTATGATCTACCTTGTTAACCCTAGTCCTATCATTATATCTAAATCCAAAGTTGTGCACAAGTAAGCAGTTTTCATGGTTTTTAGCATGCATGGATGGGTAATTAACATGATTCTTAAAATGCAAGGAAAAACTTGAAATTGAATTACATTTTACCCTAGGGTTAGAAATTACCTCCCTTACCCTTGAGGTTCCCCCTTGTTGTGATATTTGCTTCCTCCTTTCTTCTTTCTCTCATCTCCTCAAGTGCTCCATTTTCTTTAGCTCACTTTTTCTAGGACACTTGGTGTGGTAGTGCCCTAGCTCTCCACATGTGAAGCATCGAATCCTCCTCTTCTTCTCTTGGGTTTCCCCAATTCTACAATTTATGTTAGAATTTAATTTAATTGAACTAGGTTTAGAGTATACCTCCTTTGTACCTTTCAGACACTTGTCCTTGTAGTGCCCCTTTTCATTGCAATCAAAGCATGTGATGTGCTCTTTCGATTTAGCTTTGGTGGAGATAGAGACTAGGTTCACTTCTTCTTCAACCTTGGATGAAGAAGATGCTTCTTCTTGTTCTTCTTAGATGAGGGTCTCTCCTCCCCCTCAATCCTTGAGGTGGTGACCTCCTCCTCTTCTCCAGATGAGGTGGATGAGAGCTTTATAATAGTAGCTTGGTAGCTATTATTATAAGTGAACTCCGCTAAGCATAAATATCGGCACCAGCTCCCTTTGAAATCCAGGGCACAAGCTCGTAACATATCTTCCAGTACCTGGTTCACCCTTTCCGTTTACCCATCTGTCTGAGGATGAAAGGCGGTACTGAATCGCAGCTTCGTGCCGAGTGCTTTATGAACGCATTCCCAAAACTATGAGGTGAAACGACCATCCCTATCTGAAATGATGGTCTTGGGAATACCATGTAGTCTGATAATTTCCTTAGCATATAGTTGAGCTAGTTGCTCGACTGAATAGGTCATCTTGATCGCTAAGAAATGTGTCGATTTCGTCAATCTGTCGACGATAACCCATATAGCGTCGTATCCGTTCGTGGTCTTGGGAAGTCCTGAGATGAAATCCATTGAGATGTCTTCCCATTTCCACTCCGAAATTTGGATCGGTTGCAGAACTCCTCCGGGACTCTGGTGCTCTGCTTTAACTTGCTGGCAGGTCAGGCAGGTACTGACATGCTGAGCCACGTCCCTCTTCATACCGAGCCACCAAAATCTCATTTTCAAATCTTGATACATCTTAGTAGATCCCGGGTGTAACGCCCGCCTTTTTCCCACACCTTGTGGTGTGGCGAGAAAGTCGTCGTTACGCTAAACATACATGTGCATAAAAACATCTTAATGCAGCGGAATCATTTTTTTCTTCTAAACATGCTTTTAACCATGCAACTAATAAATGAAACATCTATACATGCCTAAACTTGTCATTCATAAACTTACATGCATAGCATCATAACCTAACCGTTCCATAACTTATTCATCATCATCATAAGTAGCAAGTAACTTATGCATCATCATCAGCATTCACTTGCTCTTCTTTATTTGTATTGACCTTGGGGGCGCCCGGACACTCCGGGCGCCCTACTCAGCTTTTGCCTCACTCCTTTGAGGCTCTCTGAGCTGCAGACACTCGTTCCTTCGGTCCTGCATCTAGGGTTAGTCCAAAACAACATAAAGCAATAATATGATAGTTTTATACAGCCTTAGCTGTCTTGGTTCTGACTTTGGGTCTCCAAAATGGAACCTAGGTCGAACCGACGCCTACTGTTCCCTCGACGGGGAACGCGTCCTCACCTACTCCTCTCAGGAGAATTTACCTGATGCCAATCGACTCCTTCGGTTGGACTTTTGCCCAGCAGTCTTTCGCCAGGCTTCAGTACCAAGCAGTCCTTCGCCTGGTGCCCAGCAGTCCTTCGCCATGTCTTCGGTTCCAAGCAATCCTTCGCCTGGTGCCTAGCAGTCCTTCGCTAGGGCTTTGTCTCCTGGCATTCCTTCGCTAGGTGCCTAGTAGTCCTTCGCTAGGGCTTTGTATCATGGCATTCCTTCGCCAGGTGCCTAGCAGTCCTTCGCTAGGGCTTTGTATCCTGGCAGTCCTTCTCTAGGTGCCTAGCAGTCCTTCTCTAGGGCTTTGTATCCTAGCATTCCTTCGCCAGGTGCCTAGCAGTCCTTCGCTAGGGCTTTGTATCCTGGCATTCCTTCGCCAGGTGCCTAGCAGTCCTTCTCTAGGGCTTTGTTTCATGGCAGTCCTTCGCCAGGTGCCTAGCAGCCCTTCGCTAGGACTTTGTTTCCTGCACACTTAGTAACATCGTTAGATCACAAATAACACTTAACTTTGAATCCTTTGCCAATATCAAAACAAGGTTCGATATGGTGCTTCCTGCACCAACAAGAGATTGGTTCTGACTATGGATTTCACCCGAAACCCTAGGTCGAACCGACGCCCAATATTCCCTTTCCCGGGGAACGCGCCCTCACCTACTCCATACTTGGAGAAGTTACTTTTGCCAACCGGAACCTTCGGTTGGACATTCGCTCAGCCTTCGAGAACTCGAATCTCAAGACGTCCGATCTCGACCCAACTCTACTTCTATTCGCGATTCCTGCTTGACTAAAGCTGTAAGATGTGTATACTGAAAGACATAAATTTCATTATATGAACATCTTCATTTTGAAAAGAGAATCACAACTATACTAGGTGCTTATTTATATTAGTAATGCATGAAGTCCAATTACTTTGCATTATAAATAACATGGTGTGTGGTGTCACACGGATGATCATGTTATCAGTTCCTTGCTTAGTATAAATAGAGGTCCACAACCGAGATGGAATTGGACAACCCATCGGGATGGTTGTAGTGTAATTAGGTGTGGTTGGTCTTGACCATAGAATTACACTAGTGTGCTTTGAGTACATTGAGCATGACCATAACCAGAGGTTATCCAATTTGTACTGACTTGATAATTGGATAGGACCTCAGTTTATATTATGGAGTACGATCACTTAATCCCGATATAATAACGGGCATATATTATTAACTATTATTTCTTTGATTTACCAATGAGCGAGATCTATTCTGTTAGATCGATAGGTTCAGTAAGTTGGGAGATAATATTAATAATATGATGTGTTGTTGATTATTGATGCAATTCATGTCCTGGTGAGTCGGGTTGATGATGCCCCTTGATGAGCTCGAAAGGTTCATTATGCTAAACCCTGTAGGTGGATTTGATCCGGCATGATGATAAGGTCGAGTGGTACTAGTCAAGAATCCAGAGGTTAATTAATTTGAATTGTCATTAATTTAAATTAATTAACGAGCATTCGAGATCTTAATCATGGGGGATGGACGACTCATAATATGTGGAACCCATATCAAAATATGGGGGTTGGTGAGGAAGTTCAATTATGATCCTTTAGTGGAATGGATCTTAATTAATGGATCGGGTTTAGATCCTTTGGTTGGCAAAGATCCAACTCCTCCTATTTTTCCCTACCTTAGCCATATAAATATCCAAGGATATCATGAAACCAAGGCTTGATCCAAGAGTTGACTCTCAAGGCCTTTTTTCGCTCTCTCTCTCTTCCTCCTCTTCTCCTCTAGGGTTTGGCCGGCGGTAAGGGAAGGAGAAGACTCTCCTTCTCTTTTCTTCTTCTCTCCTCCAACTCCACTCGACCAGGATACACGGGAAGGGACCTTCCCTACCTTCTGTGGTGGTCGGCGGTGAAGGAGAGGGGAGTGGCGGCCGAAGGGAGGCGGCGCAAGAGGTGGTGCGGCGGCGCCACGAGGAAGGGAAAGAAGGAGTAGTTTCGGCGGGTTGGGAGAGGAAGAAGGAGATCTTTCTTCTTCTTTGTCTACTTCTCCTTCCTCTCAAAGTGTGTAGCTGGTCGGTGGCCTTTGGGCAGCTCCGGTGGTGGCCAGTGCTAAGGGAGAGGAGGTGGTGGCTTGCGGCGGAAAACCCTAGTGGATAGGGATTGGTCTTCCGGCCAAGTCAAGGAGAAGGGATCTTTCGGAGTGCCTCGGTGATCTCGGTTCATGGTAGATCGTCGCTCACACGACATCCGTGAAGGGAGGGACATAAGGTAGAAGACCGCGAGGTAATCGGGAAGGTATATCTCTTCCCTAGCTACATTGATTATGTTTGCGCTATATTTACTATCCTCGTCATTTCATGTATGAAAGTTAATTATTTTGATTAGTTATCATGGTTAATAATTAACTAACTGGACCCCCACCATATACACAAAAGTTGACGATCTACTCGTCACCTTTTTCGCAGTCAAATAGTCAAGCAAATTACAAGGCTAATTTTGGTAATTGGCCGAGTTGTAATTTGGATCGTTCGATACGACACGAGATGGTCGTTGGGAGACGGGTCTCCATTCGGATTAATTTTTAATCCATAGACATGGAGAGGTCTCTCGGAATGACCGAGTATTCGCTTAGGAAACCCGCCAAGCCATACCCAACAATTGGGATTAGAGTTGAGGTTTCCGGCTTTGTGTATTTAACGATTGGTTAATTTTTGCATTTTTCATACATTATATTTTGCCAGATGATATGTGGATGTGCGTATGCTAACTTTGTGTTGCAGGCACGAGATTCCAACTTGTCATGGCCAAATATTTGTTGTGTGATGATTGTGCAAATTATTGTAATTAATTAATCCTCGGGGTTGATGAGGCTAGGTATTTAATTTTTGTAATTAAATACGACACATGTTTAGCCGAGCTATTAACATTACTTTCGATCTAGTTTTCATGTACACTCCCTTATGGAGTATAGGATCGATGATGTAAATAAGTAGATAGTCATATCGGCTCGGATATCCCTCAAGGTAGCTTGTGTAGAAGGTAGGGAGGAGCGGACGAAGTGACAACACAAGTGGAGGCACATTAGAGACCAAGGGCCATGAAAGTTGGAAAATCTAGGATTTTCTGTAATTTTCATAAATTTGGTTATGTGCTTGGTTGTGTGGTTGTGCTAAGTTAAAATTCCTCGAAATAAATTACTATGTGGGAGAGGGCCCCTAAGGGTCCCACGGATTCCATTACAATCCGATAAGTGATATGAATAAGTCTGCAGGTCGGCTCTGAGTGCCTTCCTCCCCATCGGATGGACTTGTTCTGCGGATCATTGGGTCGGAAAAGACTATGGAAAATTGTTAAAGAGCGTATCTACTTCCCCATCGGAAGGCACATTATCGGAAATAATTTTCTTAGTGTCGTGTAATGGTGCACACTCAGCTGCGAATAATAGTATCCTACCCATCGGAGTCACTGCTATTATTTTGAAGAGCCGAGGTGAACCAACTATTAACCTTGCTTGTCAAAAAGTTAGGTTGACAAGATAGTAAGATTGATGGGTAAAACCTCCTCTTACGAATGTAGGGATTTGTATACGTTCACACCATCGTGGCATGAGAATTTCTCGGTTTATAGGGGTGTTGGTTGATTTCGAAAATTAATTGTTTTGAGGAATCAATTTATTTTCGATTTCTTAAGTAGGGTATATTGTGATTCTCAGGTTTTTCATAATGGCCTTTAACCCACTAGCAACAATTCTTAAGGAAAACAAACTTACTGGCCCAAACTACATAGATTGGAAGAGGAACCTTGACATTGTCCTCACTGCTGAAGAGTACAAATTTGTACTCTTCGAGGAATGTCCGAAAAGGCCTAGAGAGGACTCTGGTGAAGAGTTGAGGGAGCGTTACAAGAAGTGGGTCAAGACAGATGAGATGGCCGGTGCTACATTCTGGCATCCATGTCGAATGTGCTGCAACATCAGCATCAGGCCATGCCCACTGCTAGTGACATAATGCTGAACCTCAAGGAGCTCTTCGGGCACCAAGGTCGAGCTGCTAGGCAAACCGCGATGAAGAGTCTGTTGATGACCACTATGGTCGAAGGGACACCCATGAGGGATCATGTCCTAAAGATGATAGCGCACCTCAATCAGATTGAGGTACTGGGAGCACAAATCGACAGGGAATCCCAAGTCGATATTATACTCCAGTCTCTGCCAAGGAGCTTTGAGCAGTTCAGGCTCAACTACAATATGAACAAACGTGATTATTCATTGGGTGAACTGCTAGGAAACTCCAGGCGGAAGAGGACCTCTTTCGTCAGAAAGACCTTAGTAACTCAAAGGGTTTTTTCTTCTGTGCCAAAAGGCAGGAAGAAGAAGAAACAAGGAGGGTTCAAGAAGGCAGCAGCATCGTAGGAACCTCGGACTAGAATGAAGAAGTCGAAAGGCAAGTGCTTCACGTGTAAGTAAACTGGGCATTGGAAGGTGGACTGTACCCGTCGACAAGATAAAGGCATTTCTTCAGCCTTAGTCATTGAAACATGTTTAGCGGTGCTATCTACCAGTACCTGGTGCGTAGATACGGGAGCCACTGACCATGTCTGCAATACCTTGCAGGGGTTCCAGGAAACCCGACGGCTAGCTGATGAAGAAATCGTGGTCTACATGAGCGATGCTACAAAAGTGGCAACAATTACAGTGAGAGTTTTTTATGTCTTTTGAGAGAAATAAATTGTTAGTTTTGAGAGATTGCCTTTATGTACCCTCGTTTAGAAAGAATTTAATTTCAATTTCTATGTAGATAAAGGATGGATATTCTATTGCTTTTGATAACAAAGTTGTTATAAAAAGAAATAGAGAGATTATCTGTTCGGGTACTATGGTCGGCAATCTATATACTCTAGAACCAATAACTCCCACGATGCAATATGAAGTAAATAACTCATCATCTAACTTAAATAAGAGAATGGAGCCTTCTTAGATGAATCGGACGTATCTTTGACACCTTAGGCTTGGTCATATTAACCTTAGTAGGATTTAGAGGTTGATAGCTGATGGGCCCCTGGGTTCATTGGTGGTGGAATACCTCCCAACCTGTGAGTCTTACTTGGAAGGTAAGATGACTAAGAGGCCTTTCAAAGCTAAGGGGTATAGGGCCAAAGATGTGTTAGAACTGATTCATTCTGATTTGTGTGGTCCTATGTCAATCCAAGCTAGAGGTGGCTTTGAATACTTCGTCACCTTCATTGACGATTATTCAAGGTATGGGTACATTTACCTGATGCGCTAAAAGTCTGAATGTTTTGAAAAGTTCAAGAAATTTAAGGCTGATGTGGAGAAACATAGAGGTAAAAGTATCAAGATACTGTGATTAGATCATGGTGACAAGTACCTCTTTGGAGAGTTTAGGACCTACCTATCAGAAGTTGGGATTCAGTCCCAGCTAACTGCACCCGGTACACCCTAACAGAATGGAGTTGCAGAAAGAAGGAATAGGACTCTTATGGAAATGGTTAGGTAAATGATGAGCTATTAAGATTTACCTGATTCGTTATGGGGATACGCTCTAGAAACGGCGGCATACATACTGAACTTGGTCTCATCTATGTCGGTCCCTTCTACTCCCACAGAACTGTGGACTGGGCGCAAGCCCAGTCTAGGACATGTTCAGATTTGGGGTAGTCCAGCACATGTGCTGAATGGAGATACTGATACGTTGGAATCTCGTACAGAGGTACATTTGTTTGTAGGCTATCCTAGGGGAACGAAGGGTGGTCTGTTCTATAGTCATAAGGATCAGAAGGTAATCATTAGTACGAATGCCAGATTCTTAGAGGAAGACTATGTGATGAGCCATAAGCCCAAGAGTAGACTAGTGCTTGAAGAGTTAAGAGAGGATGTTCCGACCTTAAGACCAATTGTACAAGAGGACACACCACAAGTCACTGCACCGCGTGTCACTGAGGATACACAGGTGGTGCCTCGTCCCAGTGGGAGGGTTGTCAAACAGCCTAAAAGGTTCAGGTTTTTGGGAGAGTCTTCGGACTTGGTCTCTGGTAAACATGAACGGGATCCCCTGGACCTATGACGAGGCCCTCCAAGATAAGGATGCAGATTCTTGGCAAAGAGCAATGAACTCTGAGATAGAATCTATGGATTCTAATCAGGTCTGGGAGTTAGTAGAACCACCTAATGGTCTAAAAGTCATTGGATGCAAGTGGATCTACAAGAGAAAGAGAGGATCAGACGGGAAGGTTGAGACCTTCAAAGCTAGGCATGTTACGAAAGGGTACACTCAGAAAGAGGGTATCGATTATGAGGAGACCTTTTCGCCGGTGGCCATGCTTAATGCGATCTGGATTGTCCTATCTATTGTAGCTCATATGGACTATGAGGAATGGCAGATGGACGTCAAGACGGCTTTCTTTTACGGAAGTCTTGAGGAGACTATCTACATGTAGCAACCAGAAGGGTTCATTGCAATGGGCAAAGAGCATCTAGTATGCAAGCTTAATCCATCTATTTATGGATTGAAGCAAGCTTCGAGATGGAACATCCGCTTTGATGAAGTAATCCAATCATATGGATTTACTCAAAGCCCAGATGAATCATGTGTATTCAAAAGATGTGATGGAAACGTCGTAGTGTTTCTTGTACTTTACGTAGATTACATTTTGTTAATTGGCAACAATGTCAAACTGTTATAAGACGTAAGGGTTTGGCTATCAAAGCAGTTTGATATGAATGACTTAGGAGAAGCGGGACACATCCTTGGGATCAAGGTCATAAGGGATCGCCAGAAAAGGATGTTGTGCTTACCCCAAGCTTCTTATGTTGACACTGTCTTGTCTCGTTTTAGCATGGAAAACTTCAAGAAGGGTTTCCTACCCTTCAGGTATGGAGTTCCTCCATCCAAGGAGATATGTCCAAAAATATCAAAGGAGATAGAGGAAATGAAGGTGGTTCCTTATGCTTCAGTAGTAGGATGCCTCATGTATGCTATGTTGTGCATGAGACCTGATATCTATTTTGTCGTGGTCATGATTAGCAGATATCAGAGTAACCCTGGACAGGGACATTGGACTGCGGTAAAGCATATATTGAAATACCTGAGACGGACTAGGGATTATATGCTGGTTTACCGGGCAGACCAATTAGTCGCTATGGGTTATACGGACTCAGATTTCTAGTCAGATAGAGAGAAGAGTAAGTCTACCTCAGGGGTTGTGTTGACTTTAGGAGGTGGAGCCATTATTTTGGGGAGTGTCAAGCAGAAATGCGTGGCGGACTCCACCATGGAAGCTGAATATATGGCAGCCTCAGAGGCAGCCAAGGATGCTGTATGGCTCAGGAACTTCATCATGGACTTGGATGTGATTCCTGGTTTACCCAGATCTATCACTATCTTTTGTGATAACGGTGGTGCAGTTGCAAACTCGAAGGAACCACGAGCCCATAAAGCGAGTAAACACATAGAGCGCAAGTACCACCTGATATGAGAAATCGTAAAGCGAGGAGAAGTGGTTGTTGCCAAGATTGCATCAGAGGACAACCTGGCATATCCTTTCACGAAAACTCTTCCAGCTAGAGCTTTTTATAGACATGTGGAGGATATGTGAGTCAGATGTATGGCAGTGAGAGAACAACAATGTCTTTAAGTATAAGTGGGAGATTGTAAGATGTGTATACTGAAAGACATGAATTTTTTTATATGAACATCTTCATTTTGAAAAGAGAATCACAACTAAGCTAGGTGTTTGTTTATGTTAGTACATGCATGAAGTCCAATTACTTTGAATTGTAGATAACATGGTGTGTGGTGTCACACGGATGATCATGTTATCAGTTCCTTGCTTAGTATAAATAGAGGCCCACAACCGAGATGGAATTGGACAACCCATCGGGATAGTTGTAGTGTAATTAGGTGTGGTTGGTCTTGACCATAGAATTATACTAGTGTACATTGAGAACATTGAGCACGACCAAAACCAGAGGTTATCCAATTTGTACTGACTTGATAATTGAATTGGACCTCAGTTTATATTATGGAGTACGATCCCTTAATCCCGATATAATAACAGGCATATATTATTAACTATTATTTCTTTGATTTACCTATGGGCGAGATCTATTCTGTTAGATCGATAGACCCGGTAAGTTGGGAGATAATATTAATAATATGATGTGCTGTTGATTATTAATGGAATCTGTGTTTTGGTGAGTCGGATTGATGATGCCCCCTTGATGAGCTCGAAAGGTTCATTATGCTAAACCCTGCAGGTGGATTTGAACCGGCATGATGATAAGGTCGAGTGGTACTAGTCAAGGATCCAGAGGTGCATAACATGATAAACATAATAAACATTATTTAACATGGATGCATAACATGAAGGGATGCATGAGTCAAATGCGTATATCATATGGATGCTTATTTGAAAATCATACTTATAAATACTTAAATATAATCATCACATCATGGGGGCCCTGGCTTGTACCACATACATACATCATATGCGCGCATCTCTAAGTAAATACAAGGTAGCTAATCTCGACCTATTAGGGTAAGGACAGCTACGGTACTCCCAGAACCGTGGACAGCTTCTTCTGTAGTCCAGAACCATGGACAGCTTCATCGGTAGTCCAGAACTGTGGACCTTACTTAGGTCGGGTACAAGTCCATTCATAAAGTAAAATAGTTTCACATGCTTCTTCATTCATAGAACATACACGGCACGATTAAAGTCATAAACAGGATCCTATTACATGGGACATGGTATAAAGCATACTCAACATTTCATCATTCATACTTAATGCATAACATCATCATTATGCTTTAAAGGCATGAACATTATCTTCATTCATCATTTTCATTGCATATCATCATTATGCCTCGAAGGCATGAACCTTATCTTCATTCATCATTTTCATTCATAAGACATGACATACATAATTATGTCCAGAGGTATAAACATCATCTTAGTTCATAAAGCTTGCATGATCACGGTACCTCAGGTAAGCATGCATTACATACATGGTACATATCACATATCATACACGATCATGGTATTTATCATAAAACATGCATGGGTAAGATTCATAAGAACATGATACATACTATCTAGGTTCATAACATTCAACATAAACATGAATAAGTTTACATAACTATCTTATACATATGTCCAAAGTGTTTATCTTAACGCATGCATACTTTTACCTACCTCACAACACATGTGTTCATAACATATGGTGGAAGACATTCATAAATAAATCCTACTAGAACATGATACATAACATAACATACAGGGTCATAATGCAACATGAGCATATAACATAGCATGGTTCTCAACATAACATAAGCATACATAGGTAGGACTTCCATAAACATGCTACCTACTTTCCAAGCGCATGGCATAGAACATAAGACATTCATAAATAACCCTATTAAGCATGGCATCCAATCATAAACATACAAACATAAAACATGATGCTTGAGGTTAGGGTTATAGGTAACTTAATTTCTACCACATGCTTGAACCTATATATATACTTCATAATAAGCATAACCCATGATTCTTCGAACCCTAACTCCACCCCAAACCCTAGATACATGGCTTGGCCGAATCCTATAAGGTGGAGTTCCATCAATTCCATAAACATGTAAGATAGCATAAGGTAAAGGAACAACCATACCTTATCAATAAGACCATAGGAAGCCATTAGGGCTCATGATTAGGGTTAACCCTAACCTTTAGCCCTCCTTCCTAGGGCTGACCGAAACCTATAAGGGCATGGGTGCATGGAAAAATTCCATTAAGATCCCCAATCAACCATTAAACACCAACCATACCATACCATAGGGGCCATTAGGGCCCTTACTTGAGGAAAGCCCTGACTTTTGCCCTACTATCCAACTTGGCGAAACTTGTGGGGTCACAAAGCCTTGTAAAAGTTCACATAAGTCACCCTCAATCTCCCTTATATTATGATAATACACAAAACACATGCTTGAGGGTTTAGATTCAACCCTACCCATGGGTTCATGGGATTGGCCGAAACCCTAGGGGATCCTAGTGTACCCCAAAAATTCTCAAAAATTATATTTAATCTCTAAACATCATGAGAGCACATTAGAATACATGATGAAGATTTTTAGCATCATCATGGACCCAAAAATCCTAGTGGCCGAAACCTAGGTTGGGGTTCATGCCTTCTTTTCTTTTTTTCCCAACATAAAATCTCAAACAACTTCATATTATGCTAAAATCCAAAAGGAACTATTATACCACAGGTGAGGGAGTCTTACCTTGGTTAATCTTGAATTTTAGACCTTAAAAGAGAAGGAAATTGTAAATCCCTTGGACACTTGAACCCCCTTGCCCTTGTAGCCTTGGAAAACCTTTAGATCTTGGTGATGAGACCTTCTTGTGGGGCTTTTCCAATGGAGAACCTCTCCTTGAGGTTTCGGCTAGGATGAGGGAGGAGGAGGAAGAAAAATGAAATTGATGGAAGGAAGAAGGTAACTCCCAAACCCCCTTCTTTATAACACATTAAGGAGGGTAAGTGAAGAGTCATGGTGTCTTTTCCTCTTCCCTTAAGCCTTAACCAAACTCTATTTCATTTCCTCATAGCACTCCCTTGCTAGGTGAATTGGTTAGAGCATGCATGGTTGTACAAGAGGTCCAAGGTTCAAATCCTTGGTCCATGCACTAATTTTTATTTTATTTTTCTATTATTTTTCCCAAAATTCTGAAAATTCTCTAGAAATTCCCCCATAATTATGTTAATATTTCTCATTAAAACCCCTTTATATTTATATTAATTTTTACCTAAAATTTACCCATAATCATGGTACTAGAAAGCCCATATAAGGCCCATTAGTACTTAACTTCTCAATTTAAATAAGAAACCATGCTAAAACTCACCCATAATCATACTAATATTCCTAATTAAAATCCATTTATATTTATATTAAATTCTACCTAAAATTCTCCAATAATTATGGTACTAAAAAGCCCATATAAGGCCCATTAGTACTTAGTTTTCTCAATTTAAATGAGAAAATATGGATTTCTAGGCCAAATTTTGTATTAATATTTCTAGGTCCCTCGGAAAATTATCTAGACATGCTCAATATTTTTAAGAAAATATTAAGAGAATTTTCCGGGTCGTTACAATCCCCCATACCTCGTGAAAGTTCATCCTCGAACTTAGAATAGCTCCGGGTACTTGCGCCTCATCTCGTCCTCGCGTTCCCAGGTAGCTTCTTCGAACCGTTGACTTTGCCATAGGACCTTGACTAAGGGTACCTCCTTACTCCTCAGCTTCTTGACTTCCCTATCCAAAATCTGGATGGGTCTACTCTCATAACTTAGGTCCTCCTGCACTTGTACTGTCTGTGGCTCGATCACTTGGTCCATATTTGGGATACACTTTTTAAGCAAGGACACATGGAATACGTTATGGATAGCTGACATCTCTGGAGGCAGCTCTAGCTCATATGCCACTTTACCGACTCTTTTCAGAATCAGGTACGGCCCCACATAGCGCGGACTTAGTTTTCCTTTCTTCCCAAATCTTGTCACCCCCTTCATAGGAGCCACTTTGAGAAACACTCAATCTCCAACATTAAATTCCAGTGGTCTACGCCGGACATCGGCATAACTCTTCTGCGGCTCTGAGCAGTTTCTATCCGTTGTCGAATATTCTGTATAGCTAGGGTGGCGTTGTCGATAACGTCCATTGTGAGCCCCATTTCCTTCTTTTCACCACCCTCGTACCAACAGATCAGAGACCTACATCTCCTCCCATACAAGGCTTCATAAGGTGTCATTCCGATAGTAGCTTGGTAGCTATTATTGTAAGCGAATTCCGCTAAGCATAGATACCGACACCAACTTCCCTTGAAATCCAGGGCACAAGTTCTCAACATATCTTCTAGTATTTGATTCACCCGTTCAGTTTGCCCGTCAGTCTGAGGGTGAAAGGCGGTGCTAAACCGCAATTTAGTGCCGAGAGACTTCTGAACGCATTCCCAAAAATGCGAAGTAAAGCGACCATCCCTATCTGAGATGATGGTCTTGGGAACTCCATGAAGCCTAATTACTTCCTTAACGTATAATTGAGCCAGTTGCTCAATCAAATAAGTCATCTTGATCGCCAAGAAGTGAGCAGACTTTGTCAGCCTATCCACAATTACCCATATTGCATCATATCCATTCGTAGTCCTGGGAAGCCCTGAAATGAAATCCATAGAGATGTCTTCCCATTTCCACTCCGGAATTGCAAGTGGCTGCAGAACTCCTCCGGGTCGTTGGTGTTTTGCTTTTACTTGCTGGCAAGTCCTGCAAGTAGTAACATGCTGAGTCACATCCCTCTTCATACCGGACCACTAGAACCTCTCCTTCAGATCCTGATACATCTTTGTGGATCCTGGATGCATCGAATAAGGGGTTTCGTGAGCTTCCGTCAGTATTTTCCTTCGAAGCTCCGGATCATTAGGGATACATAGACGATCCCTAAGGTATAGTACCCCCCCTTTGGCGATATGAAAACCATCGCCCTTTCCTTCTAGGATCTCCTGTTTTATTTTCTGGAGACTCAGATCACCATTTTATTTTTCCAATATGTCCTCACATAGCGCGGGTGATATTGTCATGGTGGAAAGTCGCCCGGAGATGACTTCGACCCCAAAATTCATAATTTCTCTTTCAAGTGGTCGGGATAATTTAGATATGGACATCAAGGTGGCACTTGATTTCCGGCTGAGTGCATCAACCACTTTGTTCGCCTTCCCTGGATGATAGAAGATCTCGCAGTCATAGTCCTTTACCAACTCAAGCCATCGGCGTTGTCTCATATTCAGGTCCTTCTGAGTGAAGAAATATCGTAGACTCTGGTGGTCTGTATAAATTCGACACTGCGCTCCGTACAGATAATGCGTCCATATCTTAAGAGCGAAGACCACCGTGGCCAGTTCCAGATCATGAGTGGGGTAATTCTGTTCATATTCCTTGAGCTGTCTAGAGGCATAGGCAATAACTTTTCCATTCTACATAAGTACAGCTCCAAGTCCTAGTTTGGAGGCATTGCTATACATGTCAAAGCTCTGATTACATTCTGGAAGGGTAAGGATTGGTGCACTTGTGAGTCTCCTTTTTAGTTCCAAGAAACTCTTTTCACAGTCTTCCGTCCATTCGTACTTCTTATCCTTCCGGGTGAGAGCCGTTAAAGGGGCTGCGATCCTCGAGAAATCCTCCACAAATTTTCTATAATAGCCTGCCAACCCCAGAAAACTTCTAATCTCGCTGGCGTTCTTCGGCCAGCTCCAGTTATTCACAGCTTCAACCTTCATTGGATCTACCATAACCCCGTCTTTAGAAATAATATGGCCCAAAAAGCCCACTTGGTCGAGCCAGAACTCACATTTGGAAAATTTCGCGTATAGTTGCTTTTCCCGAAGAATCTCTAATACTATCTTCAGGTGCTCAGTGTGCTCTTCTTGGGTCCTCGAATAAATAAGGATATCGTCGATGAAGACGATCACAAATTTGTCGAGGAACGACGAGAACACCCGATTCATCAGGTCCATAAACATAGCAGGAGCATTCGTCACGCCGAATGGCATAACAACAAACTCAAAGTGCCCGTACCTTGTTCGGAAAGCCGTCTTTGGAATATCCTCCTGTTTTACCCTAACTTGATGATACCCAGACCTCAAATCAATTTTTGAGAAAACAGTGGCTCCCTTTAATTGGTCAAACAGGTCATCTATCCTCGGAAGGGGATACCTGTTCTTGATAGTTACATTGTTCAGCGCTCGATAATCTATGCACATGCACATAGATCTGTCTTTCTTCTTCACAAACAGTACTGGAGCTCCCCACGGGGAATGGCTAGGGTGAATAAATCCCTTATCTAGCAACTCCTGTAGCTGTTCCTGAAGTTCCTTCAATTCAACCGGCGCCATACGGTAAGGTGCCTTGGAGATCGGGTTAGTACCAGGAATTAATTCGATCTCAAATTCCACTTCTCTATCAGGAGCTAATCCTGGTAACTCATCTGGAAAAACCTCTGGGTAATCACATACCACCCGGACATCTTCCAGCTTCCGATTCTTCACTTGACTGGCATCAACCATATATGCTAGAAATCCAGTACATCCTTTGTCTAACATCTTCTGAGCTTGGAGAGTTGATAAATATTTCCCGGTTCTTTTCCTTGGCTCTCCGATGAATTCGAACATAGAACTTGCCTCAGGTCGAAAAACCACCTTTCATTTACGGCACTCAATAGAAGCACCGTATTTACCCAGGAAATCCATTCCCATTATAACATCATAATCTTTCATGTCGAGTACTATCAGATCGCAGTAAAGTTCCCTTTCTGCAATTCCGACCGGCACCGCACACAGCACATGAGTGGATGTCATTATTTCCCCCGAGGGTAGGGTCGTTAAGAACCTGCAGTCTAACACTCGCGGAAGCCTATCTATCTTCTTGGTAAAGGGCACCGAAATGAACGAGTGCGTTGCCCCAGTATCAAATAATGCAGTAGCATACTGACTGGAAATAAGTATCTGACCTGTGACAACCGTAGAAGCTTCCGTAGCATCCTCCTTGGTAACCGAGAAAACCCTGGCATTTGTCACTGTTGGGGAGGCTTCCAACATCGGGGTCCCTTCCAGCTCGGCTGGCATATAGTGCAACTTCGCTGGTGCACCCTGGTACTGAGCCAGTGGTTGGGGAGGGGCCTGGTTCTTTGTAGGACAATAAGCTGCCATATGTCCTTCCACACCACAGGTGAAACACCGGTTCGTACCCTTGCGGCATTCCCCGGAGTGATTCTTCCCGCATGTCGCGCATGGGGAAAACTTGGTCTGTTTATTTGCGCCCCCTTGAGAGTTGTTCCATGACATCCGTTTACCGCCTTGATCCCCCTTCCCGCTAACGTGGTTGCTCTGGGACCTTTGTCCTCCTAAGCGATCATTAACGGAAAGATCATTAAGGATAATGAGAGAAAGAATCGAGGATTCCGGTGTGAACTTGATTCTTACTTTCATTCATCGCCTTCCATTGCTGATTGATATTGTTCAGATAGTGCTCAGTGAGTAGGGCACTACTAAACAGTTCCTCGGCGGTCTGGGGTCTGCTAACTCCGCCAGCCACATTCAGAGCTATTTCAGACCGCAACATTCTTAGCATAAGTCGGACCCTCTCTTTCTCAGTACGGACCAACTCAGGGCACAGTCGAGCCAGTCATTGAATTTCTTCACAGCCTCATTGACCGAGAGATCGCCCTGCTGGAATTCCGTGAATTCGTCGTAGTGTTTGTTCGTGACCCGCATGTTGAAGAATTCTTCAAAAAACTCTGCTTCGAAATCTGCCCACGCCATCTGGTCCACCGGTCTCTTAGCCTTAACCCTTTCCCACCACATTCTGGCATCCCCAGACAGGCAGAATGACGCACACTTGATCTTCTCATGCTCAGGCCAGTCCAGCAGCTCCAGGGTACTTTCCAACGTCTTGAACCATGCCTGGGCGTCCCAAGGTATGCTAGCACCCGAGAAATTCTCCGGTTTCAGCCTTAACCACTGGATCAGGTAAGCCTCTTGTCGTGCCACAGTGGTCGAGCCTGGCGGAGGGGTGTGCGTAACCGTAGGCGCCACAGGTATAGCAGTATGGTTCACTGGTGGAGTAGTAGAATTTTCCTGTTGGTTCATCAAGGTATTAATGGTCTGCTGTTGCTCGGTGACTTGGCGCTGAAGTTGGGTCACTAATTGCATCAGATCAGGCGATGGGGTTGCCTCGTTAAGTCGGTTACTCTGTCTTCTAGCCATGTTTTTCTTCACCAAAGACAAGTATGGTCAATATCAGTTTCTTTTCTACCCCTATATTATTCTAAATATTTAATTCCTAAAAGAAGATAAAGTATCGTTCATAGTTCATATCCTAAAGTACTTTTCATCATAAACATCGTTCATACTTGCATATTCTAAAATCATAAAACATCTTACTACTATAAGATATGTAAAGAGGTACTTACTTGGAAGCGGCAGGAAGAGGGCTTGATGTGTGTGTAGTGAGATGGTAACCGCCCTGATACCAACCTGTAACGCCCATTTTTTTTTCATAAAGCGGCGTTACGTTAACATGAGTAGGGCAAGTAGACATCATAAGGCAGCGGAATAACTTTATTCTTACACATACATGCCCTACTACCATTCTTAACATAATGACATGGAAACTTGGCATATTGACTTCATACTTAAGCATCATATCATGTCATACTTAACATCACCTCATAGAGTTCCATAAGTCATTATTCAAACATTCAAGCATATAAGTAACCAAAGTAAAGTTCTAGCAAAAACGGTAAACATATGGTTTCCTGGGCCAAGTCACTACCACACACATGCGTTCTTGCCCTCCTGCTGCTTCCTCATTGTCCCCTTGAATGATCTGCGGTATAAGAAACTAAGACTATAAGCACACAGGCTTAGTAAGACTCTTTCCTACTCATAA
Organism: Boesenbergia rotunda; assembly: GCA_024364735.1. Classification (NCBI taxonomy): domain Eukaryota; kingdom Viridiplantae; phylum Streptophyta; class Magnoliopsida; order Zingiberales; family Zingiberaceae; genus Boesenbergia; species Boesenbergia rotunda. The sequence goes on along the minus strand of JAGFNQ010008267.1, from coordinate 112,722 downwards.
AAATCATTCATCCTCTCATAATGAGCACATGAAACATTAACATACTTGGTGCTCTACTCAGAACATAACAACTTGAATCACTTATCATATACTTGACATGGCCTGAACATAAACATAAGTGAACATTCCTAGCCTGGCATGAGACATGGCATAAACGTAAACATAGTAAACATTCTAAGCATGACATGCTACATGGCATAAACATAAACATAATAAACATTCCTAGCATGGCATAATACATGGTATAAACATAACATAATAAACATTATTAACATGGTATAATACATGGTATAAACATAACATAATAAACATTCTTAACATGGTATAATACATGGTATAAACATGTCTATAAGGTGTAAACCAACCTGTATGGCATAAACATAGGCATACTTCCTATCATAGCATATGAGCATCTTCTTAACATAATCATGACATAGATCATTTACTCTCATGCATATTTCTTAACATGAAGCGTAAGCATAAAATCTTATTAGCATAGCATAATGCATAACATGAATGAATGCATGAGTGGAATGCATATACATAAGGATGCTTAACTTTTTAAAAACATACTTTTAAATGTTTAAACATAATCATCATATCATTGGGGTCCCGGCTTGTACCACATACATACATCATAAGCGCGCATCCCTAGCAAATCCGAGGTAGCGAGCCCCGACCAACTAGGGTAAGGACAGCATAGTCGGTAGTCCCTGAACCGAGGCGTTCTTAAGGAGCCCATCCCTGTTGCACAGCTCCGGTAGTGCCAGAACCGTGGACAGCATAGTCGGTAGTCCATAACCGGGGCGTTCTTAAGGAGCCCATCCCTTGGACCCATACTTCGGTCTGGTACAAGCCCATTCATAAAGTAAAATACTTTACATGTTTCATCATTCAGAAGACATTCATAGCATAACCATGTTACATAAAGCATGACTTAACATGATGCCTGGAAGACATGAGCATTATCTTCATTCATAATCATGGTATGCATCTTCTTTCATAAACATGGCATGCATCTTTATTCATTTAACATGGCATGCATCATTCTTATCATGAACATAAACATAACATACTTATCATGGCATCGTTCTTATCATGAACATAAACATAACATACTTATCATAGCATCATTCTTATCATGAACATAAACCTAACATACTTATCATGGCATCATTCTTATCATGAACATACACAATAACATAGCATGGTTCTTAACATAACATGAGCATATAACATAGCATGGTTCTCAACATAACATAAGCATACATAGGTAGGACTTCCATAAACATGCTACCTACTATCCAAGCGCATGGCATAGAATATAAGACATTCATAAATAACCCTATTAAGCATGGCATCTAATCATAAACATACAAACATAAAATATGGTGCTTGAGGTTAGGGTTATAGGTAACTTAATTTCTACCACATGCTTGAACCTATATATATACTTCATAATAAGCATAACCCATGATTCTTCGAACCCCTAACTCCACCCCAAACCCTAGATACATGGCTTGGCCGAATCCTATAAGGTGGAGTTCCATCAATTCCATAAACATGTAAGATAGCATAAGGTAAAGGAACAACCATACCTTATCCATAAGACCATAGGAAGCCATTAGGGCTCATGATTAGGGTTAACCCTAACCTTTAGCCCTCCTTCCTAGGGCTGACCGAAACCTATAAGGGCATGGGTGCATGGAAAAATTCCATTAAGATCCCCAATCAACCATTAAACACCAACCATACCATACCATAGGGGCCATTAGGGCCCTTACTTGAGGAAAGCCCTAACTTTTGCCCTACAATCCAACTTGGCCGAAACTTGTGGGGTCACAAAGCCTTGTAAAAGTTCACATAAGTCACCCTCAATCTCCCTTATATCATGATAATACATAAAACACATGCTTGAGGGTTTAGATTCAACCCTACCCATGGGTTCATGGGATTGGCCGAAACCCTAGGGGATCCTAGGGTACCCCAAAAATTCTCAAAAATTATATTTAATCTCTAAACATCATGAGAGCACATTAGAAAACATGATGAAGATTTTTAGCATCATCATGGACCCAAAAATCCTAGTGGCCGAAACCTAGGTTGGGGTTCATGCCTTCTTTTCTTTTTTTCCCAACATAAAATCTCAAACAACTTCATATTATGCTAAAATCCAAAAGGAACTATTATACCACAGGTGAGGGAGTCTTACCTTGGTTAATCTTGATTTTTAGACCTTAAAAGAGAAGGAAATTGTAAATCCCTTGGACACTTGAACCCCCTTGCCCTTGTAGCCTTGGAAAACCTTTAGATCTTGGTGATGAGACCTTCTTGTGGGGCTTTTCCAATGGAGAACCTCTCCTTGAGGTTTCGGCTAGGATGAGGGAGGAGGAGGAAGAAAAATGAAATTGATGGAAGGAAGAAGGTAACTCCCAAACTCCCTTCTTTATAACACATTAAGGAGGGTAAGTGAAGAGTCATGGTGTCTTTTCCTTTTCCCTTAAGCCTTAACCAAACTCCATTTCATTTTCTCATAGCACTCCCTTGCTAGGTGAATTGGTTAGAGCATGCATGGTTGTACAAGAGGTCCAAGGTTCAAATCCTTTGTCCATGCACTATTTTTATTTTTTTTTCTATTATTTTCCGCAAAATTCCAAAAAATCTCTAGAAATTCCCCCATAATTATGTTAATATTTCTCATTAAAACCCCTTTATATTTATATTAATTTTTACCTAAAATTTACCCATAATCATGGTACTAGAAAGCCCATATAAGGCCCATTAGTACTTAACTTCTCAATTTAAATAGGAAACCATGCTAAAACTCACCCATAATCATACTAATATTCCTAATTAAAATCCATTTATATTTATATTAAATTCTACCTAAAATTCTCCTATAATTATGGTACTAAAAAGCCCATATAAGGCCCATTAGTACTTAGTTTTCTCAATTTAAATGAGAAAATATGGATTTCTAGGCCAAATTTTGTATTAATATTTCTAGGTCCCTCGGAAAATTATCTAGACATGCTCAATATTTTTAAGAAAATATTAAGAGAATTTTCTGGGTCGTTACAGGTGTGGACCTAGGATGGTTGGGTATAAGCCGAAGTGCCCGAAGATGTTTGAACAGCCTACAAAGGATTCACCACTCCTTGCGAGGAGATGTATACCCAAGGCCTATCGTCGGATTGTTACTCGAAGCCTCTAGCCAGAGCACAACATGTTCCGAATATGAATCTCTAGGAATCATGAGAGTAATTAGAATCCGTTGGACGAGAAAGACATTACTTGGGCTAGGTGTGACGTAGTCAGCCTAGTGGGGACTGACACACATAGACCGTGTCCTGAACCAAGTGGGTATAAGATGGTGAAGGGAATGAGGCACGACTCATTATAGCTGCTGAAGGGTTTCAGAATTATTTCTGAGGTCAACCGTTGATTTTTCGATTAATTGGGGGTCATGATGTACTACTAGGTGTCACTCATGATCGTTCTATAATTGGTTGATTATAGATGGCCAACATAAATCGAAAGCCTATTTAGTCACACGCACTACGAGTAATCCGAGGGATTTAAAACGAGTTGAAAATTAGATTTTCCGATCAAGAGAAATAAGTCGAATCTGAATTTATCAGAGGCGCACCGGAAGCTTAAAATGGCTAAGTCTTTTGAAGGCTTATTGGACGAATTAAATGAGTTTAATTCGCGAGGAGGCGGCTTGGTTTGGCTGGCCAAAGAGGGTCCCCACCCTCTTTGGTTTGGCCGGCCACAACAAGGAGGGAAACCAATTTATTTGGTTTAAATTATAAAATAAATCAAGTGCGATTTGTTTTATAAAATTATGGATAAATAAATTTATATATAAAGAAATTTATATAAAGAGATTTATTTCATGGAAATTAAAATAAACCTTTGATTGGTTTATTTTATTTTATAAAATCAATTATGAATTGATTTTTCCATGATAAGAAAAATTTATATAATAAACTTTTGTGAAAATTTATTCCATAATAAAAGGGGAAGATGTGTTTGTTTTATTATAAATTTAGTTATAATAAAACAAGGCATAACGGAATAATTCATAGGAAAATTTATAAGATAAATTTCTTATGAAAATTTATTCCGTTAAAGGGGAGACATGGCAATGGAGAGGCTACTATATAAAGGAACCAAGGCAAGGCTTGAATTCCAATCAAGAGATAAAAAAGCAAGCTCTCTCTCTCTCTCCTTCTCTCCCTCTCCCTCCTCTAGGGCCGGCGCCCTCTTCATCCTCTAGGGCCGGCGCACCTCCTAGGGTTGCCATGAGCCTCCTCCACCAAGAAGGTGCCAAAGAAGAAGAAGAAGCGGGTCGCAACTCCTTCCTTTCCCCGGATCTTGATTCCGTTACTTGGTGGTTAGTCTTCCATCTCCATCTCTTGATATTCTTGTCGTGCCTTTGGAGAATCTAGTAGTTCTTGTCGGCACGAAACTCGTGGCTTTGCGAAGTCATCCCGAAGAGGACTCGGCGTGGACGTAAATAGAGCCAGAGCTTCCAAGGGACGCTACGGTTGGATCTCGTCCCTTTCTACGAGTTACGCGAGGTATTAAGTAAATTAGTTTACTTTCTGCAAAATTTTAATTAATGATCATGTCTCCACAACTTAAGGTTGCATGCTAGATATGTGGTTAAAATAATTTAAGAAATTATTTATGCTAAACCTTCCGCTGCACGTAATTAAACTTTAAAATTATGAACCCGTATCCATGTCAACATGCACCCGGTCCCAACACCCACTAGTCCAAGAAAACTCCTGACTTCGCTAGCATTCTTCGGCCTGTTCCAGTTAGTCACGGCCTCGATTTACTTCGGGTCCACCATGACTCCGTCCTTGCAAATAATATGACCTAGAAAAGCCACTTGATCAACCCAAAATTCGCATTTGGAGAACTTGGCATATAACTTCTTTTCCTGGAGGATCTGTAATACCATCTTCGGGTGTTCAGCGTGCTCTTCTCGATCTCTCGAATAGATGAGGATATCGTCGATGAAGACGATCACAAACTTGTCAAGGAATGCCAAGAATACCCGATTCATCAGGTCCATAAACATGGCGGGAGCATTAGTTACTCCGAAGGGCATGACAACGAATTCAAAGTGTCTGTATCTAGTCCGAAAAGCCGTCTTCGGGATATCATCTGGTTTCACTTTAACTTTATGGTAACCTAATCTAAGATCGTGTTGGTGCAGGAAGCACCAGATCGAACCTTGTTTTGATATTGGCAAAGGATTCAAAGGTAAGGGTTATTTGTTGTCTAACAATGCTGCTTGAGAGTGCAGGAAACAAAGTCCTAGCGAAGGGCTGCTAGGCACCTGACGATGGGCTGTCAGGAAACCAAGTCCTGGCGAAGGATTGCTGGGCGAAAACCAAGTCCTGGCGAAGGGCTGCTAGGCGAAAACCAAGTCCTAGCGAAGGGCTGCTGGGCGAAACTCAAGACCTGGCGAAGGGCTGCTGGGCAAAAACCAAGTCCTGGCGAAGGGCTGCTGGGCGAAACTCAAGACCTGGCGAAGGGCTGCTGGGCAAAAACCAAGTCCTGGCGAAGGGCTGCTGGGCGAAACTCAAGACCTGGCGAAGGGCTGCCGGGCAAAAGTCCAACTGGAGGAGCCGGTTGGCACCAGGTAAATTCTCCCGAGAGGAGTAGGTGAGGACGCGTTCCCCTTGAGGGAACATTAGGCGTCGGTTCGACCTAGGGCTCCATTTTGGAGACCAAAGTCAGAACCAAGACAGCTAAGGCTGTATAAAATAATAATATAATTGTTATTTGGACTAACCCTGGATGCAGGATCGAAGGACTGAGTATCTGCAGCTCAGAGAGCCTCAAAGGAGTGAGGCAGAAGCTGAGCAGGGCGCCCCGGACGATCCGGGCGCCCCCAAGGTCAACCCAAGTCTGTAAGAACCTCAACGCGCTTCGCCCCGCTTGTCGCGGGCGCCCCGCGTGTCACGGGCGCCCCCACTGCCAGCTGCCGAAGCGCATCCCTGCGAACGCGCTTCGCCCCGTTGTTGCGGGCGCCCCGCGTGTCGCGGGCGCCCCCACTGCCAGCTGCCGAAGCGCATCCCTACGAAGCCGAGGAGATGAGGCTTTGACCGGTCAATGCGGGCGCCCCGAGCCATCCGGGCGCCCCGGTCAAACCGGATCCCGAGGATAAGGGGATCAGACGGCGACCGAGCAACAACCGGATCTGCTGCCACGTGGGCGGGCGCCCCCGTCGACCAGGGCGCCCCCAGGCCCTATATAAAGGGCCCTCGACCTCCTTCTTCAGAGCATCAATTGCTTCGACACTTCTGCGCTCTTCTGCTTCCGCGACACGCTCCAGAAATCTTCTAACTCGAGCTGACGACGTCCCGCTGCTCCGAAACTTCGATCTACACCGGACGTCGGTAACGAAGAGCTGTATTTAAAGTTTACTAAACTGTTCTTGTTATAATCATTCTTGTAAACATTTACGAACTTATAGAATTGCCCGCAGAAAACGGTCAACGACCGTGGGCCTTGGAGTAGGAGTCGACCCAGGCTCCGAACCAAGTAAACTGACTGTGTTTGCATTGTTCTGTTTTTCTTTTATTTCCGCTGCGCACCCGCTCTTTTTAAATCCGAACGATTTGCGACATTCACCCCCCCCTCTATCGCATCTCTCGATCCAACAAGTGGTATCAGAGCGGGGTAGTTCAAACTTGGTGCAACCACCAGTTTGAAAGTTTTTTCGGATTTACGCCTTTTTCAATTTTGAATTTTCATCTTTTCACCATAATTCTGAATTAATAAAACGAACAATTCTTAAAAATTTGTCATAAATTTTTTTTTATTATTTTAATATTATTTCTCGAAATTCATGCCACTTTAATTCGAGCAATCTTTTAACTCTTATTTTTCACCATTAATCAGAACATTCATTTCCCAAAAATTTTGTCTCAAATTTTTTATTATTATTTTATTATTATTCTGCCTCGAAATTCGTGCAATTTTTTTTGGGCAAATTTTTTTCTTCTTCTCCCGCACTACTAATCCAAGACCAAGTCTTGGTACATTCTGTTAGTTCTTTTGTGTGCAAGAGGTTATTTTATGGCCAACCAAGAGTGGAACAGTGCCCGTCCACCGCTAGTCTCCGGCGAGAACTTCAGCTTTTGGAGAAGACAAATGGAGTCCCTTCTGAAGACCCATATGGACATATGGATGATCATTCAAACAGGGTTCCACCTCCATACAGAAGATGAACTATCAATTGCATGGGACAAACTGGATGAACCAACCCTCAACCAAATTGAGACTGATGCAAGAGCAACTGCAATTCTTCAATGCGGTCTAACCAACGAACAACTCAAGCTAGTCGGTTCATTTGGATGTGCTAGAGAAATGTGGGAGAAATTGATCAATCTTCATCAAGAAATCTCAGATGAAGAAGAAGATCAGGTAAGTTATCTCGCACTCTCGGTCCAAGCACAGATAGCCGAGTCAGAGTCTGAACCTGAACCCAGAGTTGAAATCGAACCAGCAGAATCAGACAACGAACTGACTGAGATGGTAACCAATTTCAAATTCTTTTCTAAATTAGAATTAAATAATCAAGCTGATACTGCAATGGTCGAGGAAGGTATAACTTTTGCAGGGAAAACTCCAAGAGAACCATCAAAGAAGGAGCTTCAACCGGTACCCAAGTCTGACTCAGACACGGAATCAGAAGATGAATTTAGATCCGAGACAGCAACAATTAAGGGGGAGATTCCTAATAAGGAATCAAAAGGTAAAATTACAAATTTGAATTTTAAAAATCATATAATTTGTTACATATGCAGGGAGAGAGGGCACTACCAAACTAAGTGTCCTACCCATAAGATTCAAACGATACCACCGACGGCAACAAAGAAACGAGCTCCAAAAGCACGAAAGAACAAGAGTCGCATCCAATGCTTCAAGTGTCAGGAGGTTGGGCATTACAAAGAGGAATGCACAGATAAACGTTACAAAGATCCAGGGAAACCAACCAAAATGGGTAACTGTAATTTACATCCAAATCAACTCTTTACCTTGAATACTGATAGTTTAATTAATCTCCCTTGGTCAAATTTAGATATGGATGCATGCTTAGATAACTTGATGAAATCATGTATATTAGCAAAGTCAAAATTCAAAATGTTAAGACAAGAAAATGAGACTTTGAAAATTAAAATTGATATACAAGAAAAACTAATTAATAATTTTGCAAATGTAGAAAATCCAGAAATTTCTCCTCACTATGACATTATCTGAAGTTTTGTCTTGGCTATTCATAGGACTAGATACCTTAAGGACTTAACCAACTAGTTGAAATTTGACAACATAGTATTGGGAGGAGGTGAGATGATAGTACGTTGGGGAAACCAACTCTAATAAGATCAAGTCTACTTGGTCTCTTTAGACTGGTGAAACCAGCCGAAGCTACCGATCCAAGACCCAAGCTAGTTGGACCAGAAAATGACCTAATTTAATTTGAAAATGAAATTTCATTAAAAGGCTTTGTCAAGGAAAGGGTGGATGATCCCATAAGGCTACGGCCAAAGAAGGCCTAGTGCCTCGCCAAGACCTGGAAGCCAATTTCTGAAATTCAAATTCAAATTACCTTTTGTCAAATTCGAATCTAACTAAAAGTTCAAATAATTATAGATTCAAACCTGTTTTCAAAAATTCTTTTTCAAAATCACTCTTTTTCTGTCTTCGAAGTCAATTATACTATTTCAAAAACAAACATTTTTTTTTCTTTTCAAAGTTAAACATTTTTTTAAAATTATTTTTACCTTCAAACCTGTCTCACAAGAACTTTTAAGGCTAACTGTTTGAAAACCCTAGATTGGGTGAGACAGGAAAATTAAGTTCAAATTAAAATTTCTTTTATGTTGTGTTTTCATTCAGAGAATAATTTCAACATAGTCAAACCATGATTAACATGGTTAAACCTTAGTCAACTGAGTCAAACATGGTCAAACCTAGTTAATGCTAAAGACCCTTCAAGCACTTAGATAAAGTTAAGACAAGTCGAATACAAGGGGAGTTCTTTTTAGATTTATTCTCAAAACCTGATGCTCTAAAATTTAGTATCATTTCAGAATAAGGCCTTCAAAAATTACTCAAAATTCTTGTATATTACTATCTCTTTGAAAAATTATTTCAAAATATTTCTTTTCAAAAACTGTGTTATTATTATTACTTCAAATTGAGGTGTCAAAAATTTATCTCCTTGAAAGTTTCATACTCAGAAGATTATTCAAAATTATTCTTTTGTTTTTAATAAACCCTAAAGACACAGAGGAAGGTCCACTTCATGATCTACTAGGACTCCTAGGATGTGTCAAATTTAGGGGGAGTTTGATTCAAAAGAAGAATTTCTGAAATTTTTTTTGGTAATTATTTGTTTTGAAGTTATTAGATAATTCTTATAATTTAAATCAAACCCTAAAACTCAGAGGAAGATCGCTTGTAGTCAACAAGCTTCCTAGGACTGGGTCAAGTTTAGGGGGAGATGAAATTAAAAGAATTATTGAACATTTTCAAAATTATATGTTTTCATGCACTGCAAGTTCAAAATCCTTTTGAAAACTTAAATAATTTTTCTGTCAAAATACTATTATTTTACAAAATTCTTGTGGCTTATGAAATTAATTTTATAATATTTACTTGGGTTGGAGAAAATTTTCCAGGACACTTAGGAAAATGTCCTTGTAGTCAACAAGGTTTCCTAGGATTGTGTCAGACTGGAAAAGAAACCTAGTCAAGTAAAATATTTTGTGTTCAAAATGCATAATTCTTTTCAAAAATTACTTATACTTTTCAAAGTCTAATTCTTTTCAAAAATTACTTATACTTTTCAAAGTCTAAGTCTTTTCAAAATTACTTATATCTTTCAAAGTCTAAATACTTTTTTAAAAGTACTTATGTGTTTCAAATCTTAACTTATTTCAAAAGTACTTAGATTTTTCAAAAATGCATAATATTTATTTCAAAAGTACTTTTGAAGATTCAAAAGCACTTCTATCCTCAAAAATACATAATATCTGTCAAAAAGTACTGCAATAATGTTTTCAAAAGTATAAATATTTTTTAAGGCAATATTGTTCTAAGTGCGTGAATTTTCTAAAAGATTGGCCTACAAATATAAAGTATCTTTTCAATACTTTTCCAAATAAAGTTTTGTTGGTGCAATTTAAAACTTTTTGCTATACTTTCAAGAATTATACTAAGTATTTTCATGCTTTCAAAACTCATAGGCTCTGATACACAAACGCTCTCCTTAAAACTTCTCTCAAAATATTTTTATATTAGACTTAAAAATGGTCTAAAACATAAGGAGAAGAGTTTTACATTAAGGGGGAGAGAAAGGGAATTTTATTTTTAAGCTATTTCAAAATTTTAAACATTTCTAAGTGGTTCGAAGTTATTTTTAGTGCATGTTTTTTAAATAAAATTTTCCTAAGTAATCAAAATTTGTCTGAGAAAAAGGGTTTTTAACAAAGTTTAAGCTTGCTTTTCAAAAGTGTCTATGGATACAAATACTTTTGCTCTTTTTTGAAAAATACTTTGTCAAAAACCTATTTTTGGTAGAACTCAAAACTCCCCATTAGAAACCTTGCTAACCCATGTATGCTTTTGATATATGTCAAAGGGGGAGGAAAGGTCAAAGTTAAGTATTTTAAGTAGTTTATAACACAAGTATTCAGGGTTTATGAAAAATAAAGAATTTTTTTTCTCAACTCTACAGTTATGGTTCAGTTATGCTTCACTGTTTACCTTATGCTCTTAACTGTTGTAATTTTTTCCTTAACTTTGAATTGTGTTACCATAATCAAAAAGGGGGAGATTGTTGGTGCAGGAAGTACCAGATCGAACCTTGTTTTGATATTGGCAAAGGATTCAAAGGTAAGGGTTATTTGTTGTCTAACAATGCTGCTTGAGAGTGCAGGAAACATAGTCCTAGCGAAGGGCTGCTAGGCACCTGACGATGGGCTGTCAGGAAACCAAGTCCTGGCGAAGGATTGCTGGGCGAAAACCAAGTCCTGGCGAAGGGCTGCTAGGCGAAAACCAAGTCCTAGCGAAGGGCTGCTGGGCGAAACTCAAGACCTGGCGAAGGGCTGCCGGGTAAAAGTCCAACTGGAGGAGCCGGTAGGCACCAGGTAAATTCTCCCGAGAGGAGTAGGTGAGGACGCGTTCCCCTTGAGGGAACATTAGGCGTCGGTTCGACCTAGGGCTCCATTTTGGAGACCAAAGTCAGAACCAAGACAGCTAAGGCTGTATAAAATAATAATATAATTGTTATTTGGACTAACCCTGGATGCAGGATCGAAGGATTGAGTATCTGCAGCTCAGAGAGCCTAAAAGGAGTGAGACAGAAGCTGAGCAGGGCGCCCCGGACGATCCGGGCGCCCCCAAGGTCAACCCAAGTCTGTAAGAACCTCAACGCGCTTCGCCCCGCTTGTCGCGGGCGCCCCGCGTGTCACGGGCGCCCCCACTGCCAGCTGCCGAAGCGCATCCCTGCGAACGCGCTTCGCCCCGCTTGTTGCGGGCGCCCCGCGTGTCGCGGGCGCCCCCACTGCCAGCTGCCGAAGCGCATCCCTGCGAAGCCGAGGAGATGAGGCTTTGACCGGTCAATGCGGGCGCCCCGAGCCATCCGGGTGCCCCGGTCAAACCGGATCCCGAGGATAAGGGGATCAGACGGCGACCGAGCAACAACCGGATCTGCTGCCACGTGAGGGGGTGCCCCCGTCGACCAGGGCGCCCCCAGGCCCTATATAAAGGGCCCTCGACCTCCTTCTTCAGAGCATCAATTGCTTCGACACTTCTGCGCTCTTCTACTTCCGCGACACGCTCCAGAAATCTTCCAACTCGAGCTGACGACGTCCCGCTGCTCTGAAACTTCGATCTACACCGGACGTCGGTAACGAAGAGCTGTATTTAAAGTTTACTAAACTGTTCTTGTTATAATCTTTCTTGTAAACATTTACGAACTTATAGAATTGCCCGCAGAAAACGGTCAACGACCGTGGGCCTTGGAGTAGGAGTCGACCCAGGCTCCGAACCAAGTAAACCGACTGTGTTTGCATTGTTCTATTTTTCTTTTATTTCCGCTGCGCACCCGCTCTTTTTAAATCCGAACGATTTGCGACATTCACCCCCCCCCCTCTATCGCATCTCTCGATCCAACAGATCGATCTTCGAAAAGATGGTAGCTCCCTTTATTTGGTCGAACAGGTCGTCGATCCTTGGGAGGGGATACCTGTTCTTAATCGTCACATTATTTAGAGCTCGATAATCTATGCACAGGTGCATAATTCCATCTTTCTTTTTCACGAAAAGTACCGGAGCTCCCCATGGAGAGTGACTCGGGCGAATAAAACCATTGTCGAGTAACTCCTGCAGCTGTCCTTGAAGCTCTTATTCCTACTTCTCTATTCTACTACTGCTATTAACTCTACTTCTATGACACCTCTTTTATTTTACTACTTCTTTTCTTTCTAGATCTACTATTATATCTTTAATCTCATTATTTGCTATTATACTTCTTCAGCATTATTTAATCTTTATTTCACCCTTCTACTTCCTCTTTATTCACTTTGCTCCTTCTCACCTCTTATTTTCTTTTTATTTCTACCTATTACATTACTCATGTGTCTTTTTTTCTAATATTTTAATGTTTCAGGTCACTGAGATTGTTTTACTAAGACTCGTTAGATAAATTCTCATTCGTGTCTATGTACTGTTTAGAACATTATGCTAAGCTTGCTTATTTAATTTTTCTATTACACTTACTCTACTGCTTTTATGTTATCATAAAAATACTACTTACTTCTGTTAATTTATTATCTAATAATATAATGGACATCATATCTACATACTCTACTTTCACTTCTAGCCATGTTGTTTTCATATTACAACAATACGCTAGTATAAGATTATTTATCATTTTAATTATTTTCATGTATATACATGCATTTGTATCCTTTTTTTTCATTATAAGGTAAGGTACTACCCTAAGTTTCCATTCTCAGGTAAAAACATGATTCCATAATTTCGTAATTGTATACCTAGTCATAAGCATTCCTTATCGTTTTAGAACCATAGAGGGTATCACATCTACTTGTATGGTTAGTCTAGAAACATTCCTATCATAAGTAAACATAAAGCAAACATACTTAAATTACGTAAGGTAAGATCTTACTTGGAAGAGGCAGGATGCAGGCTTGATGTGTGTGTATTGAGATGGTAATTTCGCTATGATACCAAACTATAACGCCCGCCCCTTACATGAGCGACGCGTTACTTTTCTTTTTTTTTTCTTTCGTACATTATTGAATATGAAGCGTAAATATAGCAGCGGAAATAATACTAAATCATGAACATATGCAATTGGATAAATTTTTTTCTAACTAAACTACTTTAAGCATGTGAATCATAGCATAGCATATTTAACAATAGACTATATAGTTCTACATTAAGCAATTATATCATAAAGAACTTCAACTCCAACAAGTAGTAAGCGTAATTACCATAAGAACTAACACATGCAGTTTATAAGTAGCAACATTAAGTCCATGAGTAATAAGTCCATAAGTAAGAGTAAAGATAACAGTAGGATCGTTCTGCCAAGTCACTGCCACACACACACATGCCCTCCTGCTGCTTCCCCTTTAGTTTGATCTACAACATAAGAAGGTAGACTATAAGCATAAAATGCTTAGTAAGCTCCTTGCTTACTCACAAAATCCGTACATCACATATAAGTAGAAATCTACATCATTTGACATAAACATATAACATGAATAAACACTTTAAGCATCTAAAGCACATAAGCAAAAACACTTAAAACATGAATATGTGTGTCGTTATTAAGGACATATGGCATGAGTAAATACTTAAAGCACCTAACATTCGCATAATCTTTAAAACGTAATCATGTGCATAAACATTAAACATAGCATATGCAATATCATTAAACATAAATATGTGCATAAACATTAAACATACCATCTGCAATATCATTAAACATAAACATGTGCATAAACATTAAACATAGCATCCGCAATATCATTAAACATAAACATGTGCATTAACATTAAACATAAACATGTGCATAAATATTAAGGATGCTCTTTGAAAATATATATAATATAATACTTGAACATTAACATATCATCATCATTGGGATCCCTGGCTTGTACCCATTCATCATTTGCGCGCATCCCTTAGTAGAGTACGAGGTAGCTAATCCCGACCTACTAAGGTACTAGACAACCTCTAGCCTAGGGACAGCTACAGTAGTCCAGATCAACCGGGGCCTTGCTTAGGATCCCACCCTTTGGACCTTTTTCAAGATCCGGTACAAGCCAATACATAAAGTAAAATAGCATACATGATTCCTTTTCTTTCCATAGCAATTTCGTTCGTCATTTCTTTTCTTTTCTTAGAAATTGCTCTTTAGACATTCTTTTATTCGTAATGTCATACATGTCATGGGCATACATTCAAAACATAAATATCATCATAACTTTCAAGCATGAACATGGCATGGAGAAAACATAATTTCATGGTAAGAAAATTCATAACATGCCAACTTATCATTCATGGTTCATAAAACACATAATGTTCAATTTAAAACTAAGGATAATACACCTAGGGAACTTGTTCCATTTTTTTCATCTATCATGGCATAATGAAACATGGATACCTTTAATTCCACCATAATTCCACAGATATTCTACTGGTCAATAACATTTAGATAGGGTTATCATGGCATAAAAACACAACACAACATCACACAACTCTTGCAACATGCATACATTGAATATCCTATTACCAAGAGACATCATCAAGTGAAGTAGTGACCTTAACCCATCCTAAAACACAATTTAAGGTACTGATCATAAACTTCTAAAGTTCATATCAACATGAAAATGACAAAGAAACAAGAACAATTGATTCATACAACATGCATATAATATATATTCCAACACTAGGAAATGTTAGCAACTAACATGACATCTTTAACTCTTTTTTTTCTTTCATCTATCATGGCATAATGAAACATGGATACCTTTAATTCAACCTTAATTCATCATATACTCTACTGATCAAAACATTTAGATAGGGTTATCATGGCATAAAAACACAACACAACATCTTACAACTCATACAACATGCATACATTGAATATCCTATTACCAAGAGACATTATCAAGTGAAGTAGTGACCTTAACCCATCCTAAAACCTAATTTAAGAAACTGATCAGAAACTTTTAAGGTTCTTATCAACATGAAAATGACAAAAACAAATGCAATTGATTCACACAACATGCATATAATACATACTCTAACACTAGGAAGCACTAGCAAGTAACATGACATCTGTAAGTCATTTTTTTGCCCTTATTTAGGGTATTAACCGAACATGTTTAGAGGGGAAACATGGCCTAAAATATATATATAACCCTCAAATAAATATTAACAAGGAATTAAAAACCATTAGCTAGTCAAAAAGAACCCAAACATCTTCTTATGGCCAAAAAGTCTATGGCTTCTTGAGAGCCTTGGCCTAAACTTTTAAAGGTCTTTTTGCTTCCTCTTTTTTTTCATCATAACTCATAACATAACATCAAGAAAACATTGGAGTCATTAGATAGCCTCAAACACAAACCTAGGCCCCAAATCCATGCTTGGCCGAAATCCACTTATAGGGAAAAACTTCATGATTTTTAGCAATACATCGCAAGATCATATAAGGACATAAACAAAACGTATATAAGCTATTATGTTGTAGGTGAGGGGAGTCTTACCCTTGTGTTAAATATTTCCAAACAAAATATATCACCTAGAAGGAGAAAGAAAGAACTTCTTGCTCCTTGGCTCTTCCTTTGCTTCACAAACCCAAAGCCTTCACTAGATCTTCTTGGAGAGAATTTTCTTGATGGAGAAGGGATTGGGTGGTTTCAGCAATGTTATGGCATTTTCTTTCTTTCCTCATCTTCTTATAGTAAATGAAGAATATGCCTCTTCATTTTCCATGGTGACCCTTTTCCTTCCATGGTGACTCTTCATCCTCCATGGTGCCTCTTCATCTCCCTTATCCTTACACCTATCTACAATTTCCTTTATCCTCCTAATAGCACTCCCTTGCTAGGTGAATTGGTTACATATGCATACTTAAGGCTTACAACATTCTCTAAGGTCCAAGGTTAGATCCTTGGCACCTACATCATTTCATTTTTTTTTATTCTTTTGCAAGCCCATCTAAATTAAGATCCATTACATGATGTGTTATTTCTTTTATCCTCATGGGGCCCATTAGGATAACTAATGAAGTGCTATTTAAGACCCATTAGGAATTTCCACCATTTAGAGCCCATATAAGGCCGATTAACACTTACCCTAAAATTCCCACAACTCTAACTATCATTCATGAATCATACTCAATATGACTATTATTCATGCAATCCTACTCAATATTAGGGATAATATTGAAGGAAATTTTAGTGGGGTGTTACATGAATAGCAATTCTTTGTCGTTTTCTCTACAAGATTGTTAGCACAGCAGAATATACGATTAAAACAATTAAACAAATACTAACCAATGCTAACACGGAAGATTTTCTTGGTATCCACCCCGGACGAGTGACTAATCCAAGAATCCGTCGGTGGATCACGCCCCGGATAACCTCCGGCTAATTCTGTCGCTCCTTGTGGGTGGAGAAACCTCGCCACAACACTTCGGACGCTATCTGAGCACAAGAGACTACTAACTCACTTTACCCAAGCGAGTTTCGTCAATAATCACAGCCACAACGAAGTCCGTATTAAATAAGACTCGAGCTGAACCCCTCGCCACCAGTCGACTGCTCCCAGGGCAGTCGACTGGTGCCATTGGAATTCGACCGTTGCACCCCAACGTTCGAATTTTCAGCCTATTCACCAGCCACCTACCAGTCGACTGCCTGGGGGCAATCGACTGGTCCCCGGCCAGAACCCTTCCGTGAGTTTTACCAGTCGACTGCCCCCAGGCCAGTCGACTGGTCTACTCACCCACCTAAGGTTACCCTTCCTGAGTGCATTTCACTCCACACTCAAACCCTAAGATTTCCGAGTATAATCACACAGCACTCGTACCCTCATGACTCGACTAACTCCTCATCTGCAGCCTCGACTATTGCCTTCGCGCCCTCTTCATCTTCGGCTCCCGTCCCTCGGATGCACGCAAGCCTCCAGCTTGCCTCCATGCCATCCTTTATGCATGCCTCGAAGTTCGCGCCCATCAGCTCATCGTCCCTGCTCTCCAAGGTCCCTCAGGTGTGTTAGTGATATGAGAGAAGTGTCCTAAGGCAATCGCCTTATGATTGTAAATATTCATTTTAATAAATGATAATTCACTATTTGAGTATACATGTTTGTGTATTTGATTGGGATCTTAAGCTCATCTACTGAATGTCCGCAATACAATTCACAGCATAAGAGAATTTGTGATGGGATCACAACTAGTGATTATCTCTAAATGTGCAATTGTGAAGTATTGAAAATATCCCTAGTCGATGAATTGATAAAAACGGACATTATCAATTCTGTTGAGACTAGCATGGGTTATTCTCTAATCAGCTGATTCTCACTGGCTGGTGACATTAGGATGTCCAGAGATAAACATGGATGCTAGTTAAGGGAACTAGTTCATTGGATTGACTAGCTGTAAAACTTCATATGGTAATCTATATAGATATGTCAATGAAGTTCTTACTGCAGCTTAAGTGCGATGTTCCTTTGACTTGCGGTGTTCAAGTCATCTTGGTCATGGAGACTTATACTTTAACATCATAAGCAAGAATCTCCTAGGAGGTGTGGACCCAGGATGATTGGGTATAAGCCGAAGTGCCCGAAGATGTTTGAGCAGCCTATAAAGGATTCACCACTCCTTGCGAGGAGATGTATACCCAGGCCTATCGTCGGATTGTTACTCAAAGCCTCTGGCCAGAGCATATCATGTTTAGAGTACGAGTCTCTTAAATACATGAGAGTAATTAGAAATCCAAAGGACGAGAAAGACACTACTTGGGCTAGGTGTGACGTAGTCAGCCTAGTGGGGCCTGACACAAATAGACCGTGTCCTCAACCAAGTGGGTATAAGATGGTGAAGGGAATGGGGCACGATTCATTAGAGCTGCTAAAGGGTTTCGGAATTACTTCTGAGGTCAAACCGTTGATCTTTTGATTAATTGGGGGTCATGATGTACTACTAGGTGTCACTCATGACCGTTCTATAATTGGTTAATTATAGACGGCCAATATAAATCGAAAGCCTATTTAGTCACACGCACTACGAGTAATGCAAGGGATTTAAAACGAGTTGAAAATTGGATTTTCCAATCAAGAGAAATAAGTCGAATCTGAGTTAATCAGAGGCGCAACGGAAACTTAAAATGGCTAAGTCTTTTGAAGGCTTATTGGGCGAATTAAATGAATTTAATTCGCGATCGGTTCGGCTCGGTTTGGCTGGCCAAAGAGGGTGATACCCCCATTTGGTTTGGCCGGCCACAACAAGGGGAAGAAACCAATTTATTTAGTTTAATTAATAAAATAAATCTAGCGCGATTTGTTTTATAAATTATGGATAAATAAATTTGTATAAAGAAATTTATATAAATAAATTTATAGAAATTTATTCTTTTTATGGAAATTAAAATGATCCATGGAATGGTTTATTTTAATTTTATAAAATCAATTATGAATTGATTTTTTCATAATAAGAAAGTTTATAAATTTCTTATAAAATTTATTCCATAATTAAAGAAGAGAAGAATTTGTTTTATTATAAAGTTAGTTATAATAAAACTAGGCATAACGGAATAAGTCATAAGAAATTTTATAAGATAAAATTCTTATGATAACTAATTCCGTTAATTCCGTTAAAAGAGAGACTTGGTAAGGGAGAGGCCACTATATAAAGGAACCAAAGGCAAGCCTTGAATTGCTAATCGATATAGAGCTATCAAGAGATAAACTCTCTCCCTCTCTCTCTTTCATTCTCTCTTCTTTCCTCCCCTTAGGGCCGGCGCCCCTTAGGGAATCCTAGGGTCGGCGCCCTTCCTTGAGAGCTAGGGCCGGCGCTCCACTTCATCCTAGGGTTTGCCGTGAGCCATCAAGAAGAAGAAGAAGCCAACCAAGAAAAAGAAGAAGCGGATCACATCTCCTTCCTTCTCGGAATTTGGATTCTGTCTCTTGGTGGTTAGTTTCCTTTCTTTTTTCTTGATCTTCTAGTTGTGCTTTAGAGAATCTAGTAGTTCTCGTCGGCACAAAACTCGTGACTTTGCGAAGTCATCCCGAAGAGAACTCGGCGTGGACGCGAATAGAGGCGGAGCTTCCAAGGGACGCTACGGTTGGATCTCGTCCCTTTTCTTCGAGTTAAGCGAGGTACAAAGTAAATTAGTTTACTTTTCCGCAATGTTTTAATTTATGATTACGTCCACACATCATAAGGTCGCATGCTAGATACGTGGTTAAAATAATTTGTGAAATTATTTTATGCTAATTCTTCCGCTGCACGTAAAATTTTAAAATATTACGAACCCATATCCTTGTCAACATGCACCCGGTCCCAACAGTGGTATCAGAGCCGGTTAGTGTTCGACATAATCATAAAATTGTTTTGCGGAAAACTTTGTCATGATCTCAATTTTGGAAAAATTTTCAATTATAGAAATTTTCCAATTATAATAAATTTTAGATTTAGGAATTTCAAAGTTTGGAAATCCTCATGAAATTTCGCAAACGTTTGAAATTTCCTAGTTTCTGAAATTTTATAATAATTGTGAAAACTTCCCATCTTTGGAAATTTTCCAATCTTGGAAATTTTCTATTTTAGAAATTTTTCAACTTTGGAAATATATATGTTTTCTTTGTACCAGAAACTTACAATTATTCTGAAAACCTATTATGAAATCTCGCAATTTTGAGCACTTTCTTTCATGAAAGTCTAGACAAATTTATGGACAATTAATTGACAATTAAATTTGAATTGGTTTTTAAATTGACAACAAAATTTTTTATTTTGGATTGAGCCTCGGGGAGCCGTCCAATTTAAAGTTAGTTGTTGTAATTTAATTTCCCAATTTTAAATGAAATTGTCATGTTTAATTTGGTTGCGCTTCCGAAGCGGACCAAATTGGATTTACGACAAATTATTTTTCTTTGGGTATCTGAGCCTCGGGGAGCCACCCTTAGAAAACGATTTGTTGTAATTAATTAAATCCATGAATAAAATATGTTTTAAGAGGTGATGTGATAAGTACCATTTTTGTGATTATTTTAGATGTTAAAATCCATGTTTGACCTATGTTTTTATTGCTTATTTGTGATTTTACCCTAGGTTTTAGGATTTCCTCTTATTTTGGACTTAATTGCAAATTTACATATTTTTTGGATTATTTGGCCACTAATTTTCTGATATATTTTTGTAGGCATGAAAGGATCCTGGACCTAGGGCATACTGGGTCAAACTTGAGTCGGATGTGAACTGGATCGAATTATCAAGCTTACAATTAATCCGGGCCGTCCGATTCAAGAGCGGCTAGATCTGAGCCATCCGGGACGATCTGAAGCAATCCGAGCTAGGGTTAGGGTTGATCAAGCTCTATGATCAAGATCTGAAGGTTTCATTCCAATCAAAGCTCAATCAACCGTTGGATCAAGCAAGGAGGGCTCTAAAGCGTCCATTCACAGATAGAGTTGATCTGGACCATCCGTTGCAAATCTGGAGGATCTGAGCTACCACGAGGCAGATCCTGACCCCAGATCATCATCTTAAAAGTTTGGCTCCAATCAGAGCAAGATCAGCCGTTGGATTTCATCCAATCAATCACAGTCGTCCGTTGCATATGTATTTAATCAAATTCCTGCACAGTTCTTCCCTGTCGCGTCTCCGTCGCAGTCAGCTTCTTCCTCATTTTTCTCCACTATTTTTAGCTAGATTTCTTCAATCCGAGACGCGACCACCACAATTTCTTCACTATCTTGTGTTCTAGGTCATTAGGAAGACTCATCTGTGAAGTTTCCAGCCTCAAATTGTCCAAGAAACAGGGCTGTTGAGAGGTTTCCGCAGTTCTACCATTTGATACCTTAGGATCGGCTGTGCTCTATTACCTTCCACCGGAGCTATCCAGAGGGGTTCCCTGAGTAGCTTTGATCATCATCCACTCACCAATTCACGCGGACGCAGTTAAATCCAAGAAATCGAATGGAAGTTTCAGATTTGAGCAAGTTGAGCTGAATTCAAGCGCAGATTGAGTTTTCCCATTGATTTGTTGAGCTTGCGGGTTCGAGGCTCACACTTGCGTGACGAACAAGGAGAATTCGAGCTAGGGAAGGATTGGGGTTTAGTTTTCTCATTGTAATTTCGTTTATTAGCTGTAATTTCCATTACTGCTGTAATTTCGCTTCTGTTAATTTCAGATTTGGTTAATTTCGTTACTGCATTGTTCTAGCTGTAATCTAGCTTTAAATCTACAAGCTGAGTAGTTTAAGAACCTGTCTAGTGGATAAGTGTGTTTAAATTCAGTTAATTTCAGCTTAGATCTTTGCGTATCAGTGGCAGCTCGCGTATCAGCCCTGCTTCTGCCATTTCCAGTTTAGTTTCTGCAATTTGTCAGTTTATTTCGAATTCAATTCGTTTCTGGTTGTAGTTCTTGAGATTTAAGTCGACATTTTAGTTGCTAATGAGTTTGATTTGAGTTTTAGCAGCATTTAATTTCAATTCCGCATTTCTACTCAGATTTCCCATTGTGTATCAAGTTTATCCTGCATATCATCTATTTTCAGTAGTTTCAGTTCAGTATTTCTGAGATTTTATTGGGTTCAGCATCAGCATCAATTTGGATCACATTTAGCACACTTTGTAGTGTATTTTGGAACTCGAATTCAGCATACATTGTCAATTTCAGCACTTGATCAGTTACTGCATTTCTGCAGTAAACTTCTCTTCCGATGGCTGCATTTAGTTTCCAAGTCTGCCATCTAATTTTAGTTTCTGAAATCCATCAATTATCTCTCAAGTGCAGATTGTTTAATTCTATAACAATGGATATCAGATTTTGAATTGGGTTTCCAACTTACTCTTCCTTGCGTGAGAATTTCCATTTCTGAAATTTCTTGGCAGCCTCCTTCAGATCAGTTTAATTGCTGCAAACGTTTAGTCTAGCACTTCTGAATTTTGTGTCAAGCAACATAGTGTTTTCTGAGCTTTATCTAAAGATGAGATTGAAGTATACGAACCCATTTGCTTTGATTGTTTTGTAGACAGTTATGCTAAATTCTGCCAGTTTCGAATTCTGAATGCTGTTATTTTCTGAATTTTACAGCATGTTTCTATAGCATGTGAGGTTGTATCAAGTGAGACATATTAAGATAGTTGGTGTGCGGTTTGTTTGCAACTAAGTTTGTAAAGTTTTTGGCACACGAGTTCTTTCCTTTATATCAAGTCTGTCTCGATTTTCTTCCATTTTGTATCAAGTAAGAGTTGGAATTGACTTTGTATCAATTTGTATATAGATTGCTTGGCATTGGGTTGTTTTGAATTGCAAACCTTTAAGCAAAAGAATCTGCATTAGTTAGTTTCGATGATAGCCTTGATTTCCTGAAGTTTACAAAGTTTCATTAGTTGGTTGACTAAATCCATCAAGAGACGAATCCTTTAGTGCCAACTCCTTGAGTAGCTCCCTTAATTGCGTGGTCTTTCTTTTCATAGCTTTATCATTTATAATTGAACCAAAACCCAATTTCATTTGAAACCCAAAATTCACAAACGACACCTAAATACAAGCGCGAATCAAACAAACCTTCAACTAGTCCCTGAGAAAAATACGACCTGTGGCCCCTATATTACATTTTCATACATTTGATTATAAAAGGGTTTCCAGCTTTCATTTATTCATATTTAAATTTTGATGGTCCCACAACTCGTGACAAATTTAATCTAGTATATTCGGGACTATCAAATTTTTGGCGCCGTTGCCGGGGAAGCAACTAGTTGATTTGTTTGATTTTTGCTTGTATACTTTTAGACATATCATTGGGTTCTATTTTTTGTTGCTTATTCTTTTGTATACGGTTGCTGCTATTTTTGTTGTTTGTTTTTTTTTTTGACAGGGTTGCAAGATCAAAATGTGGTCGCCAGAGGACTGTAAAGAGATCACAAGTGCACTGTCAGAGTTAAAATTTTGGTTGAATCATTTGAATCAACAAATAACCAACAGTCCTTCATCTACTTGCCAGCCACCATTACAAAAATTTTAGCCGGATTTTCAGCAAATTCAACCAAATTTCTAGAATTTTCAGAATGGGCAGCCTTTCCAAAATTTTCAGCCCAATCAACCAAATTTTCAGCCATCAAGTCAAAGTTTTCAGCCCCCGTTTCAGCCTAATTCTCAACATTTTCAGCAACCATTTCAGCATTTCGAACCTCAATTTCAGCAATATAATCAAGGGCAGCAAGGCTTGCAATCATTTCCAGTTTTTCCAGCTCAAAACCAACAAAACTTTCAGCCAACACAGCCCTTGAATCAAAATTTCCAGCCCTACGGTCAGGGGTTTCAAGGGCAGAATTTTCAGCCCTCGCCACCTAATTTTTCAGCTCAAACTCAGAACTTTCAAGGCTACATTTCCCAACAAAATTTTTCAGCATATCAGCCCTCTAATCAGTTCTTTAATCAGCCCCAACAATCATGTTTTCAAGGATCTCAGCAAGCTCAACCATTTCACCCTACTTCATCCTTTCAAAATCAATCATGGAGCTTTGCTAATCAAGGAGGTTATGGGAATTCTAGTGCAGGAAATATGCAACAACAAAGGTTGGAGGAGATAGTTCAACAAGTTTTACTATATCAACAACAAGAGAAACAAAGGCAAGCCCAAAAATCAGAACAATCCCCCGGAGTTGGTTTTATATCAGTTCAAGGTGACCCTAGCGCATGGCCAAGTCCTTCTTCAAGTAATCTTGCAAATTTGATAGAAGAAGAAGATGACGTACTCATCAAATATTGGGCACCTACAGCATGCATCCCTCCGGAGATTTCTACTCAAAATTTATTTTCAAATTTTTCAGCTCCAGAAGAAGAAACTGAAGCTCCACATGACCATTCTGGACTTTTATTTTCTGATGATAGCATTATTGATGGTCCTAATTTTTCTGATACTGTTGCTGTAGATATTACAGGAGAAACTTGCATAGAGGATGATTCCATAGGTGTAGGGGATTGCACTAAGCCCCAGGGACCACCACAGTTAGAAGATGAACCAGAAAGTGTAGGGACTTGCATGGTGGAAGCAAGCACCCAAGGATCACCTATTTTAGTTGAGTGTCCACCAGAGTCTGAGGCTGAAGAGGAGCACGTACTTGACCAGGAGGAGGCCATGGATACATCTACCCTTGTAGAACCTCCAGGTATTCTCCAGCACGCTCAGGTAAGTATTTCTCCTCTTTGTTCAGAAAAATGCAGTGAGGTACCTAGTGCTGATTTTATTGATTCTGATGAGTTTATTGATATACCTTGTGTAGAAATTATTTGTGAAAATCCAATAGAGGTACCAAACATTGATTTTATTGATCGTACTGCATTAGTTGATACATGTCTTGTAGATATGGGTGGTGAAATAATTTTAGAGGCACCTATAATTGATGTTGTTTTTTATGATGAATCACTTAATACATCTTTTATGGATATGGATAGTGAAAATTTTTTAGAAGTGCCTGAAATTGATGTTATTTATTTTGATGAATCTCTAGCTATATCTTATGCTGAGGTTGAATGTGAGAAACTCATAGAGATACCTGATATTGATTTGATTGGCTGTGACACATTGCTTGATACATTCTTGATAGGAAATAATTGTGAACTTTCTATTGATGAGCCAAAAATTGATTTTTTTATTTGTGATGAGCTCCTGTATGCAAATTTTGTAGAAAATGATTTTAAAAATTTTATTCAGGCACCACAAATTAATTTAATTGGACATGATGCAGTTTTGGATTCATTTAATGCAGAGACTGAATTTATATCATTTCTTTCTGACCCTGAACGCTTGAGAGAGGTATTACATTGTTTTGCAGGGTCCAGAAGACTCCAGGAGTGGGTGCTCCAACTGAATAGACTTCAGCCTCCTGGAAGGACTTCTGAAGGGCATAAAGAAGGAGGAGATTATTTTACATTAATTCGAAGCACTTCATTCCTTCAATGGATTTTGAACCTGAATCGCCTTAGGCCACCAGAGCAATTTTTTGCAAAGTTTAAGTGTGGGGGAGTCCCAAATCTCCCAGCCACCCATGTTCCTCCACTACCGCGATGGAGGCTACTTCTGGATCGACTCCGTCCACCAGAATAAAAGGGAAGATTGTTCTTTCTTGTGTTTTCTTTTATCGCATTTTTCACTTTTATGTTTTCTAGAGTAAACTGAATAAATAGACATTGTAAATACCTTGTTATTTCTTTTAGCACTTTTCTTGATTGAGTAGAAATAAAAGTATCCCTCTAGGTTATCTCCATAGCATTTTAGAGTCTTTTGGAAAATAAATTAAATTTGGTTGTCGAAACTTAAGGTTTGAGATCATGGATAAAATCTTGGATGCTTGAGTACTACTTTGTTTTAGATTCTTAATTGATGACTTGAGATGAATTATTTTTGCCTAGTGAGATTTAGCCTTATCTTTGTGATACACATATGTCATTGTGCTCTAGAACTTGCTTAGGTTCTTTCAAAATCATATTTCGATGATTGGATCACATCTATAGAGACTAATCACTTTGTTTCTTTTCCATATCAAATTTTGGCAATAATCATGTTTATTCCATTTTCCTTTACTTATTTCTTTCTCTTACCCTCACTTTTCTTTGGACTTGTTGTTTGAAATGTTTCTAATGATATTTTGCCCGAGACGGACAAAGATTTAAGTGTGGGGGAGTGACTAGTTTTTTGGAAAGATTTGGTATCAAGGAGGCACTTCATTTCGAAAAAAAAAAAAATTTTTTATGCCAAGTGAGTGAGTTTGGTGCCAAGAATGAGCAAGAGAGGTGGAAGCAATTGGAGATTTAGATTCTTTACTACACTTTGAAGATGCAAGTGGTAATCAATGGAAAAATTTGAAAATCTATGCCATGTCAAAAGAGAGGAAAAGTATGTTTTCTTGATGCTATGAAGCTATTCGGCCACTTTGATAGAAGCATTAAACGCAGCTGCCCTTGCTGGAGAAAGCTGAACAAATCAACTTGGAGCTGTTTTGAATCATTAAAAGACTATTTGTGAAACTGAATTGGAGATGAACAGATCTGAGAAAACAACATAAGAAATATGTTCCAAGTCTAAATGCAGAAATCTGGGCAGAAATTGTTTACCATACATACAAGGAAGTTTTGTACCAACTTCTAGCTGAATTCCTGCTTCCTAATCCAACAATGTGTAGCTGAATTCAACCTTAAAAGGGAGCAGCTTACAAATGAAAGAAACTGAAGAACTCAGAACATAAAGGAAAGAAAAATCTGGGCAGTTAAGTGAAGCTGAGAAAAAGCTGATGAAATTTCGATTTTGAGTTGCTGAGATGATATAAACTGAAAAGGGAGTAAGCTGCTAGGTTCTAAATTGATTGAAGGATTGTGGTGGAGTTGATTTGGAAGAAGCAGATTGGAATGTGAAGCTGAACCAAATCTGAACTAATGCTAAAAATTCCGGCCAAATTAAATTGCTGAGAAGCAATGAGCTGTTTGAAATTGTTTTGGGACTGCAGCCTTACTAGATTCGTAATTCTGAGTGGGAGCTGCACAGATTAGTAACTAAACTAAAGATGAACAAATCTGAATGGAAGCTGAGCTAGGAGCTGAAGCAGGAAATGCAGGAAAAATCTGTGCCACTGCAAAAGGAACTTTTGTTGCAGCTGAGAAAGAAGTCTGAACTACATTGGATTTGTTGCTGCCGAGTGCTGCATCTGAGAGCTACTGAATGATACAAACCAAATTCGATTGAAGCTGAGTTCAAGGAGAATCTGAGCAGGAATTTTCAGATCAAAAACAGAATTTAAAAGGGCTGACCAAAGGATGAAAGAAGCTGAGAAAAAGCTGTGCAGAAACTAAAACTGAGCTGCATTACAAACTGAAAAATGAAATCTGAGAAGCTGACAAAATCTTGCCCAATGTTACAAGCTGAGTTCGAAGATAGCTGCAAGACTGATGAATTCTGTTGAAAGAGTGTTGCTGAACATGTATTGTAAAAATTCAGAATTGAAATACAAGAAGGATTTAAATTGTGATACCATAAAAACTTGTTTTGTATCAACTTGAAACTGAAATTGTGTGAGAAATCAGATTCTTGATTCTGAAAGATCTGTCGTGGATGCTGAACTTGAAACAGAAGGAGAAGAAAAGGAAAAAAAGAAAATCAGAAAAGAAGAAAGAAAAGACAAAGAAACAAGTGGCATCCAACTTGAGTTTTGGCACCATAAATTAGTGAAGATTTTTTTTTCTCATCTGAGTCCAAGCCTTGCATTACTACATTCTGAATTCACTAGAGAGAAAGAAAGAAAGAAAAAAAATCTGAGAAAAGAGTGAAAGAAGCAAGGTTGGCACAAAAATTGGCAAACTTGGCACATTAGACCAAGGGTTTTTCATCCAAATCAAAGAAATTTATTCAAGTTTCACTCCACCATACTTTTGATATCATTAGAGGACTGTTAAGATGGGGCAAAGCACATTGGAAATATTTTTGAGCAACCAAGTCTCCCACTCCATCCATTTTTCATTTCCTTGATTTTTATTCCATTTCTTACCATTTTCCATGTTTTCATTTGTTTTTATAGTTGTTGATCTTATTCATGATTAATGGTGGAGATTAGATAATAAGCAAGCTTATGGTAGTGCAAGAAGCATGTGTGTTTGAGTGAGCTCCACTTCCATCATCAAGTTAGAATTTAAGGAGAGAGCCACCAAAACTTCCCTTGAAAGGCTAGTGATTTAAATTCATCTCAATGACTCATGATTGATGAAAAGGCTAAGTTGTTGATTTAAGGACAAGATACTAATCCATAGAGCTTAGATTTATGAGAATTGACAACCTTAGGTAATTTCTTTTCATTTGCTTCTAATTATGCTTAAGAAAGCCTAAGGGATACTTATTTAGTAGTTTCGCGAGACGCTCAAGGTTAAGTGTGGGGGAGTTGATAAGTACCATTTTTGTGATTATTTTAGATGTTAAAATCCATGTTTGACCTATGTTTTTATTGCTTATTTGTGATTTTACCCTAGGTTTTAGGATTTCCTCTTATTTTGGACTTAATTGCAAATTTACATATTTTTTGGATTATTTGGCCACTAATTTTCTGATATATTTTTGTAGGCATGAAAGGATCCTGGACCTAGGGCATACTGGGTCAAACTTGAGTCGGATGTGAACTGGATCGAATTATCAAGCTTACAATTAATCCGGGCCGTCCGATTCAAGAGCGGCTAGATCTGAGCCATCCGGGACGATCTGAAGCAATCCGAGCTAGGGTTAGGGTTGATCAAGCTCTATGATCAAGATCTGAAGGTTTCATTCCAATCAGAGCTCAATCAACCATTGGATCAAGCAAGGAGGGCTCTAGAGCATCCATTCACAGATAGAGTTGATCTGGACCATCCGTTGCAAATCTGGAGGATCCGAGCTACCACGAGGCAGATCCTGACCCCAGATCATCATCTTAAAAGTTTGGCTCCAATCAGAGCAAGATCAGCCGTTGGATTTCATCCAATCAATCACAGCCGTCCGTTGCATATGTATTTAATCAAATTCCTGCGCAGTTCTTCCCTGTCGCGTCTCCGCCGCAGTCAGCTTCTTCCTCATTTTTCTTCACTGTTTTTAGCTAGATTTCTTCAATCCGAGGTGCGGCCACCACAATTTCTTCACTATCTTGTGTTCTAGGTCATTAGGAAGACTCATCTGTGAAGTTTCCTGCCTCAAATTGTCCAAGAAACAGGGCTGTTGAGAGGTTTCCGCAGTTCTACCATTTGATACCTTAGGATCGGCTGTGCTCTATTACCTTCCACCGGAGCTATCCAGAGGGGTTCCCTGAGTAGCTTTGATCATCATCCACTCACCAATTCACGCGGACGCAGTTAAATCCAAGAAATCGAATGGAAGTTTCATATTTGAGCAAGTTGAGCTAAATTCAAGCGCAGATTGAGTTTTCTCATTGATTTGTTGAGCTTGCGGGTTCGAGGCTCACACTTGCGTGACGAACAAGGAGAATTCGAGCTAGGGAAGGATTGGGGTTTAGTTTTCTCATTGTAATTTCGTTTATTAGCTGTAATTTCCATTACTGCTGTAATTTCGCTTCTGTTAATTTCAGATTTGGTTAATTTCGTTACTGCATTGTTCTAGCTGTAATCTAGCTTTAAATCTTCAAGTTGAGTAGTTTAGGAACCTGTCTAGTGGATAAGTGTGTTTAAATTCAGTTAATTTCAGCTTAGATCTTTGCGTATCAGTGGCAGCTCGCGTATCAGCCCTGCTTCTGCCATTTCCAGTTTAGTTTCTGTAATTTGTCAGTTTATTTCGAATTCAATTCGTTTCTGGTTGTAGTTCTTGAGATTTAAGTCGACATTTTAGTAGCTAATGAGTTTGATTTGAGTTTTAGCAGCATTTAATTTCAATTCCGCATTTCTACTCAGATTTCCCATTGCGTATCAAGTTTATCCTGCATATCATCTATTTTCAGTAGTTTCAGTTCAGTATTTCTGAGATTTTATTGGGTTCAGCATCAGCATCAATTTGGATCACATTTAGCACACCTTGTAGTGTATTTTGGAACTCGAATTCAGCATACATTGTCAATTTCAGCACTTGATCAGTTACTGCATTTCTGCAGTAAACTTCTCTGCATTTTTGAATTCCGATGGCTGCATTTAGTTTCCAAGTCTGCCATCTAATTTTAGTTTCTGAAATCCATCAATTATCTCTCAAGTGCAAATTGTTTAATTCTATAACAATGGATATCAGATTTTGAATTGGGTTTCCAACTTACTCTTCCTTGCGTGTGAATTTCCATTTCTGAAATTTCTTGGCAGCCTCCTTCAGATCAGTTTAATTGCTGCAAACGTTTAGTCTAGCACTTCTGAATTTTGTGTCAAGCAACATAGTGTTTTCTGAGCTTTATCTAAAGATGAGATTGAAGTATACGAACCCATTTGCTTTGATTGTTTTGTAGACAGTTATGCTAAATTCTGCCAGTTTCGAATTCTGAATGCTGTTATTTTCTGAATTTTACAGCATGTTTCTATAGCATGTGAGGTTGTATCAAGTGAGACATATTAAGATAGTTGGTGTGCGGTTTGTTTGCAACTAAGTTTGTAAAGTTTTTGGCACACGAGTTCTTTCCTTTATATCAAGTCTGTCTCGATTTTCTTCCATTTTGTATCAAGTAAGAGTTGGAATTGACTTTGTATCAATTTGTATATAGATTGCTTGGCATTGGGTTGTTTTGAATTGCAAACCTTTAAGCAAAAGAATCTGCATTAGTTAGTTTCGATGTTAGCCTTGATTTCCTGAAGTTTACAAAGTTTCATTAGTTGGTTGACTAAATCCATCAAGAGACGAATCCTTTAGTGCTAACTCCTTGAGTAGCTCCCTTAATTGCGTGGTCTTTCTTTTCATAGCTTTATCATTTATAATTGAACCAAAACCCAATTTCATTTGAAACCCAAAATTCACAAACGACACCTAAATACAAGCGCGAATCAAACAAACCTTCAACTAGTCCCTGAGAAAAATACGACCTGTGGCCCCTATATTACATTTTCATACTTTTGATTGTAAAAGGGTTTCCAGCTTTCATTTATTCATATTTAAATTTTGATGGTCCCACAACTCGTGACAAATTTAATCTAGTATATTCGGGACTATCATGATGCTCTTACATATTGTTGTCTCCAAAATTAATTAGGAAAATGGTTTCCTATAGAGTTTCTTAAATGAGATTTTCATGAAAATAATATGTGGTTGAATTAAAGGAATTGTCTCTTAATTTAACAAGTTTTGATTTAGAGAAATCAAAGTCTTGAACATATTATTTCCGAAATTGATTATGACAATTTAGGAAATTGTTTCCCAAAACAATTCCTTCAATAAAGTATGAAATTAGAATTAGGAAATCCGGTTCCTAATTCAATTAATGAGACTTCATAACTTAAGTCACATACATACTTTATTAAGGAAATCGTTAGTCATGACATGATTATATGTCATGAATGTGCTTAGAAAAGATGAGACCCAAAACCCCTTACAAAATATTAAGGCCAACACCTTCCATTAATATGGTTAGAATCGGAGTTTTGTTTCTCGTTTGGGTTGATGGACACATCCATGCCCAGCATGAACCTCAACATGTTCAAACCATGGAATTAGTTTATGAATAATCTAGTTGGAGTCAGAGGTCAATCCTTAGTTTTGGTTGTTGGACACATCCAAGCCTGACTAAATGATTGAATGAGCTCCAACCATATTAAAACTATTTCTTGATTAATGGGTCAGCCTTAAGCTTGGAGCATCGATTTGTTGTGCCACAGCCAAGGTCGATGTAAAGAGAGGTGCAGTTGGGTGCTATGTATAATGTCGCATACTTGTTAATGAGTTAACAACCCAATGATTTATGCAAACATTCAATTAGTTGATAGCATAATGTGATAGTTACATATATGTGATATGTAATCGGTATAATTACCTACCTTCATAGCTAAGAATAACTTGATGGCCACAGCCATGGTGGTTCTTATCTATGGTTGGATATCAACCTATTTGGAGATGTTCCTACGATCTCCCGAATTGATAAAAGGGGTTATTCAATTTGAAAAATAAATAGGATTTTTATTAATGTATGTTGATACATTCTTTAATCATTCTTCTCACATAAACTCAATTTGTATTTCTAGGTTAATCACTCGATCATGTCTTCTCTGAACTTGTGTTCCATTTTGGACACAAATAAACTGACTGGGCCAAACTTCATGGACTGGCTTCGAAACCTGAGGATAGTCCTCAAGGCAGAGAAGCTTGCTTATGTCCTTGAAAATCAACTTCCTAACCCTCCTCCAGAAGGTGCAACTCCAGACCAGCTAGTGGCCTATCAGAAATATGTGACCGATTCTGAACTTGCGAGTTGCATCATGCTAGCCTCTATGGTACCTGAGCTGCAAAAGCAGCATGAGTATATAGATGCTTATACCATCATCTTCCATCTTCATGAGTTGTTTGAAGAGCAGGCGAGATCCGAAAGGTTCAAAGTCTCCAGACTCCTCTTCACCACTAAGATGCAGGAAGGCACTTCTGCCTCGCAGTTTGTGTTAAAGATGTTGGGGTACATTGAGCGACTGAGCACACTCGGTTTTGCAATGGATCATGAACTAAGTATTGACTTAATTCTGAGTTGTTTGCCCAAAAGTTATTCACAATTTGTGATGAACTATCGGATGAACAAACTAGAGACTACCATTCCTGAGTTGCTCAACCTGCTGAAGACTGTGGAGCCTTCTGTAAAGCCGGATCAAAAGACGGTACTGTTAGTTGGTTCCTCAAAGAAAGGTTCTAAGAGGAAGGACAAAGAACAGAATAAAGGGAAGAAGAAAAAGGCCAAAAAGAATGAAAAGAAACCAAAAGGAAGTTGCCATCATTATGGCAAGGAGGGTCACTAGCGAAGAAACTGCAAGGTTTATCTTGAGTCCTTGAAGAATAAGGCATCTGATGCCCCATCCTCTTCAGGTATCTTCGTTATTGAATGTCACTCTATTTCCTCAAATACCTGGGTACTTGATACTGGGTGTAGCTCACATATATGTAATGACATACAGGGGCTAAGGAATAGAAGAAGACTCGTCAAAGGAGAAGCGAATTTGCGAGTTGGAAATGGAGCAAAGATTGCTGCTGTTGCCATCGGAACATATTTGCTAAAGCTCCCCACTGGACGTGTCTTAGAATTGGATGATTGTTATTTCGTTCCTTCGTTAATAAAGAATATTGTATCTATTTCATATTTGAATGAAAAGGGTTATCATTTAACTTTTAGTAACAATTGTTGTTACATAACTTTAAATGGCGTTCTTTATGGGAATGGAACTTTGTGCAATGGTATCTACACGTTAGATTTATCCGGTGACGATTTCAATATCGAAGTTAGCAACAAACGTGCTCGAATAGATAATCGAATAGACTCCTACACTTGGCATTGCCGTCTTGGCCATGTAAGTAAGAAACGCATGACTGAATTACACCGATGTGGAATTCTGGAATCATTTGAACCCGGTTCATTTGATACATGCGAATCATGCTTAAAAGGCAAGATGACCAAATTACCCTTCTCCGGAAAAGGTAATCCAGTGGAAGAATTGCTTGGTCTGATACATACTGATGTATGTGGACCAATATCAACTCTTGCACAAGGAGGCTATAGCTACTTCATCACCTTTATCGATGATCACTCACGATTCGGGTATGTGTTCTTGATGAAACACAAATCTGAAGCCTTTGAGAAATTCAAAGAGTTCAGAAATGAAGTAGAGAAACAACTTGGCAAAAGTATTAAGATACTTCGATCCGATCGGGGTGGTGAATACTTAAGTCAAGAGTTTCAAGATTATCTTAGGGACAATGGGATATTGTCCCAATGGACTCCATCGTATACACCACAGCATAATGGTGTATCTGAGAGGCGCAACCGAACCTTGATGGACATGGTTAGGTCAATGATGAATCATGCAACTCTTCCAAAATCCTTTTGGGGCTATGCACTTAAGACAGCTGTTTACTTGCTAAACAGAGTCCCGACCAAGGTAGTCTCTACTACTCCATATAAGACATGAAATAGTAAGAAACCCCACTTAACTCACCTTAAGATATGGGGTTGTCCCGCTTATGTGAAGCGGACTGTATCAGACAAATTGGATGCTAAGTCTGATAAATGTCTATTTATTGGATACCCTAAGGAAACGAAGGGTTACCAATTCTATCATCCCTTGGAACAAAAGGTGTTTGTTTCAAGGCATGCTGTATTTCTAGAAAAAGAATTTCTTTTACAAGAAAACAGTGGGAGTGACATTGAACTTGATGAAGTTCAAGAAACTCCAATAGACATTACAGAGACACCTAGTCTAGACCCACAACCAATACCTCATAATGATGAGCTATCAGTTGAACCTAAAACAACACCACCTCTTCGTAAGTCTGATAGGACACCCAATATTCCAGAGAGATACAGATTTCTCATAAGTGAATCGAACGACGTGTTACTCATAAGCGATGATGAACCTATCAGTTATGAAGATGTTCTGAAATGTTCAGAAAGGGACAAATGGCTCGAAGCCATGAAGTCGGAAATGGATTCCATGTATGAAAATCGAGTATGGGACTTGGTTAACCCACCTGAAGGGATTAAGCCCATAGGGTGCAAGTGGGTTTTCAAGAAGAAAACCGACATGGAAGGTAATTATGCTTAAATCCATTCGGATGCTCCTGGCCATAGCAGCTCATTATGATTATGAGATATGGCAAATGGATGTGAAAACAACTTTCCTTAATGGAAACCTGCTTGAGGATGTATACATGATACAACCTGAAGGTTTCACATCGGTTGATAAAACCAAAGTATGCAAGCTTCGACGATCCATATATGGACTGAAGCAAGCATCTAGGAGCTGGAACATCCGTTTTGATGAGACAATCAAAGAGTTTGATTTCTCACAAAATCCTGACGAACCTTGTGTGTACAAGAAGGTTAGTGGGAGTGCAATCATATTCCTAGTATTATATGTCGATGACATTTTACTTATAGGAAACGATATATCAGTTTTATAGACTGTTGAAATTTGGTTGTCCAAAACTTTCTCCATGAAAGACCTGGGAGAAGCAACCTATATCCTTGGGATTAGAATCTATAGAGATAGATCAAAACGGTTGCTTGGTCTTTCGCAGTCTACATATATAGACCGAGTGCTAAAAGGGTTTAGCATGTCGGAATCCAAGAAAGGTTACCTTCCCATCAGGCATGGGATCAACCTTTCAAAGTCTATGTGTCCGCGCACAGAAGACGAGAGGTTTTGCATGAATAAGATTCCCTATGCATCCGCGATAGGATCTATCATGTATGCTATGTTATGTACAAGGCCCGATGTATCGTATGCTTTGAGCGTCACAAGTAGATACCAGTCGGATGCAGGAATGGATCATTGGGCGGCTGTCAAGACAATCCTTAAGTACTTAAGAAGAACTAAGGATGTGTTCCTAATATATGGAGAAGGAGATATGGTAATACGTGGGTATACGGATGCCAGTTTCCAGACAGATAAGGATGACTCCAAATCTCAGTCTGGATATGTATTTACTTTGAATGGAGGCGCAGTAAGTTGGAAAAGTTCCAAACAAGACACCGTAGCGGATTCTACCACGGAAGCGGAATACATCGCAGCTTCGGAAGCAGCAAAAGAAGCAGTCTGGATCAAGAAGTTTGTCTCCGAACTTGGCGTGGTTCCAACCATTGATGAAGCAGTGCCGGTTTACTGCGACAACAATGGAGCTATTGCACAAGCAAAGGAACCAAGGTCTCATCAGCGATCCAAACACGTGCTTCGCCGCTATCATCTAATCAGAGAGATTATAAGTAGGAATGACATACAAATTGAGAAAATTCCCACTAAAAGGAATTTAGCGGATCCTTTAACTAAGGTCTTGCCTCAGAACAAGTTTGAGGGTCATGTTAGAGCTTGTGGTATTGGATACCGTAGCGATTGGCATTAGGCCAAGTGGGAGTTTGTTAGTGATATGAGAGAAATGTCCTAAGGCAATCGCCTTATGATTGTAAATATTCATTTTAATAAATGATAATTCACTATTTGAGTATACATGTTTGTGTATTTGATTGGGATCTTAAACTCATCTACTGAATGTCCGCAATACAATTCACAGCATAAGAGAATTTGTGATGGGATCACAACTAGTGATTATCTCTAAATGTGCAATTGTGAAGTATTGAAAATATCCCTAGTCGATGAATTGATAAAAACGGACATTATCAATTCTGTTGAGACTATCATGGGTTATTCTCTAATCAGCTGATTCTCACTGGCTGGTGACATTGGGATGTCCAGAGATAAACATGGATGCTAGTTAAGGGAACTAGTTCATTGGAGTGACTAGCTGTAAAACTTCATATGGTAATCTATATAGATATGTCAATGAAATTCTTACTACAACTTAAGTGCGATGTTCCTTTGACTTGCGGTGCTCAAGTCATCTTGGTCATGGACACTTATACTTTAATATCTTAAGCAAGCATCTCCTAGGAGGTGTGGACCCAGGATGATTGGGTATAAGCCGAAGTGCCCGAAGATGTTTGAGCAGCCTACAAAGGATTCACCACTCCTTGCGAGGAGATGTATACCCAGGCCTATCATCGGATTGTTACTCAAAGCCTCTGGCCAGAGCATATCATGTTTAGAGTGCGAGTCTCTTAAATACATAAGAGTAATTAGAAATCCAAAGGACGAGAAAGACACTACTTGGGCTAGGTGTGACGTAGTCAGCCTAGTGGGGACTGACATAAATAGACCGTGTCCTGAACCAAGTGGGTATAAGATGGTGAAGGGAATGGGGCACGATTCATTAGAGCTGCTGAAGGGTTTCGGAATTACTTCTGAGGTCAAACCGTTGATCTTTCGATTAATTGGGGGTCATGATGTACTACTAGGTGCCACTCATGACCGTTCTATAATTGGTTAATTATAGACGGCCAACATAAATCGAAAGCCTATTTAGTCACACGCACTACGAGTAATCTAAGGGATTTAAAATGAGTTGAAAATTGGATTTTCCAATCAAGAGAAATAAGTCGAATCTGAGTTAATCAGAGGTGCAACGGAAACTTAAAATGGCTAAGTCTTTTGAAGGCTTATTGGGCGAATTAATTGAATTTAATTCGCGATCGGTTCGGCTCGGTTTGGTCGGCCAAAGAGGGTGATAACCCCCTTTGGTTTGGCCGGCCACAACAAGGGGAAGAAACCAATTTATTTGGTTTAATTAATAAAATAAATCTAGCGCGATTTGTTTTATAAATTATGGATAAATAAATTTGTATAAAGAAATTTATATAAATAAATTTATAGAAATTTATTCTTTTTATGAAAATTAAAATGATCCATGGAATGGTTTATTTTAATTTTATAAAATCAATTATGAATTGATTTTTTCATAATAAGAAAGTTTATAAATTTCTTATAAAATTTATTCCATAATTAAAGGAGAGAAGAATTTGTTTTATTATAAAGTTAGTTATAATAAAACTAGGCATAACGGAATAAGTCATAAGAAATTTTATAAGATAAAATTCTTATGATAACTAATTCCATTAATTCCGTTAAAAGAGAGACTTGGTAAGGGAGAGGCCACTATATAAAGGAACCAAAGGCAAGCCTTGAATTGCTAATCGATATAGAGCTATCAAGAGATAAACTCTCTCCCTCTCTCTCTTTCATTCTCTCTTCTTTCCTCCCCTTAGGGCCGGCGCCCCTTAGGGCATCCTAGGGCTGGCGCCCTTCCTTGAGAGCTAGGGCCGGCACTCCACTTCATCCTAGGGTTTGCCGTGAGCCATCAAGAAGAAGAAGAAGCCAACCAAGAAAAAGAAGAAGCGGATCACATCTCCTTCCTTCTCGGAATTTGGATTCCGTCTCTTGGTGGTTAGTTTCCTTTCTTTTCTCTTGATCTTCTAGTTGTGCTTTAGAGAATCTAGTAGTTCTCGTCGGCACAAAACTCGTGACTTTGTGAAGTCATCCCGAAGAGAACTCGGCGTGGACGCGAATAGAGGCGGAGCTTCCAAGGGACGCTACGGTTGGATCTCGTCCCTTTTCTTCGAGTTACGCGAGGTACAAAGTAAATTAGTTTACTTTTCCGCAATGTTTTAATTTATGATTACGTCCACACATCATAAGGTCACATGCTAGATACGTGGTTAAAATAATTTGTGAAATTATTTTATGCTAATTCTTCCGCTGCATGTAAAATTTTAAAATATTACGAACCCGTATCCTTGTCAACATGCACCCGGTCCCAACAAGGTGCGCACACAAGCCCACAGCTTGTCTCCATGCCACCCTTCACCGTACCGAGGTCGTCTAGTCAAGTCCATATATGTAACCTGTACAACCTTCACACTCAGCATACACATATGAGATAACAAGGGTAAACCTAACTTAAACCCTTTGTCCAAACATCAAAACACTTGGTCACTCCAGACCACAGATTGCCTCAACAAAGGCCTCCCACAAGGTTCCTTCTACTCCCTTCTCATCTGAGATTGTGGAAGATCCCATGCCGAAGTAGTTCCATGGGCATGGGATCGCTGATTATGACATGAAGACGGATCCAAAAGATCACGTCTGCAAGTTTGAGAACGCGGCACTCCTGCACCAGTATACTGATGGTGTAAAGTACACTGTGTTCCTAAACACCCTGTCCGGAGCAGCCCAACGATGGTTCCAGAAGCTGCCACAAGGTTCTATCAACTCCTTTGTGGAGTTTAGAACCGCCTTTCACCACCACCTCGCTAGTAGCCGTCGTTATCATAAGAGGACTCCTTGGTTATCTCGGTAGCTCGTCGCCCACACGATGTCTAGGAGGAAAGGGACATAAGGTAGAAGGCTATGAGGTAAAGGAAGGTATAATTCTCTTCCTTGGCTCCTTATTTTGTCTCGTCATTTTATGTGTAATTAATTAATTATTGTGGTTGTGATTATTTGATAATCATGTTGATAATTAATTAATTGGACCCCGATTATAAACATAAAAATCGGCGATCCACTCGTCGTCTCTTCCGCGGTAGTTTGGTTAGGAGAATTACAAGGCTCGATCTTTGTGATTAGCCAAGTTGTAATTCGTACCGGACGATACGATGACTAGATGGTCGTTGGAGATGGGTCTCCATTCGGATTGATTTTTTAATCCATAAACATGGAGAGGTCTTTCAAGGATGACCAAGTATTCGCTAGGGAAACCCGCCAAGCCATACCCATAAATTAGAACAATTCACATTGGGTTCCAAGAATCTAGACATGATTCTTGGAAAACAGAAGTCAGTTCTAAATCGATCCGGACTAGGCTATCGAACCAACTCGCGACAACGATCATACTATTCCGTATTGAACCAACCTAGAATCCGAGTCCAAGCATGGGTTCCAAAGCTAAGTTTGAACAAACAAGCTGGACCAAACCAATATTGGATCCCCAAGGACAAGATTCACATCTTGCCTAACCCATCTCGAGGCTTCAGTCCAAGGGGAGCCAATATAAAAACTATTTTTTATGCTTGTTTATATTTTTGATGCTTGTTTTTTCAATATTATTCTGCTTAGACGTAGGAATGGTTAGTCAAGCACAAGACTTACTTAAAACTTGAACAACATAGTATTAGGAGGAGGTGAGATGATAGTACGTTAGGGAAGCCCGTCTATGGAGTCAAGTAGGGTAAGGCGTACCCTATTTGGTTGTTTAGTCCGGTGAAACTAGTCGAACCTACCTCTCCGAATCCTAAGCTAGTTAGACCAGAGTTTCTTAAAGAGTAATTTAAAAATGATCTTTCTTTAAAAGGCTTTGTCAAGGAAAGGATTGTTGATCCAATAAGGCTACGGCCAAAGAAGACCTCTGTGCCTCGCCAAGACCTGGAAGCCGATTATTGAAACTCACTTTTAAATTACTATTTGATAAACTCAAATCTAACACAAGTTTTAATTAAATCTTAGATTTAACGTTAAATCAAAGATAAAAATCATTCATCTCACAAAACAAGTAAGGTAACTTGTTTTGTCACTTAGAATTGGATGAGATGTCTACGACCTAATAATGCAATCCAACCCAACCAACTAAAATTAACTCTACAATATTTTTCAAAATTAATTTTACACTTTTAAAATTAATTCTAATTCTACATTTTCAAAATTATTCTACATTTTCAAAATTAATTCTACACTTTTAAATTAATTCTAATTCTACATTTTCAAAATTAATTCTACACTTTCAAAATTAATTCTAATTCTACATTTTCAAAATTCACTTAAATTTTTTCAATTTCAAAATTAATTAAAACTCAATTTTTTCCTAATACTGAAAACCTATCTCACGTAAGGAAACCCATAAGGTCAACGTGCTTGATAACCTCAGATATGGGTGAGACAGATTAGGAGTGAAATTCAATTCAATCTATCCTTACCTCTACATAAATGGATCCAAATCGAATATATTTTATGTGTAGGAACATAAAGATTTGGACCAGTGGATGTTGGATAGTGGATGCTCCAGACACATGACTGGGGATAAATTGAAGTTCACCAAAATTAAATTCAAAAACCTAGGCTCAGTGGCATTCAGCAACAATATCACTCTTAAAGTAATTGGGTCATGTAATGTTGAACTAAACTCATATTTTATTATTAAAAAGGTGTTATTGGTTGAAAACTTTAATTTTAATTTGCTTAGCATTAGCCAACTATTTGATACTGGTTATATTGTTACCTTCACCAATTCTGACAGCCTGATTAGGAATCTACAAGACTCAAAAGTCACACTTAAGGGTAGTAGGAAGAACAATGTTTACACAATCAATCTACCTGTACTACCTAAATGTTTTCTAACTCAACAAGAAGAAACCAATCTATGGCATAGAAGACTAAGCTACACTCATATTAAATTAATTTCAAAACTAACTCAACTTGGACTGGTTAAAGGTATACCAAAAATTAAAAACTTTGAAAATACCATTTGTAATTCATGTCAAAAAGATAAACAAACCAAGTCAACCCACAAACCAACCCGGTCAGACTTAACCCAAGCCACACTTGAGTTCCTATACCTAGACATATTTGATTCACATGGAGCCAAGTCGCTAAGCGGGAATCGATACTGCTTAGTAATTATTGACGATTACTCTAGGTTTACCTGGGTTAGATTCTTAAAAACCAAAGATGAAACATTTAACTCATTTAATAATTTGTGCAAAATGATAGAAAATCAAAATGACAAAAAAATTAAAAGACTTAGGAGTGACCACGGGGGAGAATTTGAAAATCAGAGATTTGAGGAATTTTGTAAAATTAACGGGTACGCCCATGAATTTTCATGTCCTAGAACTCCCCAACAAAATGGAATAGTTGAAAGAAAGAATAAAACCCTTCAGGAAGTCGCTAGGACCATGCTCAACGAATTCAACCTAACTAATCAATTTTGGGCAAAAGCGGTAAATACAGCCTGTTATATTCAGAATAGGGTCTTAATAAATAAAAGACACAACAAGACCCCTTATGAAATTTACTAGCACAGACTACCAAATTTACATTACTTAAGGGTTTTTTGGTGTAAAGTACACATTTAAACACTAAGGACTACCTAGGTAAGTTTAAATCAAAATCAACCCCAAGGATCTTTCTAGGATATTCAACAACAAGTAGAGCTTATAGGGTCTACAATAAACAAACCCTTAAAATTGAAGAAACGATAAACTTAATATTTGATGAAGAAATGGAAACAAAACATACGGTCAAACAAAACCTAAACAATTCAAATCTTGATCAAGAAGATATTGAACCATTAATTGAACCAACTATTAAGGCATCAACTGAACCAATAGCTGATCCAACCCAAGTAGTTGAACCAATCCTTGAAAAAAACCTACCAGCCGGACCTGAGGCTGAACCTAGTTCTAGGAGAACTAAGAAACCCAGACTCAACCATCCATCTGATCAAATCTTGGGTGATCCAACCTTAGGGGTCAAAACAAGGTCTTCTTATAGAAATCTTAGTCAAATTGCCCTAATTTAAAAAATAGAACCACAGACTATAGAAGAAGTCCTACCTGACCCAGATTGGATCATTGCAATGCAAGAAGAACTAGCCCAATTTAAGAGAAACCAAGTCTGGAATTTAGTACCTAAACCTAAGGGTAAGTCAGTTATAGACACTAAGTGGGTATTTAGAAACAAGCTAAATGATCAAGGGGAGATTGTGAGAAACAAGGCCAAATCTAAGGGATTTAACCAAGGCCAAATTAACTCAACCTTATTTGTTAAAACCTTAGAAAAAGACATATTTATAGCCCAAATCTACATAGATGACATAATATTTGGGTCAACAAACTCTAACTTTTTAAAAGACTTTGTCAAGATTATGGAGAGTGAGTTTGAAATGAGTTTGGTAGGTGAGCTAAACTTTTTCTTAGGTCTCCAAATAAAACAAACCAGGGATGGTAACTATGTTCATCAATCCAAATATGCAAGCGAACTAATTAAGAAATTCAAATGGAAAACTATAAAAGTTTAGGAACTCCCATGGCCACGAATGTCAAAAATAGACAATGACCCTGAAGGTAAATCAGTTGACTTAAAGCTATATAGAAGCATGATAGGTAGTTTATTATACTTAATTGCTAGTAGACCTGACATTCTGTTCGCAGTAGGAATGTGATCTAGATACCAAACCTATGCTAAAGAATCTCACATAGCAGCCCTAAAAAGAATCCTTAGGTACATTAAGGGTACCCTAAATGTAGGTATTTGGTATCTTAGGACCTCCAATTTTGAATTATCAGGATACTCGGACTCAGACTATGCTGGATGCAAACTAGATAGAAAAAGTACAAGTGGAAGTAGTCAATATTAGGACACAGTCTAGTCAGCTGGTGCAGTAAAAAGCAACATTGTGTTGTCTTATCCACAACTGAAGCAGAGTATGTTGTCCTAGGAGAGTGTGTAGCATAAATTTTATGGATGATGCACATTCTTAAGAATTTCCAGCTAGACTATGCCCAAACCAAAGTGTTCATTGACAACATAAGCTAGATCAATCTTACGAAAAACTCTATTCAGCACTCCCGAACCAAACACATTGAAGTAAAACATCATTTTGTTAGGGATCAAGTAGCCAGGGGCGAAATCGTACTTATGCATGTGGACTCGAAATCTAGTCTAGCCGACATCTTTACCAAACCCTTACCTAAGTCTGAGTTTAGCTTACTAAGAAGGCAGTTAGGGTTGTGCTTAGTAGAATAGGACTATTATCATTTGTGTTCTCAAAATGTTTTCAAAACTAGTATTCAATATCTTTTGAAAAATCATTTTTTTTTAAATTCTTTTCTGACTTAGATTTTTTTAAAAAATTACCCTCTTTAAAACTAGGGTTTTCTACGCAATGAATTTAGCCTAGGCTTTAATCCTAGAATTGCATGCTCCTATAGATCTAGAAGCCAACCTCTCACAAGCACATTAGGACACTTTGATTGATAACCTAGATTGGGTTGAGATGCTTAGGTCTATGCCTTAACTCAAGATGCTTTAAGTCAGTGCATCTAGAATAGTTGGGGCAATAAATATATTTGAACAACAATCAAGCTAAGTGTTCAAGCATAGAAAATCTAATTGGATCAGATCACTTAACTTGACTAACCCTA
This sequence comes from Boesenbergia rotunda, assembly GCA_024364735.1. Classification (NCBI taxonomy): domain Eukaryota; kingdom Viridiplantae; phylum Streptophyta; class Magnoliopsida; order Zingiberales; family Zingiberaceae; genus Boesenbergia; species Boesenbergia rotunda. Next base: position 69,206 of record JAGFNQ010008267.1, on the reverse strand, counting down.
GTGAAAGCTGCTGTTATATAACAGTTAGTAAGTAGCTAACTGGATTAGACAGGACCCGAAAGAGTTCAATTTATTTGGTTTGATCCTTTTTGTTGCTTGGATTCACTAGAATTGGTTCAATATGAGTTTTCAATTTTTACAAAATAAGTTGGCTCTGGTTCGGAATTATTTTTACCAATTTTTTGATATATGGCAAAGGAGGAGAGAAAAAGAGAGAGAGAGAGAAAAAGAATTTTTTTTCAAAGTAAAGTTAAATTTTCAAATGCAAATTTTTCTTGCAAAAATGTTTTAAGTGCAAAGTGTTTGCAAAAGATTTCAAGTACTTTTAATTGCAAAAGTTTTCAAGTACTTCTAAAATATTTTTAAGTGCACAATACTTTTTCAAGTACAAAAGATTTTTTTAAAATGCACAATATTTTTCAAGTATATTTCTGAGTGCAATAACTATTTTTTGCTAAGTGCAAAATATTTTTTCTAAGTACAAAAATTTTTTTGCTAAGTGCAAAATATTTTTTCTAAGTGCAAAATTTTTTTTAAGTGCAAAACATTTTTTCAAGTACAAAATATTTTCCCAAGTACAAAATACTTTTCTAAGTGCAAATTCTTTTTGAAAAATATTTCTAAGTGTATGTTTTTAAGTACAAATTTTTAAGAGAAGTTAAAATTCCTTTTCCAAAAAATTTTATTAATCTTTTCAAAAAGGTGTCTTAACTTTTTCTACTTCAAAAGTTTTGCAAAATATACTTGGTCAAAATTTGTTGATCTTTATTTCACAAAAAGATTTTTTTCCTCAAACTTGTTTGAAAAACTACATATCTATGAAGGCTTCAGGGGGAAAATCTCTAATTCAGGGGGAGCTTAGTGCATGTTTTCCAAAAATCAGTTTTCTTAAAAGAGAGGAGAAATAAACATGTTTGTTTAAAATACCTGCTTGTATGTTTTAACTTAACTTTTGAACTAGGTTGTCATAAATCAAAAAGGGAGAGATTGTTGTTGCTGGAAGCACCAAGATCGAACCTGAGTTGTGATAATGACAAAGGGTTCATAAGTTAAGGTTACATTGTGATCTAATGAATTTGTTTAAGTGCGCAGGAAAAGTCCTAGGTAAGCTAGGCACGAAGTCCTGGTTCGTAGAATTGGGCAATAAGTCCTGGCCGAGGGTTGGGCATCTAAGACCTGACCAAAGGTTAGGCAATAAGTCCTGGTCGTGGACTGGGCACAAAATCCTGATTCGAGGAATTAGGCAATAAGTCCTAGTCGAGGGCTGGGTACCGAAGACCTGACCGAGGTTTGGGCAATAAGTCCTGGTCGTGGACTGGACACAAAGTCCTAATCTGGAAGATTGGCCAAAAGTCCAACCGGAGGAGCCGGTTGGCAAAAGGTAAATTCTCCTGAGAGGAGTAGGCAAGGACGCGTTCCCGTAGGAGGGAACATTAGGCGTCGGTTCGACCTAGGGTTCTATGTGGAAGCCCAAAGTCAGAACCAAGACAGCGCAGGCTGTAAGTTGTACTTAACTTATTTGTTTCTTGTGTTTTGGAACTAACCCTGGTTGCAGGAATAAAGGATGAGTTCTTTGCTTCCCAGGCGCCTGAAAGGAGTTAGGTGCCTGATGATACAGGCGCCTGAATGGATACAAGCTCCCAAGAAGGGTTTTTTCCAACAGTCTGCGAAGCTGAGCCTCCACGTCAGCAAAGGAGGCGCCCGTGACCATATAGGTGCCCCAGTCATCCCAGGCACCCTAGTTGAAGGGATAAGCACTGGCCAAGTCTGCGGATAAGGATTCACGCAGAAGGGCACACGTGTCAGGCGCCCCAGATGACTATATATAAAGGGGTTCACCCCTTGCTTCCAGACAACACTTCTTCCAACGTAAATACTCAAGTGCTCTGCTCTAACTTCTCCGTGCTCAAGTCTCAAGCGCCAAAGACGACCCGCTGCTCCGATCTTTGAGTCATTTTCTGGTCGTCGATATTTGTTTAATTTAATTGCTTACTTTTTCAATTCTGTATTTGTGCTCAAATTTAATAACCCTTTTGCGAAATATAGAATTTGTAACGACCCAGAAAATTCTCTTAATATTTCCTTAAAATATTAAGCATGTCTAGATAATTTTCCGAGGAACCTAGAAATATTAATGCGAACTTTGGCCTAGAAAATCCATGTTTTCTCATTTAAATAGGGAAAAAGGGCACTAATGGGCCTTATATGGGATTTTTAGTACCAAAATTATTGGTGGATTTTAGGTAAAAATTTATATAAATATAAAGGATTCTAATGGGAAATATTAACATAATTATGGGGGAAATTTTAGAGGATTTTCGGAATTTTAGGGAAATAAAAAGAAAAATAAAATAAAAATAAGGTGCATGGACCAAGGATTGAACCTTGGACCTCTTGTACAACCATGCATGCTCTAACCAACTCACCTAGCAAGGGAATGTTATGAGAGAATAAAGTGGATATTGGTTAAGGCTTAGAAGAAGATGAAGGGTCATGGAGAGACTCTTCATTTACCTCCTTGATGGGTTATAAAGAGGGGGGTTTGGGAGTTACCTTTTCTTTCCATCACTTTGCATTTTCTTCCTCCTCCTTCCCTCATCCTAGCCGAACACCATAGGGAGGAATTGTCCTTGGAAAAGCTTCACAAGAGGGTCTCATCTCCAAGATCTAAAGGCTTCCCAAGGATACAAGGACAAGGGGGTTCAAGGGTCCAAAGATTTTACAATTTCCTTCTTTTTTAAGGTTTAAAAATCAAGATCAACCAAGCTAAGACTCCCTCACCTGTGGTATAATAGTTCCTTATGTTTTAGCATGATTTATTGGTTGGTTTTTGGACTTGATGTTGAAAGAAACAAAACCAAGCACCCTAGAGACCCTATGGGTTTCGGCCACTAGGTTTTTAGGGTCCATGATGATGCTAAAAAAATCTTGATAATGTTGTTTAATGTACTCTTATGATGTTTAGTGATTAAATATAATTTTTGAGAATTTTTGGGGTACCCTAGGATACCCTAGGGTTTCGGCCAACAACAAGACCCCATAGGTAGGGTTGGGTCTAAAACCTCAAGTATGTGTTTTATGTATCAACATGATATAAGGGAGATGGAGGGTGTTTATGTGAATGTTTCACATGGCCTAGAGACCCTATAGGTTTCGGCCAAGTACTCTACTGGGGTGGAAAGTTAGGACTTATTTCAAGTAAGGGCCCCAATGACCCTATGGTAAGGTATGGTTGGTATATAACAATTGATTTGGGGTTTTAATGGAATTTTTTCATACCCCCATGGCCTTGAAGTTTCGGCCAAGAGTAAGATTAGGGCTAAAGGATTAGGGTTGGCCTTAAGTATGGAATCAAAGGGTTCCTATGGCCTAGTATATGTGTATAAGATGTTGTTTGGGAAGTTATGTGAAGGTTCATAGACCTAGGGTTCCTTGGGGACTTTCGGCCAAGGACATAACCTAGGGCTAGGGTTGGGGTTAAACCTACCAAGATGCTTGTGTATAGGTTACTAAGAGGTATGTTTAAGTAAGATGGAAGAATTTTTATGTTAACCAAACCATTAGTTTATATGTCATGAATTATATGATTAGGTCATAAATGTTTAAGACATGTGCCATGATTTATGAATGATATGTAGGTATGCCATGTTCTATGAATAGTATGTATGTATGCCATGTCTTATAAATGAAATGTATGTATGCCATGTCTTATGAATGATATGTATGTATGCCATGCTTTATGAATGATGTGTACATATGCCATGTTTAAGAATGAAAAAGGAAGAATGATGTTAAAGTTCATGCCTTTAAGGCATAACGATGATGTTAAGTATGATGAATGAATGAATATGCTATGAATGATGATGAATGAAAAAGCATGTGAAAGCATTTTATTTTATTGTATGGGCTTGTACCGGACCTAAGTAAGGTCCACGGTTCTGGACTACCGATTAAGCTATCCACAGTTTGGGACTACCGATGAAGCTGTCCTTACGGTTTGGGACTACCGATGAAGCTGTCCTTACCCTAGTAGGTCGAGATTAGCTACCTCGTATTTACTTAGGGATGCGCGCATATGATGTATGAATGTGGTACAAGCCAGGGCCCAATGAATGTTATGATTATGTTAAAGTATTTAAAAGCATGTTTTAAAGATTAAGCATCCTTATATATATATATGCACAATTGCCACATGCATTCATTCATGTTATGCATTATGTTATGAAAAGTATGTTTATGAAAAGTATGTTTAGGAAAAGTATGTTTATGCAAGGTATGTTAATGCAAAGTATGTTCATGTTAATTATGATGCCATGATTTAAGTATGTTTATGCTAAGTTAGAATGCCATGATTTTATTTATGTCCATGCTAATTTATGAAGCCATGATTTAATTATGTTTATGCTAGGTTAGGATGCCATGATTTTATTTATGTTCATGCTAGATTATGATGCCATGATTTCATTATGTTTATGCTAAGTTAAAATGCCATGATTTTATTTATGTTCATGCTAGTTTATGATGCCATGATTTAATTATATTTATGCTAGGTTAGGATACCATGATTTTATTTATGTCCATGCTAATTTATGAAGCCATGATTTAATTATGTTTATGCTAGGTTAGGATGCCATGATTTTATTTATGTTCATGCTAGATTATAATGCCATGATTTCATTATGTTTATGCTAAGTTAGAATGCCATGATTTTATTTATGTTCATGCTAGTTTATGATGCCATGATTTAATGACATTTATGCTAGGTTAGGATGCCATGATTTTATTTATGTCCACGCTAATTTATGAAGCCATGATTTAATTATGTTTGTGCTAAGTTAGGATGTCATGATTTTATTTAGGTTCATACTAAGAATGTTTATGAGGTTATGCTTATTATGTTTATGTCTATGCCAAGTACTATGCCATGCTATGAATGTTTTCATGTTTATGTTTATGCCATGCTACGAATGTGATTAAGTTATGTTCATGCCATGTTGAATGTATGCTAAGTGATCATAAAGGCTTATGATCGAAGTAAAGCACTAAGTATGTTAATGTTTCATGTGCTCATGATTAAGTGATGAATGGTTTTAGTGAGTAGGAAAGAGTCTTACTAAGCCTGTGTGCTTATAGTTTTATTTCCTTATACCGCAGATCACGCAAGGGGACAGTAAGGAAGCAGCAGGAGGGCCTTAAAGCATGTGTGTGACAGTGACTTGGCCAAGGAGCAATATGTTTGCTCGTCTTATGACAGAACTTTACCTTTACTATTATGGGCTTGAATATAACTCTATGACATGATGCTAAGTATGACATGATGCTAAGTATGACATGATGCTAGATATGACATGATGCCCAGTATGACATGATATGATGCTAAGTATAAAGTTAATCTGCCAAGTTCCCATGTTATGATGTTAGGAAGGGTAGTAAGTGCATGTAGGTGTAAGTTAAAGGTTTCCGCTGCATTATGATGTCTACATGCCCTAAGTATGTTAACGTAACGCCGCTTTATGAAAAAGAAAAAAAAAACGGGCGTTACAGGTTGGTATCAGAGCAGTAACCATCTCACTACACACACATCAAGCCCTCTTCCTGCCGCTTCCAAGTAAGTACCTCTTTACATATCTTACAGTAGGAAGATGTCTTATGATTTTAAGGTATGCCAGTATGAACGATATTTATGATGAAATATACGTTACGATATGTAACGACGAATGATACTTTATCTTATTTTAGGAATTCAATATTTAGAATAATATAGGGGTAGGAAAAAAAACTGATATGGGTCATACTTGTCTTTGGTGAAGAAAAGCATGGCTAGAAGACAGAGTAACCGGCTTAACGAGACAACTCCAACGCCTGACCTGATGCAATTAGTAACCCAGCTCCAACGTCAGGTTACCGAGCAGCAGCAAACTGTTAACACCTTAATGAACCAACAGGAAAATTCTACTACTCCACCAGTGAACCAGACTGCTGCGCCTGTGGCGCCTACGGTTACACACACTCCTCCGCCGAGCTCGACCACTGTGGCACGACAGGAGGCTTATTTGATCTAGTGGTTAAGACTGAAACCGGAGAATTTCTCGGGTACCGGCGAACCATGGGACGCCCAGGCATGGTTCAAGACGATGGAAGGTACACTGGAACTGCTGGACTGGCCTGAGCATGAGAAGGTCAAGTGCGCATCATTCTGCCTTTCTGGGGATGCCCGAATGTGGTGGGAGAGGGTCAGGACCAAGAGACAAGTAAACCAGATGGCGTGGGCAGATTTTGAATCAGAATTCTTTGAAGAATTCTTCAATACGCGGGTTACAACCAAACACTACGACGAGTTTACGGAATTCCGACAGGGCAACCTCTCGGTCAATGAAGCCGTGAAGAAATTTAATCGACTGGCACGTCTGTGCCCTGAGCTGGTCCGCACAGAGAAAGAGAGGGTCCGACTTATGCTGAAGATGTTACGGCCCGAAATAGCTCTGAACGTGGCTGGTGGAGTCAACAGGCCCCAGACCGCCGAGGAACTGTTTAGTAGTGCTTTACTCACTCAGCACTATCTGAATAGTATCAATCAGCAAAGGAAGGCGATGAATGAAAGAGGACAAAAGTCCCAGAGCACCCAAGTTAATTGGAAGGGAGATCAAGGTGGTAAACGAAAGCCATGGAACAACTCTCAAGGGGGCCCAGCAAATAAACAGCCCAAGCCTTCCCCATGCGCAACATGCGGGAAAAACCACTCCGAGGAATGTTGCAAGGGTACGAACCGGTGTTACATTTGTGGTGTGGAAGGGCATATGGCGGCTTACTGCCCTACCAAGAACCAGGCCTCTCCCCAACCACTAGCCCAGTACCAGGGGGCATCAGCGAAATTACACTACATGCCAGCCGAGCTGGAGGGTACCCCGCTGTTGGAGGCCCCTCCAACAGAGACAAATGCCAGAGTTTTCTCAGTTACCAAGGAGGACGCTGCGGAAGCTTCTACGGTTGTCACAGGTCAGATACTTATTTTCAGTCAGTGTGCTACTGCATTATTTGATACTGGGGCAACACACTCGTTCATTTCGGTGCCATATACCAAGAAGATAGATAGGCTTCCGCAAGTGTTAGACTGCAGGTTCTTAACAACTCTACCTTCGGGGGAAATAATGACATCCACTCATGTGCTGCATGCGGTGCCGGTCGGAATCGCAGGAAGGGAACTTTACTGCGATCTGATAGTACTCGACATGCAAGATTATGACGTTATAATGGGAATGGATTTCCTGAGTAAATACGGTGCTTCTATTGAGTGTCGTAAGCGAAAGGTGGTCTTTCGACCTGAGGCAGGTTCTATGTTCGAATTCATCGGAGAGCCAAGGAAAAGAACCGGGAAATATTTATCAACTCTCCAAGCTCAGAAGATGTTAGACAAAGGATGTACTGGATTTCTAGCGTATGTGGTTGATGCCAGTCAGGTGAAGGACCAGAGGCGGGAAGATGTCCGGGTGGTATGCGATTACCTAGAGGTTTTCCCAGATGAATTACCAGGATTATCCCCTGATAGAGAGGTGGAATTTGAGATCGAATTGGTTCCTGGTACCAACCCGATCTCCAAGGCACCTTATCGTATAGCGCGGGTTGAATTAAAGGATCTTCAGGAACAGTTACAGGAGTTGCTGGATAAGGGATTTATTCGCCCTAGTCATTCCCCGTGGGGAGCTCCGGTACTGTTTGTGAAGAAGAAAGACGGATCTATGCGAATGTGCATAGATTACCGAGCGCTGAACAACGTAACGATTAAGAATAGGTATCCCCTTCCAAGGATAGATGACCTGTTTGATCAATTAAAGGGAGCCACTGTTTTCTCAAAAATTGATTTGAGGTCTGGTTATCATCAAGTTAGAGTCAAACAGGAGGATATTCCAAAGACGGCTTTCCGAACAAGGTATGGGCATTTTGAGTTTGTGGTTATGCCCTTTGGCGTGACGAATGCTCCTGCTATGTTTATGGACCTTATGAATCGGGTATTCTCGTCGTTTCTTGACAAATTTGTGATCGTCTTCATCGACGATATCCTTATTTATTCGAGGACCCAGGAAGAGCACGCTGAGCACCTAAAGATAGTATTGGAGATTCTTCGGGAAAAGCAACTGTACGCAAAATTTTCCAAATGTGAGTTCTGGCTCGATCAAGTGGGCTTTTTGGGCCATATTATTTCCAAAGACGGGATTATGGTGGATCCAATAAAGATTGAAGCTGTGAATAACTGGGGCCGGCCGAAGAACGCCAGCGAAATCAGAAGTTTTCTTGGGCTGGCGGTTATTATAGGAAATTTGTGGAGGACTTCTCGAGGATTGCAGCCCTTTAACGGCTCTCACCCGGAAGGAGAGGAAGTATGAATGGACGGAAAACTGTGAAAGGAGTTTCTTGGAACTAAAAAGGAGGCTTACCAGCGCTCCATCCTACCCTTCCAGAATGCAATCAGAGCTTCGACATGTATAGCGATGCCTCCAAACTAGGACTTGGAGATGTACTTATGCAAAATGGAAAGGTTATTGCCTACGCTTCTAGACAGCTCAAGGAGTACGAACAGAATTACCCCACTCATGATCTGGAACTGGCCGCGGTGGTATTCGCTCTTAAGATATGGAGGCATTATTTGTACGGAGCGCAGTGTCGAATTTATACAGACCACCAGAGTCTATGATATTTTTTCACTCAGAAGGACCTGAACATGAGGCAACGCGCGATGGCTTGAGCTGGTGAAGGATTATGACTGCGAGATCTTCTACCATCCAGGGAAGGCAAACAAAGTGGCCGATGCACTCAGCCGGATGTCAAGTGCCACCTTGATGTCTATATCTAGATTTCCCCGACCACTCGAAAGAGAAATGGTTAATTTTGGGGTCGAGGTCATCACTGGACAACTTTGCACCATGACAATATCACCCACGCTGTTTGGGGATATGTTGGAAAAACAGGATAGGGATCTGAGTCTTCAGAAAATAAAACAGGAGATCCTAGAAGGAAAAGGCGATGGTTTTCATATCGCAAAAGGGGGGAACTATACCTTAGGGATCGTCTATGTATTCCTAATGATCTGGAACTTCGAAGGAAAATACTAGCGGAAGCTCACGGAACCCCTTATTCGATGCATCCAGGATCCACCAAGATGTATCAAGATTTGAAAGAGAAGTTCTGGTGGTCCAGTATGAAGAGAGATGTGGCCCAGCATGTCAGTACTTGCATGACTTGCCAGCAAGTGAAAGCAGAACACCAGCGACCCGGAGGAGTTCTGAGCCACTTCCAATTCCGGAATGGAAATGGGAAGATATCTCAATGGATTTCATTTCAGGACTTCCCCGGACTACAAATGGATATGATGCGATATGGGTCATTGTGGACAGGTTGACTAAGTCTGCTCACTTCTTAGCAATCAAGATGACTTATTCGATTGAGCAACTGGCTCAATTATATGTTAAGGAGATAATCAGACTTCATGGAGTTCCCAAGACCATCATCTCAGATAGGGATGGTCGCTTTACTTCACATTTTAGGAGTGTGTTCAGAAGTCTCTCGGCACTAAATTGCGATTTAGCACCGCCTTTCACCCTCAGACTGATGGGCAAACTGAAGGGTGAATCAAGTACTAGAAGACATGTTGCGAGCGTGTACCTTGATTTCAAAGGAAGCTGGTGTCGATATCTATGCTTAGCGGAATTCGCGTACAACAATAGCTACCAAGCTACTATTGGAATGGCACCTTATGAAGCGTTGTATGGGAGGAGATGTAGGTCTCCGATCTGTTGGTATGAGGGTGGTGAAAAGAAGGAGATGGGGCTCACAACGGATATCATCAACAGCACCACCCCAAGCTATACAGAATATTCGACAATGGATAGAAACTGCTCAGAGCCGGCAGAAGAGTTATGTCGATGTCGGCGTAGACCCCTGGAGTTTTAATGTTGGAGATTGGGTGTTCTGAAGGTGGCTCCTATGAAGGGGGTGACAAGATTTGGGAGGAAAGGAAAATTAAGTCCGCGCTATGTGGGGCCGTACCTGATTCGGAAAAGATGGTAAGGTGGCATACGAGCTAGAGCTGCCTCCAGAGATGTCAGCTATCCATAACGTATTCCATGTGTCCCTGCTTAAAAAGTGTATCCCAAATATGGACCAAGTGATCGAGCGCAGACAGTGCAAGTGCAGAGGACCTAAGTTATGAGAGCAGACCCATCCAGATTTTGGGATAGGAGAGGTCAAGAAGCTGAGTAAGAAGTACCCTTANTAGGTTTAGGGATGTCATGATTTTATTTATGTTCATGCTAGTTTATGATGCCATAATTTAATTATGTTTATGCTAGGTTAGGATGCCTATTTTATTTATGTTCATCTTTTTATATATTTAATAGTTTATGTAGGTTGGAGCCATATTATTTATGTTATGCTTTTTGGCGATTTAAGTTAGCAGAGAAGCCATGATTTTCTTATGTCCATGCTAATTTATGAAGGCCATGATTAATTATGTTTGTGCTAGTTAGGAGGCCATGATTTTAATTTAGGTTCCAATGCTAAAAGAATGATAATTGGTATGAGGTTATAGGATCTATTATGTTATGTCTATGCCAAGTTTATGCATGCCGTGAATGTTTTTAAAGTTTATGTTTATGTCATGCTACGAATGTGATTAAGTTTATGTTCATGCATGATCGAATGTATGCTAAGTGATCATAAAGGCTTATGTTCTAAGTAAAGCATAAGTGATGTTAATGTTTCATATGCTCATTGATTAAGTGATGGATGGTTTTAGTGAGTAGGAAAGAGTCTTACTAAGCCTGTGTGCTTATAGTCTTATTTCCTTATACCGCAGATCACGCAAGGGACAGAAGGAAGCAGCAGGAGGGCAATAAAGCATGTGTGTGATAGTGACTTGGCCAAGAACAATATGTTTGCTCGTCTTATGATAGAACTTTACCTTTACTATTATGTGCTTGAATGTGACTCATTGACATGAGCTAAGTATGAATGAGCTAAGTATGACATGAGTATGACATGATGCTAAGTATGACATAATGCTAAGTATGACATGATACTAAGTATGACATGATATGATGCTAAGTATAAAGTTAATATGCCAAGTTCCCATGTTATGGAGTTAGGAATGGTAGTAAGTGCATGTAGGTGTAAGTATAAAGGTTTCCGCTGCATCATGATGTCTACATGCCCTAAGTATGTTAACGTAACGCCGCTTTATGGAAAAAAAAGCAGGCGTTACATGTTGGTATCAGAGCAGTTACCATCTCACTACACACACATCAAGCCCTCTTCCTGTCGCTTCCAAGTAAGTACCTCTTTACATATCTGATAGTAGTAAGATGTTTTATGGTTTTAAGATATGCAAGTATGAACGATAGTTATGATGAAAAGTACCTTAAGATATGTAACGATGAACGATATTTTATCTTCTTTTACAAATTAAATAATCAAAATAATAGGGGTAGAAAAAAACTGATATTGGCCATACTTGTCGTTGGTGAAGAACAGCTTGGCTAGAAGACAGAGTAACCGGCTTAACGAGACGACTCCAACGCCTGACCTGATGCAATTAGTAACCCAGCTCCAACGTCAAGTTACCGAGCAGCAGCAAACTATTAACACCTTAATGAACCAACAGGGAAATTCTACTATTCCACCAGTGAACCAGACTGCTATACCTGTGGCGCCTATGGTTACGCACACTCCTCCGCCGGGCTCGACCACTGTGGCACGACAGGAGGCTTATCTGATCCAGTGGTTGAGACTGAAACCGGAAAATTTTTCGGGTACTGGTGAACCATGGGACGCCCAGGCATGGTTCAAGACGGTGGAAAGTACACTGGAACTGCTGGACTGGCCTGAGCATGAGAAGGTTAAGTGTGCATCGTTCTGCCTTTCTGGGGATGCCAGAATGTGGTGGGAGAGGGTCAGGACCAAGAGACAGGTAAACCAGATGGCGTGGGCAGATTTCGAGTCAGAATTCTTTGAAGAATTCTTCAATATGCGGGTTACAACCAAACACTACGACGAGTTTACGGAATTCCGGCAGGGCAACCTCTCGGTCAATGAAGCCGTGAAGAAATTTAATCGACTGGCTCGTCTGTGCCCTGAGCTGGTCCGCACGGAGAAAGAGAGGGTCCGACTTATGCTGAAGATGTTACGGCCCGAAATAGCTCTGAACGTGGCTGGTGGAGTTAACAGGCCCCAGACCGCCGAGGAACTATTTAGTAGTGCTTTACTCACTGAGCACTATCTGAATAGTATCAATCAGCAAAGGAAGGCGATGAATGAAAGTAAGAATCAAGTTCATTCCAAGATGCTCGATTCTTTCTCTCATTACCCTTAATGTTCCTTCCATTAATGATTGCTTAGGAGGTCAAAGGTCCCAGAGCACCCAAGCTAATTGGAAGGGAGATCAAAGTGGTAAACGAAAGCCATGGAACAACCCTCAAGGGGGCCCAGCAAATAAACAGCCCAAGCCTTCCCCATGCGCAACATGCGGGAAAAACCACTCCGGGGAATGTCGCAAGGGTACGAACCGGTGTTACATTTGTGGTGTGGAAGGGCATATGGCGGCTTACTGCCCTACCAAGTACCAGGCCTCTCCCCAACCACTAGCTCAGTACCAGGGGGCACCAGCGAAATTACACTACATGCCAGCCGAGCTGGAGGGTACCCCGCTGTTGGAGGCCCCTCCAACAGAGACAAATGCCAGGGTTTTCTCGGTTACCAAGGAGGACGCTGCGGAAGCTTCTACGGTTGTCACAGGTCAGATACTTATTTTCAGTCAGTGTGCTACTGCATTATTTGATACTGGGGCAACACACTCGTTCATTTCGGTGCCATATACCAAGAAGATAGATAGGCTTCCGCAAGTGTTAGACTGCAGGTTCTTAACAACTCTACCTTCGGGGAAATAATGACATCCACTCATGTGCTGCATGCGGTGCCGGTCGGAATTGCAGGAAGGGAACTTTACTGCGATCTGATAGTACTCGACATGCAAGATTATGACGTTATAATGGGAATGGATTTCCTGAGTAAATACGGTGCTTCTATTGAGTGTCGTAAGCGAAAGGTGGTCTTTCGACCTGAGGCAGGTTCTATGTTCGAATTCATCGGAGAGCCAAGGAAAAGAACCGGGAAATATTTATCAACTCTCCAAGCTCAGAAGATGTTAGACAAAGGACGTACTGGATTTCTAGCATATGTGGTTGATGCCAGTCAGGTGAAGGACCAGAGGCTGGAAGACGTCCGGGTGGTATGCGATTACCCAGAGGTTTTCCCCGATGAATTACCAGGATTAGCCCCTGATAGAGAGGTGGAATTTGAGATCGAATTGGTTCCTGGTACCAACCCGATCTCCAAGGTACCTTACCGTATGGCGCCGGTTGAATTAAAGGAGCTTCAGGAACAGTTGCAGGAGTTGCTGGATAAGGGATTTATTCGCCCTAGTCATTCCCCGTGGGGAGCTCCGGTACTGTTTGTGAAAAAGAAAGACGGATCTATGCGAATGTGCATAGATTACCGAGCGCTGAACAACGTAACGATCAAGAACAGGTATCCCCTTCCGAGGATAGATGACCTGTTTGATCAATTAAAGGGAGCCACTGTTTTCTCAAAAATTGATTTGAGGTCTGGTTATCATCAAGTTAGAGTCAAACAGGAGGATATTCCGAAGACGGCTTTCCGAACAAGGTATGGGCATTTTGAGTTTGTGGTTATGCCCTTCGGCGTGACGAATGCTCCTGCTATGTTTATGGACCTTATGAATCGGGTATTCTCGTCGTTTCTCGACAAATTTGTGATCGTCTTCATCGACGATATCCTTATTTATTCGAGGACCCAGGAAGAGCACGCTGAGCACTTAAAGATAGTATTGGAGATTCTTCGGGAAAAGCAACTGTACGCAAAATTTTCCAAATGTGAGTTCTGGCTCGATCAAGTGGGCTTTTTGGGCCATATTATTTCCAAAGACGGAATTATGGTGGATCCAATGAAGATTGAAGCTGTGAATAACTGGGGCCGGCCGAAGAACGCCAGCGAAATCAGAAGTTTTCTTGGGCTGGCAGGTTATTATAGGAAATTTGTGGAGGACTTCTCGAGGATTGCAGCCCCTTTAACGGCTCTCACCCGGAAGGAGAGGAAGTATGAATGGACGGAAAACTGTGAAAGGAGTTTCTTGGAACTAAAAAGGAGGCTTACCAGCGCTCCAATCCTTACCCTTCCAGAATGCAATCAGAGCTTTGACATGTATAGCGATGCCTCCAAACTAGGACTTGGAGCTGTACTTATGCAGAATGGAAAGGTTATTGCCTACGCCTCTAGGCAACTCAAGGAGTACGAACAGAATTACCCCACTCATGATCTGGAACTGGCCGCGGTGGTATTCGCTCTTAAGATATGGAGGCATTATCTGTACGGAGCGCAGTGTCGAATTTATACAGACCACCAGAGTCTGCGATATTTCTTCACTCAGAAGGACCTGAATATGAGGCAACGCCGATGGCTTGAGTTGGTGAAGGACTATGACTGCGAGATCTTCTACCATCCAGGGAAGGCAAACAAAGTGGCCGATGCACTCAGCCGGAAGTCAAGTGCCACCTTGATGTCTATATCTAGATTACCCCGACCACTCGAAAGAGAAATGGTTAATTTTGGGGTCGAGGTCATCACCGGACGACTTTGCACCATGACAATATCACCCACGCTGTTTGGGGATATGTTGGAAAAACAGAATAGTGATCTGAGTCTTCAGAAAATAAAACAGGAGATCCTAGAAGGAAAAGGCGATGGTTTTCATATCGCAAAAGGGGGGAACTATACCTTAGGGATCGTCTATGTATTCCTAATGATCCGGAGCTTCGAAGGAAAATACTAGCGGAAGCTCACGGAACCCCTTATTCGATGCATCCAGGATCCACCAAGATGTATCAAGATTTGAAAGAGAAGTTCTGGTGGTCCGGTATGAAGAGAGATGTGGCTCAACATGTCAGTACTTGCATGACTTGCCAGCAAGTGAAAGCAGAACACCAGCGACCCGGAGGAGTTCTGCAGCCACTTCCAATTCCGGAATGGAAATGGGAAGATATCTCAATGGATTTCATTTCAGGACTTCCCCGGACTACAAATGGATATGATGCGATATGGGTCATTGTGGACAGGCTGACGAAGTCTGCTCACTTCTTAGCAATCAAGATGACTTATTCGATTGAGCAACTGGCTCAATTATATGTTAAGGAGATAATCAGACTTCATGGAGTTCCCAAGACCATCATCTCAGATAGGGATGGTCGCTTTACTTCGCACTTCTGGGAGTGTGTTCAGAAGTCTCTCGGCACTAAATTGCGTTTTAGCACCACCTTTCACCCTCAGACTGATGGGCAAACTGAACGGGTGAATCAAGTACTAGAAGACATGTTGCGAGCGTGTACCTTGGATTTCAAAGGAAGCTGGTGTCGATATCTATGCTTAGCGGAATTCGCGTACAACAATAGCTACCAAGCTACTATTGGAATGGCACCTTATGAAGCATTGTATAGGAGGAGATGTAGGTCTCCGATCTGTTGGTATGAGGGTGGTGAAAAGAAGGAGATGGGGCTCACAACGGATATCATCAACAGCACCACCCGAGCTATACAGAATATTCGACAACGGATAGAAACTGCTCAGAGCCGACAGAAGAGTTATGCCGATGTCCGGCGTAGACCCCTGGAGTTTAATGTTGGAGATCAGGTGTTTCTGAAAGTGGCTCCTATGAAGGGGGTGACAAGATTTGGGAGGAAAGAAAAACTAAGTTCGCGCTATGTGGGACCGTACCTGATTCTGAAAAGAGTTGGTAAAGTGGCATATGAGCTAGAGCTGACTCCAGAGATGTCAGCTATCCATAACGTATTCCATGTGTCCCTGCTTAAAAAGTGTATCCCAAATATGGACCAAGTGATCGAGCCACAGACAGTACAAGTGCAAGAGGACCTAAGTTATGAGAGCAGACCCATCCAGATTTTGGATAGGGAGGTCAAGAAGCTGAGGAGTAAGGAGGTACCCTTAGTCAAGGTCTTATGGCAAAGTCAACGGTTCGAGGAAGCTACCTGGGAACGCGAGGACGAGATGAGGCGCAAGTACCCGGAGTTGTTCTAAGTTCGAGGACGAACTTTCACGAGGTATGGGGGATTGTAACGACCCAGAAAATTCTCTTAATATTTCCTTAAAATATTAAGCATGTCTAGATAATTTTCTGAGGAACCTAGAAATATTAATGCTAACTTTGGCCTAGAAAATCCATGTTTTCTCATTTAAATTGGGAAAAAGGGCACTAATGGGCCTTATATGGGCTTTTTAGTACCATAATTATTGGTGGATTTTAGGTGAAAATTAATATAAATATAAAAGGATTTTAATGAGAAATATTAACATAATTATGGGGGAATTTTTAGAGGATTTTCGGAATTTTAGGGAAATAAAAAGAAAAATAAAATAAAAATAAGGTGCATGGACCAAGGATTGAACCTTGGACCTCTTGTACAACCATGCATGCTCTAACCAACTCACCTAGCAAGGGAATGTTATGAGGGAATGAAGTGGATATTGGTTAAGGCTTAGAAGAAGATGAAGGGTCATGGAGAGACTCTTCATTTACCTCCTTAATGGGTTATAAAGAGGGAGGTTTGGGAGTTACCTTTCCCTTCCATCAATTGCACTTTCTCCCCTCCTCCTTCCTCATCCTAGCCGAAACCTCAAGGAGAGGTTCTCCCTTGGAAAAGCTCCACAAGAAGGTCTCATCTCCAAGATCTAAGGGTTTTCCAAGGATACAAGGGCAAGGGGGTTCAAGTGTCCAAAGGATTTACAATTTCCTTCTCTTTTAAGGTTTAAAAATCAAGATCAACCAAGGTAAGACTCCCTCACCTGTGGTATAATAGTTCCTTATGTTTTTAGCATGATATATTGGTGGGTTTTTGGGATTTGATGTTAAAAGAAACAAAAACCAAGAACCCTAGTCCTATGGGTTTCGGCCACTAGAGTTTTAGGGTCAATGATGATGCTAAAAATCTTCATAATGTTGTTTAATGTTCTCTCATGATGTTTAGAGATTAAATATAATTTTTGAGAATTTTTGGGGTACCCTAGGATACCCTAGGGTTTCGGCCAACATCAAGAACCCATGGGTAGGGTTGGGTCTAAAACCTCAAGTATGTGTTTTATGTATTATCATGATATAAGGGAGATGGAGGGTGTTTATGTGAATGTTCACATGGCCTAGAGACCCTATAGGTTTCGGCCAAGTACCCTAATAGGGTGGAAAGTTAGGACTTATTTCAAGTAAGGGCCCAATGGCCCTATGGTAAGGTATGGTTGGTGTTTAACAATTGATTTGGGGATTTTAATGGAATTTTTCCATGCCCCCATGGCCTTGAAGTTTCGGCCAAGAGCAAGACTAGGGTTAAAGGGTATGGAATCAAATGTTTCCTATGGCCTAGTATGAATGTATGAGATGTTGTTTGGGAAGTTATGTGAAGTTTCATGGACCTAGGGTTCCTTGGGGCTTTCGGCCAAGGACCTAACTTAGGGCTAGGGTTGGGTTAAACCTACAAAGATGCTTGTGTATAGGTTACTAAGATGTATGTTTAAGTAAGATGGAAGAATTTCTATGTTAACCAAACCCTTAGTTATATGTCATGAATTATATGTTAGGTCATAAATGTTTAGACATGTGCCATGATTTATGAATGATATGTATGTATGCCATGTTTTATGAATAATATGTATGTATGCCATGTCTTATAAATGATATGTAGGTATGCCATGTTTATGAATAGATGTAGGTAGGCCATGATTATGAATAATTTGTATGTATGCCATGTTTATGAATGATGTGTACATATGCCATGTTTAAGAATGAAAATGATGAATGAAGTTAAAGTTCATGCCTTTGAGGTTTAATGATGATATGGAATGAAAATGAAGAATGAGGTTAAAGTTCATGCCTTCAAGGCATAACGATGATGTTAAGTATGATGAATGAATGAATATGCTATGAATGACTATGAATGAAAAAGCATGTGAAAGCATTTTATTTTATTTTATGGGCTTGTACCGGACCTAAGTAAGGTCCACGGTTTTGGACTACCGATGAAGCTGTCCACGGTTCGGGACTACCGATGAAGCTGTCCTTACGGTTCGGGACTACCGATGAAGCTGTCCTTACCCTAGTAGGTCGAGATTAGCTACCTCGTATTTACTTAGGGATGCGCGCATATGATGTATGAATGTGGTACAAGCCAGGGCCCAATGATGTTATGATTATGTTAAAGTATTTAAAAGCATGTTTTTAAAGATTAAGCATCCTTATATATATATGCACAATTGCCACATGCATCCATCCATGTTATGCATTATATCTATGATAAGAATAGTATGCAAAGTAAGTTTATGCAAGGTATGTTTATGCAAATGATTTTATTTATGTTCATGCTAGTTTATGATGCCATGATTTAATTATGTTTATGCTAGGTTAGGATGCCATGATTTTATTTATGTTCATGCTAGTTATGATGCCATGATTTAATTATGTTTATGCTAGGTTAGGATGCCATGATTTTATTTATGTTCATGCTAGTTTAGGATGCCATGATTTTATTTATGTCCATGCTAATTTATGAAGCCATGATTTAATTATGTTTGTGCTAAGTTAGGAGGCCATGATTTTATTTATGTTCATGCTAATTTATGAAGCCATGATTTAATTATGTTTGTGCTAAGTTAGGATGCCATGATTTTATTTAGGTTCATGCTAAGAATGTTTATGAGGTTATGCTTATTATGTTTATGTCTATGCCAAGTATTATGCCATGCCGTGAATGTTTTTAAGTTTATGTTTATGTCATGCTACGAATGTGATTAAGTTTATGTTCATGCCATGTCGAATGTATGCTAAGTGATCATAAAGGCTTATGTTCTAAGTAAAGCATTAAGTATGTTAATGTTTCATATGCTCATGATTAAGTGATGGATGGTTTTAGTGAGTAGGAAAGAGTCTTACTAAGCCTGTGTGCTTATAGTCTTATTTCCTTATACCGTAGATCATGCAAGGGGACAGTAAGGAAGCAGCAGGAGGGCAATAAAGCATGTGTGTGATAGTGACTTGGCCAAGAACCAATATGTTTGCTCGTCTTATGATAGAACATTACCTTTACTATTATGTGCTTGAATGTGACTCTATGACATGAGGCTAAGTATGACATGATGCTAAGTATGACATAATGCTATGTATGACATGATGGTAAGTATGACATAATTCTAAGTATGACATGATACTAAGTATGACATGATATGATGCTAAGTATAAAGTTAATATGCCAAGTTCCCATGTTATGGAGTTAGGAATGGTAGTAAGTGCATGTAGGTGTAAGTATAAAGGTTTCCGCTGCATCATGATGTCTACATGCCCTAAGTATGTTAACGTAACGCCGCTTTATGGAAAAAAAAGCGGGCATTATAGTGAATCAGGGAACAAAATTCGGAAATGCATCAAAGAGTATTGAGAACACACAATGCTGACCAAATCTGGAAGAAATGTGGATGCTAGCAACTCTGATCAGCACACGGAAAAAGAAAAAAAAATAGTGCAAGGGCTGAAAATTGATTTGGAATTCAGCCATTTCCAAGTGGACAATTCAAATTCTCCACTACACTATGTGATGCTAGCTGATGTTAATTGTTGGAGAAATCAGAAGTTTTGCAAGATCTGAAATTATATCATGGATGCTAGACTTAAAAACAGAAGGAAAAAAGAAAGAAAGAAGTTAAAGTAGTGTGCCAACAAAGGTGAAGTGTATCAAGAGTGAGTTACAAGGGTTGTTGAGTGAAAATTTTATGTTGAGTATCTATTTCACTTGATATCGTATGTTCCTTGATACAAATCTGATCTGAAAAAAAAATGATGAGAGAAGAGAAAGAAGCAAAAATGGCATACAAGAGCAAATTGGCAAAATGAAGTCAAGGAAAGTTTTTTTTTCATCCAAATCAAAGGCAATTATTCAAGTTTGACTTCACAACACTTTTGAGATCATTAGGGGACTGTATAGAGAAGCAAAGTACATTGGAAACATCTTTGAGCACTCAAGTCTTCCACTTTACCCATTTTTTCATTTTCTTGATTTTTACTCCATTTCTTACCATTTTCCATGTTTTCACTTGTTTTTGTAGATGTGAATCCTAATCATGATTAATGGTGGAGATTAGATAATAAGCAAGCCTATGGTAGTGCAAGAAGCATGTGTGTTTGAGTGAGCTCCACTTCCATCATCAAGTTAGAACTTAAGAAGAGAGCCGCCCAAAATTTTCCTTGAAAGGCTAGTGAGTTGAATTCATCTCAATGACTCATGATAGATGAAAAGGCCAAGTTGTTGATTTAAGGACAAGATACTAATCCATAGAGCTTAGATTTATGAGAATTGACAACCTTAGGTAATTTCTTTTCATTTGTTTCTAATTATGCTTAAGTAAATCTAGGGGATACATATTTACTGTTTTCGCGAGACGCTCAAGCTCAAGTGTGGGGGAGTTGATAAATACTATTTTATTGATTATTTGAGTTGCTAAAATCTATGTTTGACCTATGTTTTTATTGCTTAATTGTGAAATTGCCCTAGGTTTTAGAACTTACTCTTATTTTGGACTTAATTACAAATTTGCATTAAATTGGGTTATTTGACCACTAAATTTTGGATCTATTTTTGTAGGCATGAAAGGTTCATGGACCTAGGGCATACTGGGTCAAACTTGAGTCGGAAGTGGAACCGGATCGAATTATCAAGCTTACGATTAATCCGGGCCGTCCGATTCAAAAGCGGCTAGATCTGAGCCATCCGGGATCATCTGAAGCAATCCGAACTTGGGTTAGGGTTGATCAAGCATTCTGATCATGATTTGAAAGTTTCATCCCAATCAGAGCTAAATCAACCATTGGATCAAGCTCGGAGGGCTCTAGATCGTCCATTCAAAGACTAAGTTGATCTGGACCATCCGTTGCACATCTGGAGGATCCGAGCTACCACGAGGCAGATTCTGACCCCTGATCAACATCCTCAAAGTTTGGCTCAAATCAGAGCAAGATCAGCCGTTGGATTCATCCAATTCAATCTGGACTGTCCAATGCCAATTACTTAAGCAAAAATCTGCCCAGCTCTTCCCTTGTCGCGTCTCCGCCGCAGCTTCTTCCTTCTTCGTGTTCTTAGTTTTCTTCAACAGTTTTCTTCAATCCAAGGGGCGCGACCCCTCAATTCTTCTACTAGATCAATTGCTAGGCTATTGGGAAGGTTCTCGGTGAATTTCCAGCTCCGAATTGGCCAAAACAGAGTTGTTGTGAGGTTTCCGCAGCTCTGTCATTTATTGCTTCAATCTCGGTTTTGCTCCATCCTTCATCCATCCGAGCTATCCAGAGGGGTTCCCTGGAGTGTTTGGTTCATCCCCACACCATCCGCGCAATTGGACAATTCCAGATTGAGGAAATCGATTTGGATTTCAGTTTGGTTCAGAGTGTGAGCTGGATTTGAATCGCAGAGCTGTTTTTCAATGGTTCGCTGAGTTTACGGGTTCGAGGCCAGCCCTTGCGCGACGAACAAGGAGTAATCGAGCTAGGGAAGGGTTGAGGATTAGTTTACTTGGTTAATTTTCATTGTTTGTAGCTGTAATTTTATTTCTGCACTTGGTTTAATTTCTGTTTTTGTATTAGAATACTCAGTTTCATTTCTCTGAATTGTTTAGCTTAATTAGGTTTAAATCCTCAAGTTAAGTAGTTAGGAAGCTTGTTTAGGGACTGATCGAATTCAATTTCAGTTTACTTTTGTTTATTTTGCTTGCGTGCCAATTAGCTTTCAGCGTATCAGTTTGGTTGTTGCATTTCAGTCACTTTCTTTTACTACAGTTCCTGATCTTTTGTATTAAGTTAGTTTAGTTTTCTTATCTGAATTTACATAGCAACTTGTTCCATTCAATCCATTTCCGTTTCTGCATTACTGCATTACTCCATTTCCAATTCTGCAATTGGTTCCAACTGATTTGTAGCAGTTGTATTTCTGCAAAGTTCAGCTAAATTTCTGCATGTTAGACTCCAATTCTGAAGTTTTCAGTTATCCTTTCTGAATTTAAGAGTGCCGGATGTATTCAGAAACATCACAGCCATTGTCTTCTGAATTTCCTGCACTCGATTACAGCCATTGCCTTCTATTTTCAATGTCCAATTTCTGCACATCCTCTGTTTTTGAAACTTAGTTTCATGGCCGATAGTTTAAGTTATTAGTTCTTGTCTTTGTATCAAGCAAAGTTAGCATCAGTTTTTGCATAGCAGCCTTGGTATCCTGATCTGGAATCTTTGTATCAACTGATTTCTGAAATCCCGATTCTGCAGCTTGTTTCTACAAGTTATCTGAAAGTTAACTGCAGTGTTCTGAAAAACTGCAATTTCTGTAGTTTGTTGTGCCAAGTTATCTACTTTTTCACTTATCCCTGATTTCCTTCATTCATTTACGCATGGAACTTTTCTAATAGATGTGTTTTTCAAACTGATTTGATCAGCAATCATTCCTACCTTTGGTTCCAATTTTTGGCACATCAGTTCCTGCATTTTGGTGGCAAGTTAATTCAAATTCTACACTTTGTATCAAGTGGAGAATTCAGCACTTATTGGACCCGAGTTTAACTCAATTCTTAGTGTACTCTTGCCTTGATTTCAGTCTTAATTGCATTCAAACGGTTTCTGAGCTGTAACTGCTAATTCCTGCAAAAAGGTAGTATCATTTCGGCAAGTTGTATCAATGAATTTCATATTTTTTCATTAAGGGAAAATTTGTTTAGCATTTGGCTAGTTTTGAATGGCAATCATTGAAGCAAAACTCTGAATTAGTGTCAATCAGGATTAGGATCGATTTGATTTCAGCTTCGGTTTCCTGAATTTGCAAATTAACATTAAGTGATTAAGTGGTCCATTGGTTGAATCATTAAGTGCCAACTCCTTGTGTAGCTCCCTTAATTGAGTGGCTTTGCTTTTCATTGCTTTTCCATTTCTATTTGAAACCAAATCCGATTTTATTTGAAACCCAAAATCACAAACGACACATTGACACGAGCTTGAATCACACAACATCAACTAGTCCTGAGGAAAAATACGACCTGTGGCCCCTTTACTACGCTTTTATTCTTGATTGCAAAAAGGGTTTCCAGCATTTTATTCATATCTAAATTCTGATGGTCCCACAATTCGTGACAACTTTAACCTAGCTAAATCAGGGCCGTCACTCCTACTTACACTAAATCCATCTTGAGGTTCTTGAACTATATAGCTTCCTTTTGGCTGCCTCAAAAGCTGCCACATCCTTAGCTTCCATGGTGGAGTCCGCCACGCAGTCACTGCACCACACTCCTCCAAACTATGGTTCCACCTCCTAAAGTAAACACAAAACCTTGAGGAATACTTATATTTGCCCCTATCCGACTGGAAATCTGTATCTATATAACCCACAGGAGATTGGTCCGCCTGGTAAATCAGCATATAGTCCTTAGTCTTTCTCAGGCACTAATATATGCTTTTACCACAATCCAATTTTCTTGACTTGGGTTACTCTGATATCTGCTAAACATGCCCATGACACAACATATATCTGGTCTCGATTTTAGCATACATGAGGCTTCCTATAGTCGACGCTAAAGGTGTTGGTGCAAGTTGCATCGGTGATGCCCTCCTCTAAGTGTTTTAATGTTTGATAATATTCTTAAGTCAGTGATTCATTAAATAAAGGGAAGTTAAGAGAGGAGTAGCAAAATGAACTAAAGTCCTAATAAACCTAGGCAATAAATCCTGGTTCGAAGAATTGGGCACTAAGTCCTGATCATGGATTGGGCACTAAGTCCTGACAAAGGGCTGGGCACCGAAGACCTGTTCGGAAGGTGGGCACGAAGTCCTGGTCGAGGATTGGGCAAGAATTCCTGGCCGAGGGATGGACATCGAAGACCTGGTGAGTGATGTTGGGCAATAAGTGTTGGATCGAGAGAGCCGATAGAGGGGGGGGGGTGAATATCGGAAAACGTTCGGATTTTAGAATTAGAGAAATTACGCAGCGGATATTAAAACAAACAAACGCAAACACAGGTATTTTTACTTGGTTCGGAGCCTGGGTCGACTCCTACTCCAAGGCCCATGGTCGTTGACCGTTTACTGCGGGCAATACTATAATCGCGCAAATCAATTTACAGAAGATGATTACAATAAAGGTGTAGTAAGAAAAAGATAACTCTTCGTTACCGACGTCCGGTGTAGAATCTATTTTGAAGCAGAGGGACGTCGTCGGCGCTTGTATCTCGAGTCGGAAGGTTTCCGGAGCAGAGCGCGGGAGTTGAAGAGCGTGAATGCATTGGAAAGCTTGGATCCTTCAAAGCCTTGGCGTTGGGTGCTATTTATAGCGCCTCGGGGCGCCTTGGACGTCGGGGGTGCCCCCCACGTGTCACGTGATCCGAGTTTCTCTCGGTCAACCTCTATCCCACTCGAATAGGGCTGAGGTTTGACACTGGGGGTGCCCTGCATGACTCCTTCAGCGCGGGCTTCTCGGCTGGATATGGGTACTCGGCCTCGCTGGCTTAGGCGCGGGGCACCCTGGGCGCTGGGGGTGCCCTGGCCTCTGGGCGCGCCCTGGGCACTGAGGGCGCCCCGGCCAGTAAGCAGCCGAAGCACTTGTTGCTTCGTTTGTTTTATGTTGGCCTTGGGGGCGCCCTGAACACTGAGGGCGCCCTGCTCAGCTACTTGCCTCTCTCCTTTGGGCATTCTGAGCTGCAGACACACGTTCCTTCGGTCCTGCATCCAGGGTTAGTCCAAAAAAATATGAAGCAATAGAGTATTATGTTTATACAGCCTTAGCTGTCTTGGTTCTGACTTTGGATCTCCCAAAATGGTGCCCTAGGTCGAACCGACGCCTACTGTTCCCTCGACGGGGAACGCGTCCTCACCTACTCCTCTCGGGAGAATGTACCTGATGCCAACCGGCTCCTCCGGTTGGACTTTTGTCTAGCGGTCCTTCGCCAGGGCTTGGATACCAAGCTGTCCTTCGCCCGGTGCCTAGCAGTCCTTCGCCAGGTCTTCAGTCCCAAGCTGTCCTTCGCCTGGCGCCTAGCAGTCCTTCGCTAGGGCTTCAGTACCCTGGCATTCCTTCGCCAGTGCCTAGCAGTCCTTCGCTAGGACTTTTTACCCTGGCATTCCTTCGCCAGTGCCTAGTAGTCCTTCGCTAGGGCTTTGTATCCTGGCATTCCTTCGCCAGGTGCCTAGCAGCCCTTCGCCAGGTGCCTAGCAGCCTTTCGCTAGGACTTCTCCTGCACACTCAAGCAACATTGTTAGATAACAAATAATACTTAACTTTGAATCCTTTGCCAATATCAAAACAAGGTACGATATGGTGCTTCCTACACCAACAATCTCCCCCTTTTTGATTTATGGAAATGCAATTCAAAGTTAAGTAAAAAATTATAACACTTAAGCACGACAGTTAAAACCAATCAATTTGAGCAGAGTAAAGCTAAACAACCAATGTAGTTTTGATCCAAAAAAAATTTATTTTCCCTGCTACCCTGAAGTATTTTTGTTAACATACTTAACTTTGACCTTTCCTCCCCCTTTGACATATATCAAAAACATACATGGGCGAACTAGGTAAAATTTTGAGAAATTTTGCAAACCTAAATTTTGTTAAATAACTTTTACTTACAAAGTTTTGCAAAAAGAATTTTACTTAGGCAAAATTTTGAAGGCAGATTTCCCAAAAAAAATTTCATTTACCAAAAATTTTGCACACTTTGAAATATTTATTTGGAAACACTTTGTGCATTTTGGAAAACAAGATCTTTAAGAAATCTCTCGACAAGTTTTTCAAAAACACTTTACTTAGAAATATTTGGCAAAATTTTTCAACAAGTTTTTGCTCAGACAAATTTTGTTTAAAAAAATTACTTAGGAGAAGACATGCACTTAAAAAAAATTTGAAACACTTAGAAATTTCTGAAGTACTTTTTGAAAAAGAGATAAAAATTAAAAAAAAATTCTCTCTTTCCTTTCTCTCCCCCTTAAGGTGAAATTCTTCTCCTTATGTTTTGGACTATTTCTAAAATAAAATTTCTTTTGAAAAAGTGAAGAAATTTAAGGAAAGAATTTTAACTCAGCTTTCTCCCTTAACAATACTCCCTTTTTTTTAAAAAAAAATATATTAAAAAAAGGTTTAAGATTTGTGTATCAAAGCTTATGAGTCTTGAAAATGTAGAAATACTTAGCATAGCAAAAGCTTGAATTGTATCAACAAAACAATACTCTGAAAAGTATTGTGCAATTTTGAAAAAGGATTTTGTATTTATAGGCAAATCTTTAGAAAATTCACGTACTTAGTACCTTTTTTTAAAAACATTATATTTTGAAAAATAGAAGTACTTTTGAAAGATATTATGCAATTTTTGAATATAAGTACTTTAAAAATATAACTATTAATAAATACTTTTGAACATAATATTTTAAGAAAACATAATACTTTACTTGGCATGGTTTCCTTTCCAGTTTGACACAACCCTAGGAAACCTTGTTAACTATAAGGGCAGTTCCCTAAGTGTCCTGGAAATTCTCCAAACTCAAGAAAATTTCAAAAAGTATTTCAAAAAGGATTTACTAATAGAATATTGGTATTTTTAAAGGCAAATTAGTTGTATTTTCAAAAGAACTTTGAAAACTTGTGTATTAAAACAACTTATTTTGAAATATTCACTAGTTCTTTTAATTTAACCTCCCCCTAAACTTGACATAGTCCTTGGAAGCTTGTTGACCACAAGTATTCTTCCTCTGAGTCCTTAGGGGACAGTTCAGATAAAATTTTTTTTAATAATTTCAAAAATAATTGCCAAAGAAAATACTTGTTTAGAAATAATTTCTTTTGGTTTAGACTCCCCCTAAATTTGACACATCCTCGGAGTCCTTATAGATCATGAAGTGGGTCTTCCTCTGTGTCTTTAGGGTTTATTAAAATCAACAGAATAGTTTTGAATAACAGTAGGGTAATATAATTTTAGAAAATTCAATTTGAAATGAAGATAATTTTAAAACATAAGCTCCGTTTTCGAAAAACATTTTTGAAATGATAATGATTTTTGTAAGGCATAATTTTTGAAAAATATAGTGGTTATTTGAAGGCATAGTATTTTTAAACTTTTTCTTTTAATTTGAGCTCCCCCTGAATCTGACATAGTCCTAGGAGGCTTGTTGACCACAAGTTAATCCTCCTCTTAGTCTTAGGGTTTGTCAAAATTAAAGGAACAATTTTGAACATGCCTTTTAAGTATGATCATTTTTAAGGAGATAGATTTTTGAAAACACAATTTGGTATGATAACACAATTTTTCGAAAACCATTTTGAAATGGTAATAATTTTCCAAAAATATTTTGAAAGAAAAGACTACACCATTCCCCCTATACCGTTTAACTTAATCTAATGTCCATGTTTGACTATGTTGACTAGGGTTGACTGTGTTGACCAGGTTTGGCTCAGTTTACTATGTTTGACCAATCAAATAACTAAATTAATCAAACCCTAAATTCTATTTAAAACGAGTCTATTGTGATATTCAACATGAAATTCAATATTTTGAAAACAATAGAGATGAAAAAGTAGGGTACAGTGGACTGAATTAATTTAAAAAATAGAGATAATTTTGAATAACTTTTGAAAAGATTTTTTATTTGAAAGGATAGTGAATTATGCTTTTAGGTCCTAGATGTCTCACCCAGTTCTACGTGACCAAGCATGTTAACCTTATGGGTTGTGTGAGACAAATATTTTAATTTTGAAAATAAATGATTGGCAATAATTAAGTTGAATTTTGAGAATAATTAATTGAGAATAATTATTTTGAATTTGATTGAATTAAATTTAATTGATATAATTAAGATTTAATTGAATTTAATTGATTTAATTGAATTTTATTAATTTAATTAAGATTTAATTGAATTTAATTGAATTAATTAAGATTTAATTGAATTAATTAAGATTTAATTGAATTAATTAAGATTTAATTTATTTGAATTAGTTGGTTGGGTTGTGCTCAACTTTTAGGTCCTAAGCATCTCACCCATTTCTAAGTGACAAAATAGGATATCCTTAACTGTTTTGTGAGATGCATATTTTAATAGAAAGATTTATTTTGAAAAGGCCATGATTAATTTTGAAAAGTTAAATTAATTTTTAAACCTAATTTAAATTTATTTTGAAAAGTGATATTTGAGTCTAAAATTAACTGAAAATTTATGTTTGATTCGAGTTTACCAAAGAGTAAATTGAATTTGAATTTCAAAAATTGGCTTCCAGGTCTTGGCGAGGCACAAGGCCTTCTTTGGCCGTAGCCTTATTGGATCATCAACCCTTTCCTAGACAAAGCCTTTTAGTGAAATTTCATCTTCAAATGACTTTTTGGTAAATTCTGGTCTAACTAGTTTGGGTCTTGGATCGGTAGCTCCGGCTAGTTTCACCAGTCTAAAGAGACCAAGTAGTGTATACTTGATCTTATTAGAATTGGTTTCCCTAACGTACTATCATCTCACCGCCACCCAATACTATGTTGTCAAATTTCAGTTAAGTTGGTTCAGTCCTTAAACTAACCAACCCTAATTCTAAGAAAATAAAATAAAATGCAACACACAGTTAAAGCAAACAAGACAAACATGATCTACGTTACATAATAATCAAAATAAAACTCTGGTTTCTTGAAATCAGCATGGTTATGAATTAAGTTTTCTAATATATTAACCTTAACTAATTTATTTGAATCAATCATGTTATTTGAGATAAGTATTAGATTTTCAAATAGTGAAAACTTACCTTTCCCGATCGTTTGTCCAGTACTCTTGTAATGATCACCAGCTAATCGGACCAGTTTGGGTCGATCTTCTTTACTGTCTTCTGATTCCGAGTCTGAGTCAGACTCAGGTACAGGTTGAAGCTTCTTCTTTGGAGTTTTTCCTGCATTTGAAATTATACCTTCCTTGACCATTATAATATCAGTCTGATTATTTAATTGTAATTCTGGAAAAAATTCAAAATTGGTTACCATTTTTGTCACAGTAAACTTGCCGTTTGACTCTGGTTCGATTTCGACGTTGGGTGTTAAGTCAATCTCAGCTACTTGTTCTTGAGCTTCTAAGATCTCAACATCAGAGCTCTCTTCGTGTAGATTGATTAGCTTTTCCCACATCTCCTTGGCACAGTTGAAGGATCCAACCCGCTTCAATTCTTCATTAGTTAGACCACATTGTAGGATTGCAGTTGCCCTTGCATCCGTCTCGATCTTCCGCAGGGTTGGTTCATCCAGTTGGTCCCACGTAAATGATAGTCCACCTTCTATAGGGAGGTAGAACCCTGTTTGAACGATCATCCATATGTCCATATGAGCCTTCAGATGGAACTCCATTTGACTTCTCCAATAATTGAAGTTTTCGCCAGAGAAGAGTGGTGGATGGGCACTGTTCCATTCTTGGTTGGCCATTTAGTTTAATCTTGTACACAAAAGAAACACAAAAAAATGTACCAAGACATGGTCTTGGATTAGTAGTGCGGGAGAGAGAAAAAAACTAGCTCAATAAAAGTGTTTGCACGAATTTTGAGGTAAAATAATAAAATAAAATAAAAATTAATGACAAATTTTTGAAAATATTGACTTTATCAATTTTGATTAATGATGAAAAAGTAAGAATTTACTGTTTGGAAAATTTTTTTGCTTAGCATGAATTTCGAGAAAAATATTAAAATAATAAAAAAAAAATTATAACAAATTTTTAAAAATGATTTGTTTTATCAATTCTGAGTAATGGTGAGAAAATAAGAATTCAAAATTGAAAAAGGCATAAGAATATTTTAAACACACCTACAGATATTATTTATTTGGAAAAAGGTCGAGTGGTGTTGCACCAACCTCGATTAACAAGAAAGAAAAGAAATAAGATTAAAACTTTCGTAAATCCGAAAAAAACTCTCAAATTAGTGGTTGCACCAAATTTGAGCTACCCCGCTCTGATACCACTTGTTGGATCGAGAGAGCCGATAGAGGGGGGGGTGAATATCGAAAAACGTTCGGATTTTAGAATTAGAGAAATTACGCAGTGGATATTAAAACAAACAAACGCAAACACAGGTATTTTTACTTGGTTCGGAGCCTGGGTCGACTCCTACTCCAAGGCCCACGGTCGTTGACCGTTTACAGCGTGCAATACTATAATCGCGCAAATCAATTTACAGAAGATGATTACAATAAAGGTGCAGTAAGAAAAAGACAACTCTTCGTTACCGACGTCCGGTGTAGAATCTATTTTGAAGCAGAGGGACGTCGTTGGCGCTTGTATCTCGAGTCGGAAGGTTTCCGGAGCAGAGCGCGGGAGTTGAAGAGCGTGAATGCGTTGGAAAGCTTGGATCCTTCAAAGCCTTGGCGTTGGGTGCTGTTTATGTCACGCCCCGAGACCCAGGAGCCGCTGATCCAATATAAAATCGGACAACACCTCCCCTATCCGACGGACAATTTACACATACACACAACAACTATAACAACACCACGCAGTTTATATTTGGCCTCAGGCCTCCAAAATATATAAACACAAAATAAATACACTAGACAACTAAGTAAATCATACCTGACTGCGGACCGGTCCGACTTACGATGAATCAACCAATACAAAAACCCCTTAGGGCACATGACACACTCCTATGACATATACAAATCACTAACAGAAATATAAAACAAATGTACTACAAGTACAAAGCAAAAGCATGTCAACGCGATGGGTAGGGACTGGCTGCTGGGCTCTTCTGGCGACTCCAAGTATCTCAACCTGAAATAAAAACATATATGGCAACGGGGTGAGTCCATAACTCAGCGTATACCCAGCAGATATGCATAGTATGTTATAATAACAATAAGCATCTACGTTAATACAGTCTCATATCAACAATATGGAAAAACTAATACTGAAAATACTGAGGTAGATACATACCAGAATCCAGCTAACCTGAAAAGAGGATAATAAGTACCAAGAGAATATCATTAGACATATGATCTCAAATAACAAGTCTCCAGAATATGCATGTCAAACAAGTGCAGCAAATAAGTGCAGCAAACAATGCACGATGCAAAATATGCACATGGTGCAATGACATGTGTCACCCCCTAGTCCCAGTCAGGATATCGTCCACGACAT
Organism: Boesenbergia rotunda; assembly: GCA_024364735.1. Classification (NCBI taxonomy): domain Eukaryota; kingdom Viridiplantae; phylum Streptophyta; class Magnoliopsida; order Zingiberales; family Zingiberaceae; genus Boesenbergia; species Boesenbergia rotunda. The sequence goes on along the minus strand of JAGFNQ010008267.1, from coordinate 37,933 downwards.
CCGCGTGGGTAGAGCTGTGACAAACTGTACGCACCCTGCCATCACTGCTCCTGAGTGACCGGGTGGACAGGATGCTGGCGGGGGACCACCCCCCTACCCCATGTATATATGAGGGAGCTCCGCTCTCATCTCCTCGTGGCTCAGTACGAGAAGGGACCCCTGGCTGCTACCACGCCCGCGCTCACCCTCCTCATAGTGGCCGAACGGAGCAATACAGGGCAAATGCACACATCTACGGTATCCACTAACCCATGAGTGGCCGTGCATGCATATCATGTACCGGAAAACGATTAGGCTCAACCACAAGGGAGTCGCTGATCGCCGGCATGCAACAGTGCAAGGATGGTGTATGATAGATACATATACCTAAGACTGTAAGGAACTAACAGCATAATATCTCAGGGATAACTAACAAGTATCCAGAACAGGTATAATAACTCAGGGATAACTAACATATATCCAGAACAGGCATAATAACTCAGGGATAACTAACATGTATCCAGAACAGGCATAATAACTCAGGCTAGCATATAATCTTACTGCTATCTATAACCAACCATGCATAGCAATATGACAATATCTAAAAGATAAGTCAAAGGGTACCCGCCTCAAGAAAGATGCTCGTATCAGAAAAGAGTCTCCCGTCCGATAATCAGCAATGATAAATCCAGTTAATGCCCTGTATCAAAGGCATATGTTTAGCTACAATAATATATAATTATAGCTAAACGAGTTATCTCAATTTATTAGGATCGTCCTAATTGTCCCGTTTCATTTAATTAACTACAATTAAATGAGTAGGCCCTAGTTATCCCAAGTTACCTATATTAGAATCATATTAGGTTTTCGAAACTCAAATCAATCAAATTTACCTTATTAGGTCCAATCTCAATTTAAACCTAATTCATAGTTCAACCAATAGCTCACCCAACCTTTATTTCCATTCAACAAGGCTCCTATGAAACTAATGTCATTCAAACGCTCATGGTAATGACAAGAAGCAAATCGAATGAACTTTGTCATAGATCTACAAACATTCAACCCAATACTAAGACTAACACAACTTAATTTCATAAGTAGATACTTCAACACTGTGCCAAAATACAACCCATGCTTCATTCAACAACATAGCTATACAAGGAAGTATCAAATTCCGACCAAAGAACTGAAAATGTTATCCATAAATTCATCCAATTCCAAAACCCAACACAGTATCGCTACCATAATCTCATCCCAAGAGACTACTTACAGTCGGTAACAAAACCAAACAAAACCAAACACAACTCGACAACATCTCATACACCAATCATCCAAGACCTAGAAATCATCCCAAATCAAAATAAGATCACGGCAGTAGCCACCCAAAACAGAACTGATTCCTAACAAGCAAGCAAAGATCCGAGTTCCCGAAGGCAATCTGAACTAGAATTTCCAATACAACAAGCCAACTAAAAACAGGAGTCCTATCCTTACTGAATGATCAGATTACTATCCAAAGCAAAATCCACTTCAACATTCCATTCTTCCCCCGGCAAAGAACACCAAAAATCCAACCATAAATCAGAATTGAACTTACCTAAGGGCAGGATCAGGAATCATATTGCACTTTCCTTTTTCCCCCAGCTTGCATTCACCTACCCCAGCTTCAAACAACACATAGCAAGGTTAGACTCCAATCAACAGCTCACGGTAGTAAGCAATACTCGCAACACAAGCCTACAACAAAACAAATCTTCACATCAACATGCTTACCTAAGCTTGGTAAGTCTCCACAGCAATCACTCCAACCGATTTGATCTGGCATCACCAGAGAACCCCACGAAAGGCCAAGATCGGGAGCAAGCTCTAGAATCAAACTCCGGCGATGTTGTAAAGCTCAAACCTCTCTGCCTCCTTCCGATTGATCCACCTTCAACCGGGTTGCCTGATGTACCGGCGACGCCTCCTCTAATGCTCCGAACGCTTGCCCCAAATCGCTCGAAGTGAAAACCCTAGCTTCCGTTCACGAGAGGGCTTGAGGATTGAGGGATGGAAACTTCGACGCCGGCTAGATCTGAGGTTGCGGTTCGTCGGAGTGGTGGAAGCCCAAGAGGAACGGCGGCGGCTCCGATTGTGATCGAGAGGGAGATGAGCTCGGTGGAGTTGGGGATTGCAAAGGATGAGAGGTCGGCGCTGCTGCGGCCGAATGAAAAGAGGAATCGGGGAGATTGGTTGCTGCTAGGTCACGCGAGCGAAGGGTTAAAGGTGTCGTGCCATTTTGCATTTTGGTCCAATGAGCTTTGCCTCTTTACAATTCTACCCATAATTTGAACATTTTGGCAACCAGCCTCTTTAAGACTTAGTTTTAAATCATTTAACTCCCCTAAAATTCATCTAAGAGCTCGAATAATTCTAGGACCTTTCCGAAAAATTTCCCATAGCGGAATAAACGTGTCGGATTTAACAATTTATAGCGCCTCGGGGCGCCCTGTGTTAGTAATATGAGAGAAGTGTGTTGGATCGAGAGAACCGATAGAGGTGGGGGGTGAATATCGAAAATCGTTTTTCGGAAAAACTTAGAGCAAGTACGCAGCGAAAATTAAGAAAACAAAATCACACAGAGTCACGATCGATTTTACTTGGTTCGGAGCCTGTGTCGACTCCTACTCCAAGGCCCATGGTCGTTGACCGTTTACTTTGGGCAATTCTATATATAGTGTAATAATAGTTTACAAGAATTGATTTACAAATTCAGCACAGTAAACTAAATAATCAAAAAGACTCTTCTTTTACCGACGTCCGATTGTGGGTTGACCTTTTCCGGAGCAGCGGGACGTCGTCGGCTCGAGTTGGGCAGTTTCCGGAGCAAGGGCGAGAGCAGAAGAGCGTAGAAGCATTGTGTTCGAATTGTTCTTGGAAGCCTGGGCGTTGGGTGCTATTTATAACACCTCGGGGTGCCCTAGACGTTGGGGGCACCCCCCCATGTGTCACGTGATCCGAGATTCGCTCGGTCAACCTCTATCCCACTCGAATAGGGATGAGGTTTGACACTGGGGGCGCCTTGGACGCTGAGGGCGCCCTGCTTGACTCTTTCCGCGTGGGCGTCTCGGCTGGATAAGGGTGATTGGCTTCGCTTGCTTAGGCGCGGGGCGCCTTGGCTGCTGAGGGCGCCCTGGTTGCTGAGGGCGCCCTGGCTGCTGGGGGCGCCCCGGCCAGTGAGCAGCCAAAGCCTTTGTTGCTTCGCTTATTTTGTGTTGCCTCTGGGGGCGCCCGGGACACTGAGGGCGCCCTGCTCAGTTACTTGCCTCTCTCCTTTGGGCATTCTGAGCTGCAGATACACGTTCCTTCGGTCCTGCATCCAGGGTTAGTCCAAAACAATACAAAACATTAGAGTATTATGTTTATACAACCTTAGCTGTCTTGGTTCTGACTTTGGGCCTCCAAAATGGAGCCCTAGGTCGAACCGACGCCTACTGTTCCCTCTATGGGGAACGCGTCCTCACCTACTCCTCTCGGGAGAGTTTACCTGATGCCAACCGTTCCTCTGGTTGGAATTTTGCCTGATGGTCCTTTGCCAGGTCTTGGATGTCGAGCTGTCCTTCACCCGGTGCCTAGCATTCCTTCGCTAGGGCTTCAGTCCCAAGCTGTCCTTCGCCTGGCGCCTAGCAGTCCTTCGCTAGGGCTTTTCATTCTGGCATTCCTTTGCCAGTGCCTAGCAGTCTTTCGCTAGGGCTTTTCACTTCTGGCATTCCTTTGCCAGTGCCTAGCAGTCCTTCGCTAGGGCTTTTTACTCTGCACACTCAAGTGACATGTTAGATAACAAGACTTAACTTTTGAACCCCGTTGCCATTATCAAAACACAGGTTTGACTTTGGTGCTTTTTGCACCAACAATCTCCCCTTTTTGATTTATGGCAACCTTAGTTCAAAAAGTTAAGTTAATCAAAAGCATAAAAATTTGTTCCCTCCCCCTGGAGGGAATCTCCCCCTAGATTTTTCAAAAACGTCGTGGGGTTCTAAGTTTTAAAAAACTTTACTTAGAATGATTTTGCACTTTGAAAACTTAAGTTTCGATACTTTGGAAATCTTTTGATAACTTAAGTTTTAAATGTTCATAGAGGAATTTTTGAAAGCATGAGTTTGGAGTACTTAACAAAAATTTGAAGCCTTAAGTTTAAAGTACTCAAAAGTTTTTGAAAACTTTTAAGTTAAGTACTTAGTAGAATTTGCAAAACTTAAGCACTTAGTAAACTTTGAAACAATTTAAGTACTTAGTAAATTAAGTTTAAAGTACTTATGGAAGTTTTGAAAAAACTTAAGCTTAAAGTACTTATGGAAGTTTTGAAAAACTTAAGGTACTTATGGAAGTTTTGAAAAAACTTAAGCTTAAAGTACTCATGGACATTTTGAAAAAACATAAGCTTAAAGTACTCTTAATAAAAAACTTAAGTACTTCTAGAAAAGTTTTTGAAAAGCTTTGAAAAGTAGCTAACTTTTTGAAAAAATATTTTGAGATTTTGAAAAAAATTTGAACTCTTTCCTTTTCTATCTCTCCCCCTTTGCCATATATCAAAAACAGATAGATATTGCAAAAATTAAATTGCATTAAATTCCACAAAAGATAGATATTGCAAAAATTAAATTGCAAAAAAGAGATGACTTTCATAACGAAAGAAATATTCGTATGATTTTGCTGTACTGAACCAAGACTAGACCAAATCAGTTAATTTTCTCTTGTTGGGACCTGTCTAACCCATTTAGCTACTTACTAACTGTTATAAGCAGTAGTTTTTGCTAGGGTTAGTCAAGTTAAGTGTTTCTGTTCAAATTAGATTTTCTAAACTTGACACTTAACTTGATTACTGTAAAAGTTGTATTTAGTGCCCCAATTACTGCAGATGCACTGACTTAAAGCATCTTGAATTAAGGCAAGGACCTAAGCATCTCAACCCTTTCTAGGTTATCAACCAAAAGTACCCTAAGGTGCTTGTGAGATGCTGGCTTCTAAATCTATAGGTGCATGCAGTTCTAGGGTTAGGGCCTAAGCTAAGTCCATTTGCCAAAAAGCCCTAGTTTTGAAAGGGGATAGTTTTGAAAGAAAACTAAGTCGAAAAAGATTTAAAACAAACCGATTTTGAAATTAAGTAAAACAGTTTTTCAAAATTCTATTTTTAGAAACTGATTTTTAAATCAAGTAAAGCAGTAAGAAAATCAACAGTAGAGTTAATCTATTCTACAGAACACAATCCTAACTGCCGAATAGACAAGAAACCAGTACTCATAAGGTAGTCAACATAGAATAGTCAACACAGTCATAAGTCAACCCTACTGAGTAGGGGCAGTCAAATAGGTACTGGTACAATACTAAGCAAATCTAGGACGAGGGACCGGGATGATCAGAGGAGCCTGGCTGCCAGGATCAAAATAGGGTCATCATCTCATGATACTCTGCATCTCTGGCCTCCCTGTCAGCTCTATACTGTGCCTCTCTGGCCTCCCTCTCAGCTCTAAGGGCGCTCATATACTCGTTGTAGTAGCCCAGATTTGCCTCCATGTTCTCGACATGATTGGCCTCCACTTCCTCTCGGAGGCTCTGAACATGTATCTCTAGCTGTGCCACTCGATTGTAGAGTGTCGGTGGAGTGGGATCGTCTATGTGCGCTCGGGCTGCTGCTGCTAGATCCCCGATGTCGACCTCAACCTCCTCGTCTGAGTCGATCTGGGGAGCTGCTCTCTGACGTCTCCAGGATAAGACCCCGGTACTGGACACCTCTATACCGGCTAGGGCGAAGTTTCTATAGCCTATTTCATCGTAGTCGGTCAAAGCGACCATCTCTCCCTCGGTAATGTTTCTACCGTGGTGATGTAATATGGACGTGATGATGTGGCAGTAGGGTGTGCGTACCCGCCCTTGCGTGGTAACACTGGATGCGTGTAGGATAGCATGAAACATGTGAAGTCCTATGTCGATGTCTAGCTGGTGAATCAAGGCGTACAGGAGAAAGGCGTGGAATGGTCGTATCGTGGTGACGTCCCTGGTGGATAATGGCAGAATACATCGGACTATGACCCTATATAGAGCGTAGTCCTGGACCTCTAATTTGACGGACTGAAATCGTCTGGCCAGGGGTCGCCTAAAGAAATATGAGTGCAATGTATCTAAGGTAATGTGAGAGTAGGGAGCATCAAAGGGAGGCTCCCTAGGAGGGTAACAACAGAAGGTGGACTGCGAGAGTCGTAGTCCTAGAAATCGGTTAATGTTGGTGTGATAGTTAAGGGGATTCCTTGAACAGTGGTGGAGAACATGAGACTATCCTGTCTAATTATGTTATTGTAAAATTCTACACATAAGGAAGTATTGATTGGGTGGGTGCAGAATACGAGATTGTCAAGTTGGTAAAAGTTTATGATGTTCATTGCTAAGGGACAGGATTGGGTGAAAAGTTGTCTATTCAAGTAGCTCGTCTTGATAGGTTTATAGGTGGTACGAGCGAACTTATTACACAATTCTAAATTCGGAAACCTAGGATCAGGACTAGGTTGGGTACCGGGTTCTGCTTGGTTTGGTCAGCGTCTTCTAAGAGAAAGAATTTGTATTTAAAGAAAGTATGCATTTAGAGAAAAATTGAAAAGAAATTAACTTAATTAAAAATTATACCGGGCTGCTCGGGGAGGCATTGTTGAAGATGAGAGCTTGAGAGGGTTGCAACATCTCTTGGAAAGTAGAGAGTTTAGGAGAAGAAGTGGTTTGAGTGTGAAGAGAAGAAGGGGCATGGAACCCTTTTTATAGGGCAATTTCGGGCGCCCTTTATCGGGAGGGCGCCCTGTCTGGCGAGGGCGCCCTGCCTGACGAGGGCGCCCTAGACGAGGCTGCAGCTGCCTTTAGGCAGCTTTCTGCCGTTGAAGGACTATACGAGGGCGCCCGGGAGAACCAGGGCGCCCTGGTCAGCATGCAGTGGCAGATGACAGCTTTTGACCACAGCCTCGGGGCGCCCGCAAGGGATTGGGCGCCCTAAGGACTGGTTCTTGACCCTAGAGAAGTGTGTTTGACCAGATTTGACCCGATTTGAGTGTTTTGACCAAGGTTTGTCTACACTGACTGTGGTTTGACTGCTTTGACCGTAGTTTGACTTCTTTGACCATAGTTTGACTATTTTGACAAAGGTTTGATCTGCATTATTTCAATGCCGTCCTAAATGTTAATCAAAATGCAGATATTGAATAAGTCTTCATTATGTTTGCTGTCTCACCCAGTCTAGGGTTCTCAATCACGTTAGCCTTAAAGGTTTTGTGAGACAGGTTTTAATAAAAGAATTTTTGAAAACCATCATTTATTTTCAAAATCTTAATTAATTTTTGAAAACATTTCAATTTATTTTGAAAGGAGATGTTTGAATCTATACTTAACTGAAAATTGTGTTAGATTTGAATTTTACAAAAAGTAATTTGAATTTGAAATTCAAAAAATTGGCTTCCAGGTCTTGGCGAGGCACTAGGCCTTCTTTGGCCGTAGCCTTATTGGATCATCAACCCTTTCCTTGACAAAGCCGTTTAATGAAGTTTCATTTTCTAAATTAATCTTTGAAAAAGTTGTGGTCTAACTAGTTTGGATTTTGGATCGGTAGCTTCGGCTAGTTTCACCAGTCTAAAGAGACCAAGTGAACTTGATCTTATTAGAATTGGTTTCCCTAACGTACTATCATCTCACCTCCACCCAATACTATGCTGTCAAGTTTCAGTTAAGTTTGTTTAGTCCTTAAACTAACCTAAGTCTAGGCATAGTAAATTGCAGAAATTTAAATAAACAATCAATCAGGCAAATTGAAAGAATTAAATTCTATTTAACAATAAAGATAGTTTTTAATTTGGCTCCCCCTGGACTATAGCCACGATAATGATTAGGTAAGATGTGAATCTTGTCCTTGGGGATCCAATACTGATTTGATCCAGTTGGTTTGTTTAGGCATAGTTTTGGTACCCATGCCTTAACTTTACCTCTGGACTGATTCAGTACAGCAAAGTAAGATCTTTGTCGGGATTTGGTTCTATAGCCAAGTCTGGATCGATTTAGAACGGACTTCTGTTTTCCAAGAATCATGTCAAGACCCTTGGAACCAGAAGTGAATCGTTCTAAGGCCGCTCTAAGATCCTTAACCTGAGTTTTCAGAGAGGAGTTCTCTTTCTCAAGTTTTTCAACTTGAGTAGGAGTTCCTTCTTGAACTTTCTCGGTTAAGGATTTAGAGTCAGCTCCCTCTTTTTGAAGTTTTACTTCCTGTCGGAGGGATTCGACTCGGAGTTTGGCTTTCGCCAAATCTCGTGAGAGATAAGAAATAAGTTCGTTCAATTGACTTTTATTGAAACAGCTTACCTTGATTTCGCCATCTTCTGAAAAGGTTAGTCTGCCGTCGTCCTTTTCTGACTCTGACTCGGTCTCGACTTCTTCTGAAGCGGTCAGCACTAGTAGGTTTGACTGGGGTTCTTCTTCTTCTTCTACTGATGAAGATTCGTCCCAGGTTGCTTGGAGTGCTTTCTTTCTTCTTGTCTTTTTGTTCTCCTTTAGGTTTGGACACTCCGTCTTGTAGTGGCCGTTCTTCTTGCACTCGTAGCAGGTTACCTTGGGCTTGTTTTTGTTATTCGCGGGTTCAGCTGGTTCGTCCTTTCTTTGGCTTGTCCTCCGTGTGTTGTCTTGGTTTTTCAATTTTTTATAGTAGCTTCGAGCTAGTCGGACCAGCTCAGATTGATCTCCTTCTTCGTCTTCTGCGTCTGAGTCTGAGTTAGACTCGAGTTCAGGTTGAGGTTTCTTCTTTGTCGATCTTCCAATTTTTCCTGCAACAAAGGCAATTCCTTTCTCGGCCATATTGCAGTTAGTCTGTTCATGAAGTTCTAACTTAGAAAACAATTCATCTAATTTAATTTTAGATAGATCCCTTGAAACCTTGTATGCATCTACCATAGATGCCCACAAGGTATTTCTAGGGAAAGCATTTAGGGCGTACCTTATTAGGTCACGGTTTTCGACCTTGTGACCTATAGTGTGAAGACCGTTCATCAATTCTTGTATGCGTGCGTGGAGTTGGGCTGCTTTTTCATCGTCGGCCATCTTAATGGTGTATAGTTTGTTCAGGAGCAGATCCCTTTTACTGATCCGGGTATCTGATGTTCCTTCGTGCAGCTCGATCAATTTTGCCCACAACTCCTTAGCACTGTTGAAGGGGCCTACCCGGTTCAGCTCCCCTTTTGTCAATCCGCATTGGAGAGTCTGGGTCGCCTTTGCATCGGCTTCAATTTTGCGCTTCAGGGCGTTGTCCCATTCTGACTAGGTCTGCGGTACTCCTTCGGCATTTTTGGGGATTTCCAGTCCGGACTGGATGATGATCCACATGTCCACCTGAGTTTTCAGGTGGACCTCCATTCGACTTTTCCAGTAAGAAAAGTCTTCCCCACTGAAAAGTGGAGGTCTGGCGGTGCTAAATCCTTCTTGCATGGCCATTTAATCTGAAACAGAAAACTAAAAAATATTTTCCAAGACTAGGTCTTGGATTAGTAGTGCGGGATGAATAAAATGAAATAGCGAGGGGTGTTGCACCAACCTCGATTAACGAGAAAAAGAAAATTCGAACGAAATATTTAAAGAAAATTCAAACGAGAAAAATAAAATAAAAATCCGAATTTTTTTTTCAAACTGGTGGTTGCACTAAGTTTGAACTTCCCCGCTCTGATACCACTTGTTGGATCGAGAGAACCGATAGAGGGGGGGGGGTGAATATCGGAAATCATTTTTCGGAAAAACTTAGAGCAAGTATGCAGCGGAAATTAAGAAAACAAAATCACACAGAGACACGATCGATTTTACTTGGATCGGAGCCTGTGTCGACTCCTACTCCAAGGCCCATGGTCGTTGACCGTTTACTTTGGACAATTCTATATGAAGCGCAATAATAGTTTACAAGAATTGATTTACAAATTCAGCATAGTAAACTAAATAATCAAAAAGACTCTTCTTTTATCGACGTCCGATTGTGGGTTGACCTTTTCCGGAGCAACGGGACGTTGTCGGCTCGAGTTGGGCAGTTTCCGGAGCAAGGGCGAGAGCAGAAGAGCGTAGAAGCGTTGTGTTCGAGTTGTTCTTGGAAGCCTGGGCGTTGGGTGCTATTTATAGCACCTCGGGGCGCCCTGGACGTCGGGGGCGCCCCCCCACGTGTCACGTGATCCGAGATTCGCTCGGTCAACCTCTATCCCACTCGAATAGGGATGAGGTTTGACACTGGGGGCGCCTTGGATGCTGAGGGCGCCCTGCTTGACTCTTTTCGCGCGGGCGTCTCGGCTGGATAAGGGTGATTGGCTTCGCTAGCTTAGGCGCGGGGCGCCTTGGCTGCTGAGGGCGCCCTGGTTGCTGAGGGTGATTGGCTTCACTGGCTTCGCTTGTTTTGTGTTGCCCCTGGGGGCGCCCAGGACACTGAGGGCGCCCTGCTCAGTTACTTGCCTCTCTCCTTTGGGCATTCTGAGCTGCAGACACACGTTCCTTCGGTCCTGCATCCAGGATTAGTCCAAAACAATATACAACATTAGAGTATTATGTTTATACAGCCTTAGCTGTCTTGGTTCTGACTTTGGGCCTCCAAAATGGAGCCCTAGGTCGAAACGACGCCTACTGTTCCCTCTACGGGGAGCGCGTCCTCACCTACTCCTCTCGGGAGAGTTTACCTGATGCCAACCGTTCCTCTGGTTGGACTTTTGCCTGACGGTCCTTTGCCAGGTCTTGGATGTCGAGCTGTCCTTCGCCCGGTGCCTAGCATTCCTTCGCTAGGGCTTCAGTCCCAAGCTGTCCTTCGCCTGGCGCCTAGCAGTCCTTCGCTAGGGCTTTTCATTCTGGCATTCCTTCGCCAGTGCCTAGCAGTCCTTCGCTAGGGCTTTTCACTTCTGGCATTCCTTCGCCTGTGCCTAGCAGTCCTTCGCTAGGGCTTTTTACTCTGTACACTCAAGTGACATGTTAGATAACAAGTAAGACTTAACTTTTGAACCCCGTTGCCATTATCAAAACACAGGTTTGACTTTGGTGCTTTCTGCACCAACAAAGTGTCCTAAGGCAATCGCCTTATGATTGTAATCATTTACTTTAATAAATGAATATTCACTATTTGAGTATACATGTTCGTGTATTTGATTGAGATCTTAAACTCATTTACTGAATGCCCGCAATACAATTCACTGCATGAGAGAATTTGTGATGAATTCACAACTAGTGATTATCTCTATATGTGGAATTGTGATGTATTGAAATTGTCCCTAGTCAATGAATTGATAAATACGGACACTATCAATTCTGTTGAGACTAGCATGAGTTATTCTCTAATCAGCTGATTCTCACTGGCTGGTGACATTGGGATGTCCGGAGATAAATATGAATGCTAGTTAAGGGAACTAGTTCATACGAGTAATCCGAGGGATTTAAAATCAGTTGAAAATTGGATTTTCCGATCAAGAGAGATAAGTCGAATTTGAATTTTTCAGAGACGCATCGGAAGCATAAAATGGCTAAGTCTTTTGAAGACTTATTGAACGAATTAAATGAGAGGGAAGAACCAGATTGTTTGGTTTAAATTTATAAAATAAACCGCGCGTGGTTTGTCTTATAAAATTATGGATAAAGAAATTTGTATAAAGAAATTTATATAAAGAAATTTATTTTTCATGGAAATTAAAATATACCTTGGATTGGTTTATTTTATTTTATAAAATCAATAATGGATGGATTTACCATGATAAAGAAATTTATATAAAGAAATTTCTTTCCATAATAAAAGGGGAGACATGGTTGTTTTTATTATAAATTAAGTTATAATAAAAACTTGGCATAACGGAATAATTCATAGAAAAATTTATAAGATAAATTTCTTATGAAAAAAAATTTATTCCGTTAAGAGGAGACTTGGCGATTAAGAGGCTACTATATAAAGGTACCAAGGCAAGGCTTGGAAATTAATCCAAGAGATCAAGGATTCTTGCCTAGCCTCTCTCCCTCTCCATCTCTCCCTCTCCCTCTTCTAGTGCCGCCGGCCTTAGAGCCCTCCCCCTTTGTCGTGAGCTTCCACCACCAAGAAGAAGCTGAAGAAGAAGAAGAAGCGGGCTCGACTCCTTCCTTCCTCCCGGAATCTTGATTCCGTTCTTCGTTTGGTGGTTAGTTTTTCATCTCTCTCTTGGTATTCTTGTCGTGCCTTTGGAGAATCTAGTAGTTCTTGTCGGCACGAAACTCGTGGCTTTGCGAAGTCATCCCGAAGAAAACTCGGCGTGGACCCGAATAGAGGCGGAGCTTCCAAGGGACGCTACGGTTGGATCTCGTCCCTTTCTACGAGTTACGCGAGGTATTAAGTAAATTAGTTTACTTTCAGCAAAATTTTAAATGTATGATCATGTCTCCACAACATAAGGTTGCATGCTAGATATGTGGTTAAAATAATTTGAGAAATTATTTATGCTAAACCTTCCGCTGCACGTAATTAAATTTTAAAATTACAAACCCGTATCCATGTCAACATGCACCCGGTCCCAACACCCTGGATGTCGGGGGCGCCCCCCCACGTGTCACATGATCCGAGTTTCTCTCGGTCAACCTCTATCCCACTCGAATAGGGCTGAGGTTTGACACTAGGGGCGCCCAGGACGCTGGGGGCGCCCTGCTTGACTCCTTCAGTGCGGGCTTCTCGGCTGGATAAGGGTACTCGGCCTCGCTGGCTTAGGCGCGGGGCGCCCTGGGTGCCCGGGGCGCCCTGGGCTCTGGGGGCGCCCTGGGCACTGAGGGCGCCCCGGCCAGTAAGCAGCCGAAGCACTTGTTGCTTCGTTTGTTTTGTGTTGGCCTTGGGGGTGCCCAGAACACTGAGGGCGCCCTACTCAGCTACTTGCCTCTCTCCTTTGGGCATTCTGAGCTGTAGACACACGTTCCTTCGGTCCTGCATCCAGGGTTAGTCCAAAACAATATGAAGCAATAGAGTATTATGTTTATACGGCCTTAGCTGTCTTGGTTCTGACTTTGGGTCTCCCAAAATGGAGCCCTAGGTCGAACCGACGCCTACTGTTCCCTCGACGGGGAACGTGTCCTGACCTACTCCTCTCGGGAGAATGTACCTGATGCCAACCAGCTCCTCCGATTGGACTTTTGCCTAGCGGTCCTTCGCCAGGTCTTGGATACCAAGCTGCCCTTCGCCCGGTGCCTAGCAGTCCTTCGCCAGGTCTCCAGTCCCAAGCTGTCCTTCACCTAGCGCCTAGCAGTCCTTCGCTAGGGCTTCAGTACCCTGGCATTCCTTCGCCAGTGCCTAGCAGTCCTTCACTAGGACTTTTTACCATGGCATTCCTTCGCCAGTGCCTAGCAATCCTTCTCTAGGACTTTTTACCCTGGCATTCCTTCGCCAGTGCCTAGCAGTCCTTCGCTAGGGCTTTATATCCTGGCATTCCTTCGCCTGGTGCCTAGTAGCCCTTCGCTAGGACTTTGTTTCCTGGCAGTCCTTCGCCAGGTGCCTAGCAGCCCTTCACTAGGACTTCTCCTACACACTCAAGCAACATTGTTAGATAACAAATAATACTAAACTTTGAATCCTTTGCCAATATAAGGTTGGATATGGTGCTTCCTACACCAACAATAAGTCCTGGCGAGTGAAGCTGGTCAAAAGTCCTGATGAGTGAAGTTTGGCATCGAAGTCCTGGACTTAGGGTTTGGGCACGAAGTCTTGGTCGGAGGGATTGAGCAACTTAGCTGAGCGATGACTAAGGACAAAAGTAGAGACGGGTTGGGGTTCGGACGTCTCGAGATCCGAGAGTATCGGAGGCTAAGCAAAAGTCCACCCGAAGGACTGGGTGGCAACCGTCTCCTGAATGGAGTAGGTGAAAGGCGCGTTCTCGGGGGTGGGAACTTGCGTCGGTTCTGTTGAGGCAATCAACCCTTAAATGATTGGAAGATCATAGTTTTGATGTGTGGGCAAACATGTTTAAGGTTAGAGTGTTATGTTGTATTTGATGTGTGTGATTGAGTTTGCAGGACTTGGAGAATCACACATGGTGGACTTATCCGAGGGACGAGAGCTGAGGGAGGAGAGTTCCAAGGGCAAGCTGGGAAGTAGACTTCGAGGGCATGCGTGAAGGGTGGCATGGAGGCAAGCCAAGGGAAGGCATGCGTGCGCATCCGAGGGACGATAGCCAGAGGAAGAGGACTTCAAGGGGCGAGCCAAGGGAGCAGACCTGAAGGCACACACGAAGGAGAAGGTCCGGAATGGCTGGAACTAAGCTGGGAGGTAGGGCAGTCGACTGGCCTGGAGGCAGTCGACTGCCAAAACCCACAGAAAGTTCGCAGCCTCGGACCAGTCTACTACCCCATGGCCAGTCGACTGTTATACCCCGAAACTAGCCGTTGGCTAGCCGTTGGCCAGCAATTAATGCTGGGCCAGTCGACTGCCCTTGGGGCAGTCGACTGGTGCGGGGCTGGATAGACTGCGAGTCTGTCCTTTTCACCTATAAAAGGAGCACCTTTTTGCACGTGTACGGTACGGTTCCGTACAGTAACGAGGTGCTGCCCAACTGAAAAGTGTTCTCGCTTCCTCTCACTCATTCTGCTCCATTCTGTAAAGAGGAAGATCGCCGTTGTAAAGGTTTCTCCACCTAAAGGAGATTTTCATAGTGAAAGTGTGCTCGCGGCGTGGATCCTTGGATTAGTCACCCATCTGGGTGGATACTAAGTAAAAGATTTTTGTTAGCATTGTTTCATTTTGCTTTGCATATTATTTCCGCTGCGCTAACAACTTTGTAGAGATCGAAATAATCCGAAAAGGTGCATTCAGCCCCCCTCTACATGCCTTAGACGATCTATCAGGTTCGACCTAGGGTTTCATGGAAATCCGAAGTCAGAACCAAGTCCTTAAGGCTAATATTATGTGTATATTTGCTTTGTATTTTTGTATCTTGCAGGTACCTAGAATTGAAGATAAAGCAGGCAAAAAATACATAATGGGCTGGAACATAAAAAGGCCAGGCGCCCTATTGATGGGGGCACCCAACAGCATTCAGGCACCCCCATCCATAGGGGCGCCCAAGCCAAAGAGCAAAAACACAAGTTTCGTGGAGAAGGCAGCATATGCTTCCATTCAGGCGCCCGGGATGATACGGGCGCCCAAGTTGAAAGCTGTATTTGCTGTTTCGAGTTCGAAACATAGATAAGCCTTCACTCAGGTGCTCGGAAGGTCCGGGGCCCCCTGGTCAAAGGTTTTATCAGCTGCGGCGAGTTCGGCGCAGGGATGAGATTTGACCAAGTCCATAGGGGCGCCCCGATGATCACAGACGCACGTATAAAGCCTATAAAAGAGGCTTCGACCCCTCTGCTTCAGATATAACTTCCAAGAGCGATTCTGATCATTCTGACCAATGACAACGCGCTAAAGACCCTCTACGACCGGGAGGCTCCAGGAGGAAGTGCGCGGCACTTCAGAGGTCCAGATCGGCCGAGCTTCAAACTTTGTTTTGTTCGGTTTGCGTTTATTATTTCGCATTCAATTTATTATCTTCTTGACTGTACTTCTGCACTATAAGACAGGGTTTCTCCGCCTCCAGAAATTCTGAAAAGGAGACCAATAATGGACTCACGCCGAGTACATAGGCCTTGGACGTACTGACCCTGGGGGGTCGGGAACCAAGTAAATAAATCCCGCATGTCTGCTGTGTTCTTTTAGTTTTATGTTTTACTTTTCCGCTGCACTAACGCTCTAAGTCTAGAACGATCGAAAGATTTCCACGAGAAGATTTTCACGGTCGATATTCACCCCCCCTCTATCGACGACACCTGTCCAACAAAAGGAACCGCCATTACCTGCTCTACCTTCTTTGATAATCTAAACATATCTCTTTAGATAGAGTAGCTCCACGACTGAAAAGTACAAAACTTTTCTTGGAGGTTTCCATGCTAAAATGAGTTAAGACAGTGTCTTGTATGAAGCTTGGGATAAGCACAACATCCTTCTCTAGTGATCCCTTAGAACTTTGATCGCCAAGGATGTGCCCTGCTTCTCCTAAGTCCTTCATATCTGTTGTTTGGACAACCATACCCTTACGCCTGATAATGCTTTGTCATTGTTGCCAACTATCAAAATATTATCCATGTATAGTACAAGAATACCACTACGTTTCCGTCACATTTTTTACATACATAAATCTTTTCCGTCCTTTGAACAAATCCATATGACCGGATTTATCTCTTGAAAGTGAATGTTCCTTGTCATAGGTCTAGGGATCTTGATTCATGGTCGCCAGGGACCAAGTCCGAAGACTCTCCCAAGAACATGAATCCTTCAGGTTGACTAACAACCTTCCCACTACGATGAGGCACCAACTGTGTATCTTCTGTGACACGCGGTGCTGTGGCTTGTGGTGTATCCTCTTGTACAGTTGGTACTAAGGTCAGAACATCCCCTCTTTATTATTCAAGAACTAGTCTACTCATGGGCTTGTGATTCATCACATAGTCTTCTTCTAAGAATTTGGTATTCGTGCCTACGATTACCCTCTGATCCTTAGGACTATAGAACCACCTTTTGTTCCTCTAGGATAGCCTACGAACAAACGCACGAGATTCCAATCTTATCAGTATCCCCTCTCAGCACATGTGCAGAGCTATCTCATGTCCGAATAAGTCTTAGACTTGACTTTCGCCCAGTCCACACTTCTACAGGAGTAGAAGGTACTGACCTAGATGGTATCAAGTATGTACGATGCCGTTTCCAGAGCATATTCCTAGAACGAATTTGGCAACTTGGAGCAGCTCATCATTGTCCTAACCATTTTCATAAGAGCCCTTTTCCTTCGCTCGGCTGCACCATTCCGTTGGGGTGTACCGGGTGCAGTCAATTGGGATTGAATCCCATTCTCTGATAAGTAAGTCCTAAACTATCCCAAGAGGTACCCACCACCACGATCCGATCGTAGTGTCTTGATATTTTTACCTTGATGTTTCTCCACAACAGCCTTAAATTCTTTCAACCAATCAAAGATTCAGACTTGCGCCCATCAAGTAAACGTATCCATAACTTTGAATATTCGTCTCATGAAGTATTCAAAGCTACCTCAATCCTAATAGGCATAGGACCACACAAATCAGAATGAACCGATTCTAACATATCTTTGGCTCTATACCCCTCGGCCTTGAAAGACCTCTTGGCCATCTTACCTTTCCAGTAAGATTCAAAGGTTAGGAAGTCTCCCACCACCAATGAACCTGAGAGCCCATTGACTATCGACTTTTGAATCCTACTAAGGTTAATATGACCAAGCCTGAGATGCCAAAGACATGTTTGGTTCATCTTAGAAGGAACCTTTTTCTTATTTTGATTAGATGATGAGCTATTAGCTACTATTCGTATCATGGGAGATTTTGGTTCTAATTGCTTAAATTGCTTATCCATGTTCCTAAATAGATAATCATTCTATTCCACTTTTCATAACAAAAAGCAATAGAATATCCATTATTTCAGAAACAAAACCAGAGTTCTTTCTAAAAATTAGGTACATAAAAGTAATTTTCTTAAAACCAAAACTTTATCTTCTAAAGACAAATAAATAACTCTCACTGCAATAGTAGCCACTTCCGTAGCATATCCCTTGTAGACAATAATCTCTTCCTTTGCTAGTTGTTGGGCTTCCTGGAACCCCTGCAAAGAATTGCAGGCATCTTTAGTGGCATCCGTATCTACCCACCACGTACCGGTAGATAACTCCGCTAAACATGTTATAACGACAAAAGGAAAAGATATACCTTTCTCTTGACGATGGGGGCAGTTTGCCTTCCAATGTCCATCCTGCTGGCTCGTGAAGCACTTGCCTTTCGGCTTCTTCACACCAGCCTATGGTCCCTGCGATTATGATTCCTTCTTGGACTCACCTTGTTTCTTCTTCTTCCTACCTTTCAGCATAGAAGTAGAAACCTTCTAAGTGACCAAGGCCTGCGAACCCTGACGAAGGAGCCCTTCTGCCACCTAGAGTTCTCCTAGTAGTTCCCTAATGTATACTCATGCTTATTCATGTTATAGTTGAGCCGAAACTACCCAAATCTCCTAGGTAGAGATTGGAGTATTATATCGACCTGAGTTTCCCCGTCGATTTGTCCTCCAAGAACCTCAATCTCATTGAGGTGGGTTATCATCTTCAAGACATTCTTCGAAGAGTACGTATTTGTACTCTTCAGTAGTAAGAACAATGTCTAGATTTATTTTCCAATCTATATAATTGGGGCTAGTAAGTTTATTTTCCTTAAGTATGGTCGCTAGTGGGTTAAAGGCTATTTTGAAAATCCTAAGAATCACAACACACACTACTTTAGAAATCGAAAATAAATTGATTTCTCAAAATAATAAATTTTCGAAATCAACCAACACCCCTATACACCGAGAACTTCGCATGCCACGATGGTGTGGACGTATACGAATCCCTACATTCGTAAGAGGAGGTTTTACCCATCAATCTTACTATCTTATCAACCTAAGTTTTTGACAAGTAAGATCAATAGTTGGTTCACTTCGGCTCTACAAAATAATAGCAGTGACTCCAATGGGGAGGATACTATTATTCACATCTAAGTATTCACCATTACACGACTCTAAGAAAATTATTTCCGATTATGTGCCTTCTGATGGGGAAGTACACACACTCTTTAACAATTTTCTATAGTCTTTTCTGACCCAGTGATCCGCAGAACAAGTCTATCCGATGGGGAGGAGGACACTCAGAGCTGACGCGCAGACTTGTTCGCATCACTTATCGGATTGTAATGGAAGCCGTGGGAACCTTAGGGTCCCTCTCCCACTTAGTAATTTATGTCGAGGAATTTTACTAGCACAACCACACAACCAAGCACATAACCAATATATGAAAAATACAGAAAATCCTAGATTTTCCAACTTTTATGGCCCTTGGTCTCTAATGCGCCTCCAATCGTGTCGTCACTTTGTCTGCTCCTCCCTTCCTTCTGCGCAAGCTACCTTGAGGGATCTCCGAGCCGAAATGACTAGCTAATTATTTACATCATCGATCCTATACTCCACGAAGGAGTGTACATGAAAACTAGATCGAAAGTAAAATAAATAGATCAGCTAAACATGTGTCATATTTAATTACAAAAATTAAATACCTAGCCTCGTCAACCTCGCGGATTAATTAATTACATTAAATTTGCACAACTATGCATACAACCATTATTTGGCCATGACAAGTTAGAATCTCGTGCCTACAACACAAAGTTAGCCTACGCACATCCACGCATCATCCAGCAAAATAAAATGTTTGAAAATGCAAAAATTAACTAATCCTAAACACACAAAGCCGAAAACCTCAGCTCTGATACCAATTGTTAGGTATGGCTTGACGGGTTTCCTAAGCGAATAATTGGTCGTTCCGAGAGACCTATCCATGTCTACAGATTAAAAAATTAATCTGAATGGAGACCCATCTCCCAACGACCATCTCGTGCCATATCGAACGATCCAAATTACAACTCGGCCAATCACAAAGATCGGCCTTGTAATTTGCTCGACCATTCGACCACGAAAAAAGCGACGAGTGGATCGTCGACTTTTGGGTTTATGGTCGGGGTCCAATTATTTAATTATTGGCTATGATACAAAATCAAAACAATTAAATAATAAACATAAAATTGTTGGAACCCGGATGGCTAGAGAGGGGGGGGGGTGAATATAGCCAAACACTTGGACTTAAAGTCTTATAGAATTTCTGCACTCAAATTTATCAGTAGCACAGTGGAAGAAACAATGGAAACAGATAAGTGCAGAAAACAAAAATAGAAAACGAAAGCAATCAAACACAAATAGCAGGATCGCTAACGAGGAGGGTTTACAAGGTTCGGGGATAACTTTCCCCTACTCTTTGGCGTGCCCTTAAGGTGGGCGATCCCTTGATCGTCGACAGATCAAGCCCCGGTTAACACCGGATAGAAAGCAACCTCCTTCTCGGTGGAGAAACCTCTCCACAGCGTTTCAATCACAGATATATGTTTAAGCACAATGAAACACAAGAAAGATCTTACTTAGCACTAGCGAAGACAAGAACACAGCAGGCTTCTCCAAGCTCCACCCAGCGACGATCTCACGCAAGAATCCCTTTCTCCGTGTCTTCTCGCTGTTGGACTTCAAGCCTCTTGTTCCTTCCTCCAAGTGCTCAAGCAAGGAGTGATAGCTTCTCAGATCTCAAGAGCTTGCTCAGGAATGATGGAACAGCAAGATCACAAGCACGCAGCAAGCCACACAAAAACTTCACAGCCAAATTGATTCGTAGCGTTTGAAGACTTCTCACAACCAGCGCTTAAGTCTTCTCGACACAGCTCCAGGTCACCATCCCACAGCAGCCTCCAGTTGCTCTTCTGCAACCACCAGCCACCACTGAGCCCTTCTGGACCTCCTGAGCTTCCCTCAGACTAGCCCCAGACAGCAGCTCCAGCCAGCGCCAGTGCCCGATGCAACCTGGGATGGAAAACAGACAAACCTGCTCCAAAGAATGTCCACCATTGACTCTCCTTGAGTGTTTGAATTCTTCCCTGTTACCTGCAGCTTAATCAGTGGGTTAGAGCAGCATATCAAGCAAGAAATCAAAGATCAGACGCAGTGTATCAAATAAATGCTCAGACGTGATTAGAGCGTCTGACAATATAATTTGAATTAAAGTGATCGGTCACCGGACTGATCCAGGGCTCGTGGGTCGGTCACCGGACTGATCCACCGCTTCGCTGGGACTCCCATCTCTCGCGGCAACACAAAACTGATCAGTCACCGGACCGATCAGAATGAAGCCTGATCGGTCACCAGACCGATCAGAGTGATGCCTGATCGGTCACCTAGACCGATCAGGTTCGATGAACAGTAATCCCGGAAATCAGATCCTAAGTCTCTGATCGGTCACCGGACCGTTCAGGAGCTGATCCGCGGGGGAACTCAAATCACGGTTTATTCCCTGATCGGTCACCAGACCGATCAGGAGTAAGGCAGTGAGGAAGCTGCCTTCTCCCTGATCGGTCACCGGACCAATCAGGAGCCAAGCAACAAGGCACCAGCCTGCTGCCTGATCGGTCACCAGACCGATCAGGAGCCACACAGTAGGTTCCCAACCTCACTGTGCGCTCCCTGATCGGTCACCAGACCGATCAGTCATCGTTGGATCGGTCACCAGACCGATCCACGCAGGAGCAACATGCCAATATCCCTGATCGGTCACCGGACCGATCCAGGGTCGCAGACCTAGCCTTCCAAGCTAGAATTTTTCCATCTAACCCTCCAAGTTGGGATTTTTCACCTAACCCTCCAAGTTAGGACTTTTCACCTAGCCCTCCAAGCTAGGACTTTTCACCCAACCCTTCTGAGTTAGACCTTTTCCACACCTAGCTCTCCAAACTAGGATTTTTCACCTAACCCTCCAGTTGGTACTTTTCACCTAACCCTCCAAGTTAGGACTTTTCACCTAGCCGTCAAAGCTAGGACTTTTCACCTAGCCCTCCAAGCTAGGACTTTTCACCCAACCTTCCGAATTAGGACTTTTCAATACCTAGCCCTCCAAGCTAGGACTTTCCATACCTAACCCTCTAGGTTATGATTTTCCAACACCTAGCCTTCCAAGCTAGGATTTTCCATAACATGCCTAATCCCCGATTAGGACTTAACCATAATCAGAATAATCATCAATCTAAACTAAAATCGGTGTCAACACCAAAACAACAATCAGGGTCATACTGCATCAACAATCTCCCCCTTTTTTTTGTTTGACAACCCGATTTTAATTTTAGGGATTCTCAATCAATTTCCTCAACTTTCAGAATCATAGGGGAATCAAGATCCTCCCCCTACAATATAATCATCCTAAACTTAACTAACTAACACTCTCTCCCTTTGTCGAACACCGAAAAGGATCTAGAGGGGCTGTTAAGTTTAATCATTCTCCCCCTCAACCCTAGGGGTATCCCAAAATAATGAAGATTCGATTTGAAGTTCGATAAACATATGAACACATATGACAAAAATAGAGCATGATAAATCAGGCATATGTTATCATATGAACAAGGCAGCATAAGTATGAGCATAAGCATATAGAATGAGGCATATAAACAAATAGGAATCAAGTGAACTCATATACGCCAACATCCTAAACTTGATAAGAAAGATATGCAAAATAACACCATTCAAGCTACTAAAGAGCATAAGATGGCAAGAGATACTTCAAAAACAGTCATAGTGGTAATACATAAAATATCCAGACAGATAATTAGATGCAACTCAGTGCATCAAAACCAAATAGATGCATACCAATGCATCGAGATCAAAGCAATTATGGCACAAGGCCATAAGAATCAAGTCACAGGGCATACAACACAAAAGTCATACAGGCTAAGCAAGCAAATAGGCAAATCCCAACCCGAGGCAGAGGACATCCAGACTCAACTATCAGCGGGGAGGGTCATCATCCTACATAGAATCATCCATCGTGATGTCGGCAGGAACAGATGATCCTGGTGCAGCACTGGCAGAGGGCGCAACTCCAGAGAATGTGTGCTGGCGCCACTCATTGCACCATGTCTGCTGTAAGGTGCGAGCTCTAGAAATGTCGGTCTCGATCGAGGTCAGTCTGCTATCGATGGATCAAAACTGTGACCGGACCTCCTCGCGGTATATCTCTCGTAACTGAAAGTCATGCAGGAAGGTCTGCTCCAGCTTTGAAATCCGCCAGCACAGATCTGGCTCGGGCTCATCGTCGTAATCAACAGCAGCATCGGCTGGCGCCTGAACTTGTGGACCTCCCCTCGGTAGCTCACCAAGAGCCCTACCATCCTTCCAAACTAACGCCCGATCGTGCGCCCGAACAATGATGCAAGACTTGGCAAATGCCCGTCGGCCAAGTCTGCAGTCTTGTTTCACCATGGGCATGGTCCTGCCCTTGGTGACATCAACACCTACTGACATAAGCCAATCGGTGATGACATGACCAAATGGCATGTAGACCGTGCGATGACTCGGCTCGTGATAGGATAAGATAGACTGGAAGATGCTCTCCATGATATCGAAGTCCAAACGGCGGTGCATGCCGTAGAGCATTAGGCAGTGATAGGATCTGATCTCAGTTAGGGGCGTGGAAGTGATTGGTAGGATACAATTTGTGATAATCTTGAATAAGATGTAACTAGTGGGAGAGAGACGAAGTGCTGCAAAGGTAGGAAAATCAGGGCCTAGCTCATCGAGACCAGCTTGGTGAGGATGCCCGAAGAAATACTGATGGATACCATCGGGAGTAACATCTGAAAAAGGGGCCAGTAAAGGATCAGGAAGCTCAGGGTAGATTGAATACAGGTTTGGTGATCATCGACCACCCAGATACTCTGCTAAAATTTCGTAAGAGAAATCAAGGTTTCTCTTGGCGACTCGAGTGGTGAACTCAAAGCCCTCCTGAGGACTCTTCTGAAGATTAATGTAAAATTCAGAGACGAGGTCATAATTGATAGTTCTTTCCAGAGAGAGGAGGAATCCATGATTATAAAAAGTGATACTCTCCATGATCGAGGGGCAATACTCAGTCAGGAAAGAAATATCTATCGATCGGCAGGGTAACATTTTAAAAGTCCTTGATTGGAAAGCCCGCTCACAGGCGGCATTTAGGAAGCGAGAGCTCGAGGAAGGCTGAGGCCTTCTAGATGGCGCAGGTGATGAAGGGGTTTTCCCCTTCGTGTTGCCCTCTATGGCTTCTTTGCCCTTAGATGATTTTCTAGAGATTCGAATTGGTCATGGTAGTGGATTTGATCAAGAGAAGTGAATCGAATCATGATGTGAGTTAAGGTTTGTTAAAATTGATCAAGATAAGGTATGACCCAATCAGTGAACATAATCACGACACAATCAAGATAAGAATTTAACCAAAAAGTAACCAAGATTTGATCATAGGGTGATAATCATAGGATAAGAAGTTTAAACAAAGGTAAGACATGGCAAGATAGGTCACGGCCAAAATAGGAGGTCACAGCACAACAAGCAACACATGGTTAGGTTCAAAAACATAATTTATGAACTGAGTCGAAAAGAAAACTAACCAAGGAGAACTTACTTAGGTGCCATGGAAGAAGTTCTTGAAGGTTGAGAGTAATCTCCTCTCCGAACCTCGCGCAAGGGAGGATCGCGAGCTAGCAGTTGCTAACACCACCAACAGCAAGGACAAGAGCTCTCGCGCAGAAGGAGATGGCCGCACTCGCAGAGAAGATCGCACAGCAGGAAGGAAGAGACCGCACGCGCAAGTGAGGAGGAAGAGGGTTCCGGCGCTAGGGTTCGGCAATGAAAGCTTTTGGAGGATTTAATCAGTTGGTGGATCGGTCCACCAACCAGACTTTAATGCGATTGAACAAATCACCGTTCGATCTGGAAGCGCCCAGACCGATCAGGCTCTGGCCTGATCGGACTGGCCTGGTCCTGATCGGTCGGGTGACCGATCAGGCAGGCTCCTAATCGATCGGCTGATCGATCAGGACGCAATCAGTAGGATCAGATGATTTTTGAGAAGCCCTCCTGATCGATCTGTTGACCGATCACAATAGTGTGCCAGATCGGTCTGGGGACCGATCCAGACTAGCACAGAATATTTGATTAGGATTGTGTTATGTCTCTGTCGACCCCTCTGATCGGCCTGTGGACCGATCAACGCAAGAGGAAGCCAGATCGGTCCGGGGACCTATCAGGGTTTCTGATACTTCCTGATGCGATCTGAAACATTCAGTTTCAGTCTTTTAGAATCTCTCCAACGAGATCTGTTGAAGTTTATCGAACTTGGACATGATCTCATGACTAAAATTGATCTCTAACCAAGGATCAAAGGTCCTTATAGGTTCAACAATCACTTTGCTCCACCCAAGTGGAGTCAAACTCAATCAACAATCATTCAAGCAAGTTTTAATCAAGATTGTGCCAAATTCAAGTTTCCAATCAGGTTTCCTTGATTGGAATGTCCAAGTATGATCATGGAGTCAAATACACATGTGTTATGCATTGGTTTTCCCTATACTTGGTCACCGAAGTGATATTTATCTCGTCAACCTAATTTCTCAAGGGACGCATTGACATTTTGAGAAATTTAGTTGATCCTAGCATCTCACCCCATTTCTAGCAAACAAAAATGTTTGGTACACCTTATAGTTTGTGTGAGATGTCCCCAAAGTTACCCAATTGTTTCACAACAATTAGAGCTTATCATGAAGGGTTTTGAATGCATTAAGGAAACTATGAAGCGCGACACATTCTCAACTCCCTTCTTAAGAAACTAAATTCATTCTCGGGGAGTGGTTTAGTGAAAATGTCAGCGAGGTTTGACTTGGACTCTACATGTGAGAGTACAATATCTCCCCTAGCTACATGATCCCTAATGAAGTGGTGACGCACCTCAATATGTTTGGTCCTAGAATGATGGACTGGATTCTTGGTTAGGTTAATTGTGCTAATGTTGTCACACAACACTTGCACACTTTTGTAACTCAATCCATAGTCCTCCAAAGTGTGAATCATCCACAACAATTGTGAAACACTCTCTCCCATGGCGATATATTCTGCCTCGGTCGTGGAGAGAGCAACACAATGTTGCTTCCGACTTGACCAACTAACTAAAGATGATCCTAGAAACTGGCAACCCCCACTTGTGCTTTTCCGATCCAACTTACATCCAGCATAGTCAGAATCGGTATAGCCAATTAAATCAAAAGATTCGGTACGAGGGTACCAAAGACCGACTCCTATTGTGCCTTTAAGATATCTCAAAATTCGCTTAACAGCGATTAAATGAGATTCCTTGGCACAGACGTGATACCTAGCACACATACCTACAGCGAAAAGAATATCAGGTCGACTAGCTGTGAGGTATAGCAAACTATCTATCATGCTCCGATATTGAGTCAAATCAACAGGTTTACCACTATCATCATTGTCTAATCTTGTGTTTGTAGCCATGGGAGTGGTTACCTCTTTTGAATCACTCATATTGAATTTACGGAGCATTTCTTGTGTGTATTTCGATTGATGCACATGGATACCATTGCGAGTTTGCTTGATTTCAAGTCCAAAGAAGAAGGTCAACTCTCCCACTAGACTCATTTCAAAATTCACTTTCCATGTATCCAATGAATTCATTTAAATAACCCTTGTTATTTGAGCCACAAATTATGTCATCGACATACACTTGGGCTACAAAAATATTATCACCATCTCTCCATAGAAATAGTGTAGGGTCTATTTGGCCTCTTACAAAGCCCTTTTCAATTAAGAATGTCGACAACTGCTCGTACCAAGCTCGGGGTGCTTGTTTAAGGCCATAGAGTGCCTTTTTGAGCTTGAACGCGTGGTTTGGAAATTCGGTACTTTCAAACCCCGGAGGTTGTTCGACATAGACCTCTTCTCTAATTAAACCATTTAGAAAGGCCGATTTGACATCCATTTGATATAACTTGAAACCTCGATGTGCCGCAAATGCAAGCATCAATCGGATGGACTCTAATCGTGCCACGGGAGCATAGGTCTCATCATAATCAAGGCCTTCAACTTGTCTATAGCCCTTGGCTACTAAGCGTGCCTTGTTTCTAATGATTTCTCCCTTATAGTTCAATTTGTTCTTGAAGACCCATTTGGTTCCAATGATGGTGGTCTTTTTAGGTCTAGGGACTAAGTCCCAAACTTGACTCCTTTCGAATTGACCTAGTTCATCTTGCATTGCAATGATCCAATCGGGATCACTTAATCCTTCATCAATTTTTCTAGGTTCAATTTCGGAAATTAAAGCTACTTCATTAGCCTCATCCCTAAAGAATGACCTAGTTCTAACCCCATGATGGATGTCTCCAATAATTTGGTCTTGGGGATGACTAGAGGCTAATCTAGTTTGTCTTGGTGTTGGTGGTGCTTCTTGAATGGGTTCACTAGACACAAGCTCAGCCTTAGGATTCGGCTGATCGACGGATTGTCTAGGCTCACCGTCATTGGATTCTTCACCATCAACAACATTTGGACTCTCATTCAAACTTAGTCTTCTAAGTTCGAATTGGACTTCATCTTCTGGTTGACCATTGACTTTTGGAATTTCTTCAAAGACAACATCAGAAGACTCCTTAACCAGTCTAGACTTCTTGTTGTAGACTCGGTAGTCTTTACTAACGAGGGAATACCCGACTAATATCCCTTCATCAGCCTTTGCCGTGAACTTCCCAAGATGGTCCTTGGTGTTTAGGATGAATACCTTACAACCAAACACCCTAAGATGTTTAACCGTAGGTGGTTTACCAAACCAAAGTTCATGAGGAGTCTTTCCTAAGAACCTATGGACGAGGACTCGGTTTTGCACATAGCAAGCTGTATTTACAGCTTCAACCCATAAGTGACTCGGAAGTGAGTACTCATTAAGCATGCTCCGTGCAACCTCTTATAAAACACGGTTCTTCCTCTCTACAACACCATTTTGTTGTGGTGTTCTAGGAGTAGAAAACTCATGTCTATAACCTCTATCTTGACAAAATTCTAAAAATCGTTGGTTTTGAAATTCACCTCCATGATCACTTCTAATTGTCTTAATGGTTGATGATTTTTCATTTTCAACTCTTCTACAAAAGGAAATAAAAACATCTAAGGTTTGATCCTTATATTTTAAAAAGAACGTCCATGTATATCTAGTGAAATCGTCAATGATCACAAAATAATATCTATTTTCATTCAATGATATGATAGTACTACAATCAAATAGATCTATGTGAAGTAAATCTAAAGCGGTAGAAGTACTTACAGTGCTTTTACCTTTATGTGCAGATTTTGTTTGGTTACCCATCTGACATGCATCACAAAGTTTGTCCTTTTCATACTTGATGCTTGGTAAGCCACGAACTAATCCCTTATTGGCCAACTTCCGGATGTTCTTCATGTTCACATGTGCAAGTCTCCGGTGCCAAAGGGTGGACTCTTCTTCTTTTGACATGAAACACTTAGCAGAAACATTAGTAGCACTTTTAAATGAAACTTGATAAATATTGTCTACTCTTACTCCTACTAGTACCGTGTCCAAGGTGTCATGTTGTCTAACTAGACATTGACTTGGTTGAAAATCAATTGTGTAACCCGTGTCACACAATTGACTGACACTTAGGAGATTAAATGTCATCCCCTTGACTAGAAGGACATTTGAAATTCTAAGACATTCGGATATGTGAATGTCTCCTATTCCTATGACCTTAAGACTACCATTGTTACCAAATGAAACATTACCTCTACTTTTCTTGTGAAGTGTGGTAAACAATGATCTATCCCCGGTCATGTGTTTGGAGCATCCACTATAAACGAACCAAGTTGATAGATGCTCCCCCTCAATCATAACCTACACAATTCGAAAAATAGATGTTTTAGGTACCCAAACCTTGGGACCTAAAGCATCAACTAAACAAGACTTAGGCACCCATGCCTTGACAACTTTCTTTTGAACCTTGGGTGTCCTAGATTGTCTCATATCAGTCCTAGACATCAAGGACACGAAAGAAGGTTCTTTGGGTCGATAACCAATACCGGCCCTATTGTAGACTGCCCTTTGGGCATTCAAGATCATGTCTAGGGTCTTAGAGCTAGTTGAGAACTTCTCAAGAATATTCTTGAGTTTCTCAACTTCACTCTTGAATGATTTGTTCTCTTCTACTAGAAAATCATCATGCAAATCATCTATATCCTCAACCCTAGAGGATTTCAATTGGTCAATCTCAAGTTTTAATGACCTAATCTCATCTTCTAACAAATCAACATGTAAGTCATCAATGTTATCATCCCTAGATAATTTCAATTGATCAATTTCTAATTGCAATGCTTAGACCTTATTTTTTGACTTCTTTAGCATATTGATTAAACATGCAATAGCTCTATAACATTTCTCAAGTTCGGGAGAAGTTACCTCTTCATCATCCGAAGATGATGAAGCAGTGTTTGAGGAGTTGGAAGATTCATCACTGCTCTCTTGATCTCCCAATGCCATGAGTGCCACATGCCTTGTGCTCTTCTCCTCCTTCTCTTCATCGGATAAGCTTGAAGAGGATTCATCCCAAGTAGCCTTCAAAGCCTTCTTCTTCTTCTTCAATTTTTCTTCTTTCCTTTTGGATCTCTCCTCCTTCTTCTTTTGCTTTGGGCATTCATTCTTGAAATGCCCTTTCCTACCACACTCAAAGCAAGAAGCATTAGTCTTATCAAGTTTAGCTTCACTAGGATTACCTTTACCCTTGAAGCGCCGACCCCTTCTCATCATCCTTCTTGCAAAGTTTGCCATTTCGGAGGATGAGGAGCCGCTACCATCTTCTTCAAAATCGGACTCGAATTCGGAAGAGGATGAAGATGAGGAGACTTCCTTCTCCTTCTTCTTCTTATTGGATCGATCCCCTGCAACTAAAGCAATCCCCTTCTCCTTGGGGCCTTTGTTAGCCATTTCATGCAATTCCATCTCACAAAACAAATCATCTAGCTTAACAATTGATAAGTCCTTGGTTACTTTATAGGCATCCACCATGGATGACCACAAAGAATTCCTTGGAAATGCTTTTAGTACATACCTCACAAGGTCGCGATTCTCGGCCTTTTCATCAATTGAATGAAGCCCATTGAGGACTTTCTTGAACCGGCTATGAAGCTCACTTACCGATTCATTTTCCTTCGTGGAGAGATTTTGTAATTGGTTAAGAAACAAATCCCTCTTGGCGATTCTTGAGTCTCGGGTGCCCTCATGAAGTTCGATGAGCTTGTTCCACAAGTCCATTGCACTTGTGAAAGGACCAACCTTGATGAGTTGGTCTTTGTTCATCCCGCATTGTAGAGTGACAACCGCCTTCGCGTCGGCTTCACTCTTCCGAGTTTGTTCGGCTGTCCACCGCCATGATTCAAGTTCCTTGCCTTCATCATCCTTAGGAGGAGTGAAACCCTCCTTCACCGCGAACCAAGTGTTGATGTCCATCTTCAAGTAATACTCTATCTTTGATCTCCAATATTGGAAATCAGCGCCATCAAAGAAAGGAGGTCGGGTGGTGGAAAATCCTTCTCTCAATGCCATGGGTTATAGCTCTCAGTTGTTAATCCGCAAAAACAGAGCCCCAAGCTCTGATACCACTTGTTGGAACCCGGATGGCTAGAGAGGGGGGGGGGTGAATATAGCCAAACACTTGGACTTAAAGACTTATAGAATTTCTGCACTAAAATTTATCAGTAGCACAGCGGAAGAAACAATGGAAACAGATAAGTGTAGAAAACAAAAATAGAAAACGAAAGCAATCAAACACAACTAGCAGGATCGCTAATGAGGAGGGTTTACAAGGTTCGGGGATAACTTGCCCCTACTCCTTGGCGTGCCCTTAAGGTGGGCGATCCCTTGATCGTCGGCAGATCAAGCCCCGGTTAACACCGGATAGAAAGCAACCTCCTTCTCGGTGGAGAAACCTCTCCACAGCGTTTCAATCACAGATATATGTTTAAGCACAATGAAACACAAGAAAGATCTTACTTAGCACTAGTGAAGACAAGAACACAGCAGGCTTCTCCAAGCTCCACCCAGCGACGATCTCACGCAAGAATCCCTTTCTCCGTGTCTTCTCGCTGTTGGACTTCAAGCCTCTTGTTCCTTCCACCAAGTGCTCAAGCAAGGAGTGGTAGCTTCTCAGATCTCAAGAGCTTGCTAAGGAATGATGGAACAGTAAGATCATAAGCACGCAGCAAGCCACACAAAAACTACACAGCCAAACTGATTCGCAGTGCTTGAAGACTTCTCACAACCAGCGCTTAAGTCTTCTCCACACAGCTGTTGATGCAGTCTGGCCCTGATTGTTGTTTTGGTGTTGACAACGATTTTAGTTTAGAAGGATGATTATGATAATTATGATTAAGTCCTGATCAAGGATTAGGCATGATATGGAAAACCCTAACCTGGGAGGTTAGGTGTGATGATTATGATGATTATGATTAAGTCCTGATCGAGGATTAGGCATGATATGGAAAACCCTAACCTGGGAGGTTAGGTGTGATGATTATGATGATTATGATTAAGTCCTGATCGAGGATTAGGCATGATATGGAGAATCCTAACCTGGGAGGTTAGGTGTGGAAAATCCTAGCTTGGAGGGCTAGGTGTTGGAAAAGTCCTAATTCAGAAGGGTTGGGTGAAAAGTCCTAGCTTGGAGGGCTAGGTGAAAAGTCCTAACTTGGAGGGTTAGGTGCAAATTCCCATCCTGGAGAATTAGGT
Organism: Boesenbergia rotunda; assembly: GCA_024364735.1. Classification (NCBI taxonomy): domain Eukaryota; kingdom Viridiplantae; phylum Streptophyta; class Magnoliopsida; order Zingiberales; family Zingiberaceae; genus Boesenbergia; species Boesenbergia rotunda. The sequence continues at coordinate 6,665 of JAGFNQ010008267.1, read as the reverse complement.
GAAAAAGTCCTGGCTTGGAGGGTCAGGTGCCTAGCTTGGAGGGCTAGGTTGGATGATGTTCTAACTCGGAAGAGTTGGGTGAAAAGTCCTAGCTTGGAGGGCTAGGTGAAAAGTCCTAGCTTGGAGGGCTAGGTGAAAAGTCCTAACTTGGAGGGTTAGGTGCAAATTCCCAACTTGGAGAGTTAGATTGAAAAATCCTTAGCTTGGAGGGCTAAGGTGGATGAATTCCTAGCTTGGAGGGCTAGGGTTGAGTCACTGGATCGGTCTGGTGACCGATCAGGGACATTGGCACGCTGCTCCTTAGTGGATCGGTCTGGTGACCGATCCAGCTATGTCTGATCGGACTGGTGACCGATCAGGGAGCGCACAGTGAGATTGGGAATCTACTGTGTGGCTCCTGATCGGACCGGTGACCGATCAGGGAGCAGGCTGCTTCCTTGCTGTCTTGCTCCTGATCGGTCTGGTGACCGATCAGGGAGCAAACGGTGAGTGAGTTCCCTTGCTAATCAAAGTCTTGGATCGATCTGGTGACCGATCAGGGATCTTGGATTTGATTAAAAAATTACTGTTCATCTGCCCTGATCGATCTGGGTGACCGATCAGGATCCTTCTGATCGATCTGGTGACGATCAGGCTTCACCCTGATCGGTTGGGACCGATCAGGCGTGTATAGCTGCGAGAGCTGGGAATCCCAGCAAAGCAGTGGATCGATCTGGTGACCGATCCACACACTCTGGATCGGTCCGGTGACCGATCACTTTAATTCAAATTTCACTGACAGACGTGGTCAGAGCGTCTGATCGTATCTGATTTGCTGATGTATGTTTCTGATATTTGATATGCTACTGCTCTAATGCTCTGATTGAGTTTCAGGTGACAGGGGAGGATTCAAACACTCAAGGAGAAGTCAAAGAGTGCTTTCCTTGGAGCAGGTTTGTCGCTTTCTCATCTCAGGTTGCAACGGCGAGCTACAGACTGGAGCTAAGACTGGAGCTCGACTGAGGGGAGCTCAGTGAGTCCAGAGATAGCTCAGTAGAGGCTGGCGTTGGCAGATGAGTAGCTGGGAGCTACAGAGATGTTGTCACTTGTCGCTTGGCGGAGAAACAAAAAGGAACACGAGAAGGAGAGTTAGTAACGAGTTCTTCAGTCTTTCGTGCTCCTGAGTTCCTGTGTAACAAGCTTGCTGTTCTTGAGTTCTTCAACCATTCTAAGCAAGCTATTGAGGAGCAATCATCATACTTGAGCGCTTGAAGGAGAAAACAAGAGGCTTGGAGTCCGACAGTCGGAAGACACGAAGCAGGGGTCTGCGTGAGGTCGCCACTGGGTGGAGGTCTAGGAAGCTTGCTGTGTTTTGTCCTTGCTACGTGTTTGAGTATGATCCTTGTTGTTGTTGTTTCATTGTGCTCATTCTATATCATTGTTTGAAACACACTGTGGGGAGGTTTCTCCACCGAGAAGGAGGTTGCTTCATATCCGGTATTAACCGGGGCTTGATCTGCCGACGATCAAGGGATCGCCCACCTCAAGGGCACGCCAAGGAGTAGAGGCAAGTTATCCCCGAACCTTGTAAACCCTCCTTGTTAGCGATCTTGCTAGTCGTGTTTGTTTTGCTTGCGTTTTGTTTTTCTGCACACTCTGTTTTCTACTCTTTCCGCTGTGCTACTGATACTTGAGTTGCAGAAATCGTGATAAGTTTCGAAGGAAAAAGTGGTTGTCTATATTCACCCCCCCTCTATAGCCATCTCGTTCCCAACAAGTGGTATCAGAGCAAGGGGCTCTGTACACGGCTTAACTACCGAGAGATTTCAACAAGATGGCTTTGAGAGAAGGCTTCTCCACCACCCGATCCCATTCTTTGATGGCGCCGACTTCCAATATTGGAGATCAAAAATGGAATACTATTTGAAGATGGATATCCATACGTGGTTCGCGGTGAAGGAAGGATTCATCCCTCCTAAGGATGATGAAGGCAAGGAACTCGAATCTTCGCGGTGGACTGCCGAACAAACAAGGAAAAGTGAAGCCGACGCTAAGGCGGTTGTCACTCTACAATGTGGCATGAACAAAGACCAACTCATCAAGGTTGGTCCCTTCACAAGTGCAAAAGACTTGTGGAACAAACTCATAGAGCTCCATGAAGGCACCCGAGACTCGAGGATTGCAAAGAGGGACTTGTTCCTCAATCAACTTCAAAATCTCTCCATGAAGGAGAATGAGTCGGTAAGTGAGCTCCATAGCCGGTTCAAGGAAGTTCTTAATGGACTTCATTCAATTGATGAAAAGGTCGAGAATCGCGACCTTGTGAGGTATGTCTTGAAAGCATTTCCAAGGAATGCTTTGTGGTCATCCATGGTGGATGCCTACAAAGTATCCAAGGATTTATCTATTGTAAAGTTAGATGATTTATTTTGTGAGATGGAATTGCATGAGATGGCTAACAAAGGCCCCAAGGAGAAGGGGATTGCCTTAGTTGCAGGGGACCGGATCAACAAGAAGAAGAAGGAGAAGAAGAAGGAGAAGGATCTTTCATCATCTTCATCCTCCTCCGAATCCGAGTCAAACTCGAGGAAGATGGCAGTGGCTCCTCTTCATCCGAAATGGCGAACTTCGTGCGGAGGATGATGCGAAGAGACCGACGTTTCAAAAGGAGAGGTAACACTAGTGAATTCAAGCTTGATAAGAATAATGCATCTTGCTTTGAGTGTGGTAGGAAAGGGCATTTCAAGAATGAATGTCCGAAGCTTAAGAAGGAGGAGAAACCTAAAAGAAAAGAAGAGAAATCCAAGAAGAAGAAGAAAGCTTTGAAGGCTTCTTGGGATGAGTCATCTTCTAGTTCATCCGATGATGAGAAGGAGGAGAAGAGCACAAGGCAAGTGGCTCTCATGGCTCTTGGAGAGGAGAGCAGTGAAGAATCTTCAAGCTCCTCAAACGCGGCTTCATCATCTTCGGATGATGAAGAGGTAACTTCTCCCGAGCTTGAAAAATGTTATAGAGCAATTGCATGTTTAACTAGTATGCTTAAGAAATCCAAAAACAAAGTTAAAGCATTGCAATTAGAGATTGATCAATTGAAAGCTTCTAGGGATGATAACATTGATGACTTGCATGTTGAATTACTAGAAGATGAAATTAAATCTTTGAAACATGAGATTGTAAGCTTGAAATCCTCTAAGGTTGAGGAAATCAGTGATTTGCATGATAATGAGTTAGTGGAGGAAAACCAATCATTGAAGAGTGAAGTTGAGAAGCTCAAGAATATTCTTGGGAAATTCTCAAATAGCTCTAAGACCTTAGATATGATTTTAAATGCCCAAAGAGCGGTTTACAATAGGGCCGGTATTGGGTACCGCCCTAAGGAACCCTCTTTTGTATCTCTCATGTCTAGGACTGACATGAGACAATCTAGGACACCCAAAATCCAAAAGAAAGTTGTCAAGGCATGGGTGCCAAAGTCATGCTTAGTTGATGCTTTAGGTCCCAAGGTTTGGGTACCTAAGACTTCTATTTTTCGAATTGTGTAGGTTATGATTGAGGGGGAGCATCTATCAACTTGGTTCGTTGATAGTGGATGCTCCAAACACATGACCGGGGATAGATCATTATTTACCACATTTCACAAGAAGAGTAGAGGTAATGTATCATTTGGTAACAATGGTAGCCTTAAGGTCATAGGAATAGGAGACATTCAAATATCCGAATGTCTTAGAATCTCAAATGTCCTTCTAGTCAAGGGGATGAAGTTTAATCTCCTAAGTGTCAGTCAATTGTGTGACACGGGTTACACAATTGACTTCCAACCAAGTCAATGTCTAGTTAGACAAAATGACACCTTGGACACGGTACTAGTAGGAGCAAGAGTAGACAATATTTATCAAGTTTCATTTAAAAGTGCTACTAATGCTTTTGCTAAGTGTTTCATGTCAAAAGAAGAAGAGTCCACTCTTTGGCACCGGAGACTAGCACATGTGAACATGAAGAACATCCGGAAGTTGGCCAACAAGGGACTAGTTCGAGGCTTACCAAGCATCAAGTATGGAAAAGATAAATTATGTGATGCGTGTCAAATGGGTAAGCAAACAAAATCTGCACATAAAGGTAAAAGCACTGTAAGTACTTCCAATGCTTTAGATTTACTTCACATGGATCTATTTGATTGTAGTACCATCATATCATTAAATGGAAGTAGATATTGCTTTGTTATCATTGATGATTTTACTAGATATACTTGGACTTACTTTTTAAAACATAAGGATCAAACCTTAGATATTTTCATTTCTTTTTGTAGAAGGGTTGAAAATGAGAAATCATCAACAATTAAGACAATAAGAAGTGATCATGGAGGTGAATTTCAAAACCAAAGGTTTCTAGAATTTTGTCAAGATAAGGGTTATAGGCATGAGTTCTCTACTCCTAGAACACCACAACAAAATGGTGTTGTAGAGAGGAAGAACCGTGTTCTTCAAGAGGCTGCACGAAGTATGCTTAATGAGTACTCACTCCCGAGTTACTTATGGGCTGAAGCTGTAAATACAGCCTGCTATGTGCAAAATCGAGTTCTCATCCATAGGTTTTTAGGAAAGACTCCCCACGAACTTTGGTTTGGGAAACCACCTACGGTTAAACACCTTAGGGTGTTTGGTTGTAAGGTGTTCATCCTAAACACCAAGGATCACCTTGGAAAGTTCACGGCAAAAGCTGATGAAGGGATACTAGTCGGGTACTCCCTCGTTAGTAAAGCCTACCGAGTCTACAACAAGAGAACTAGACTAGTTGAAGAGTCTTCTGATGTGGTTTTTGAGGAAATTCCAAAATCAATTGACCAATCAGAAAATGTAGGAGGAGCTCAACTTGAACTTAGGAGACTAAGTTTGAAAGAAACTCCAAGTGTTGTTGATGGTGATGAGTCTGATGACGGTGAGCCTAGACAACTCATTGATCAGCCGGATCCTGAGGCTGAATTTGTGTCTAGTGAACCTATTCAAGAAGCACCACCAACACCAAGGCAAACGAGACTAGCCTCTAGTCATCCCCAAGACCAAATTGTTGGAGACATCCATCAAGGGGTTAGGACTAGATCATTCTTCCGGAATGAGGCTAATGAAGTTGCTCTAATTTCCGAAATTGAACCTAGAAAAATTGATGAAGCATTAAATGATCCCGATTGGATTATCGCGATGCAAGATGAACTAGGTCAATTTGAGAGGAGTCAGGTTTGGGACTTAGTCCCTAGGCCTAAGAAGACCACCATTATTGGAACTAAATGGGTCTTCAAAAACAAATTAAACCACAAGGGAGAAATCATTAGAAACAAGGCACGCTTGGTAGCCAAGGGCTACAGTCAAGTTGAAGGTCTTGATTATGATGAGACTTATGCTCCCGTGGCACGATTAGAGTCCATCCGATTGATGCTTGCATTTGCAGCACATCGAGGCTTCAAATTATTTCAAATGGACGTCAAATCGGCCTTCCTAAATGGTTTGATTAGGGAAGAAGTCTATGTCGAACAACCTCCGGGGTTTGAGAGTACCGAATATCCAAACCACGTGTACAAGCTCAAGAAGGCACTCTATGGCCTTAAACAAGCACCCCGGGCTTGGTATGAGCGGTTGTCGACATTCTTGATTGGAAAGGGTTTCGTTAGAGGTCAAATAGACCCTACACTATTTCTACGAAGAGATGGTGACAATATATTTGTAGCCCAAGTATATGTCGATGACATAATTTGTGGCTCAAACACAAGGGCTATTTACGTGAATTTATCGGACACATGGAGAGTGAGTTTGAAATGAGTCTAGTGGGAGAGTTGACTTTCTTCCTCGGACTTGAAATCAAGCAAACTCGCGATGGTATCCATGTGCACCAATCAAAGTATACACATGAAATGCTTCGAAAATTCAATATGAGTGATTCGAAAGAGGTAACCACTCCCATGGCTACAAACACAAGATTAGATAATGATGAGAGTGGTAAACCCGTTGATCTAACTCAATATCGAAGCATGATAGGTAGTTTGCTATACCTCACAGCTAGTCGACCAGATATACTATTTGCTGTAGGATGTGCGCTAGGTATCAAGTCTGTGCAAGGAATCTCACCTAATTGCTGTTAAGCGAATTTTGAGATATCTCAAGGGCACAATTGGTGTAGGTCTTTGGTATCCCGTACGAATCTTTTGATTTGATGGGCTATACGGATTCCGACTACGCTGGATGTAAGTTGGACCGAAAAAAGCACTAGTGGGGGCTGCCAATTCTTGGATCGTCTCTAGTAAGTTGGTCGAGTCGGAAGCAACATTGTGTTGCTCTTTCCACTACCGAGGCAGAGTATATCGCCATGGAGAGAGTATATCACAATTGTTGTGGATGATCCACACCTTAGAGGACTATGGATTGAGTTACAAGGGTGTGCAAGTGTTATGTGATAACATTAGCACAATTAACTTAACCAAGAATCCGGTCCATCATTCTAGGACAAAACATATTGAGGTAAGACACCACTTCATTAGAGATCATGTAGCTAGGGGGAACATCATACTCTCACATGTAGAGTCAAAGTCAAACCTAGCTGACATTTTCACTAAACCACTTCCCGAGAGTGAATTTAGTTTCCTAAGACGGGAATTGGGAATGTGTCGCGCTTCATGATCCTCAAATTGTATTCAAACC